>KN831775.1:216552-246895 GCA_000827355.1 Hebeloma cylindrosporum | reverse complement strand
CGACTTCCCTGCCGGAGGATCGGAGTGAGTGGCCGACGTTTTTGAGTGGGGGGAAGTTGCCGAAGGTTGGGGAGCCCGAGGTGGAGGGGGGTTTCGCGGAAGGAGATCATGATCATTATTTGTCGAGGACGACGACCACAACGAACAAGAAGACGTACCCGCTCCAGGCGATCTCCTCTTCTGTGCCCAACACCTCTGGACCGAGGATGCATGACTACGCTATCCGAGGTGGGGTAGGCGGTCAGGGTGGACAGGCTGTACAGCTCGGCCCGGGGTTATTGGGAGTGAGGACTCCTACCACCACCGCCGGTGTTGCTGCTGGGGCGCATGCGGTTATTGCTACGAACATTGAAGGACCTGCATCTGCGAACCTTGGGATCGGAGGAGCGGTTTCGGCTTCCATGCCGGTGTCGCGTTCGTTATCATATTCCCGGAGGTCGGATAGCAAGAGTACAGCGAGCACGACGAGTAGTGGGAGTGCGAGTGAGGATGTGGACGTGGATGTTGACTCTATTGATATCGATATCGATGTTGATGATGTTGATATTGATATCGACGGAGACGAGGACGAAGAAGATGGAAAGTACCAGGGAGTTGGAGGTCGGCTCCGGGTTCCCGGTCGACGTGGACGGGGACGTGATGGCGCCAATTCCAATAACAGCAACGTCGCCCTCCATAACAACCCCAACATATATTCCGCGTCCGCATCTGCACCTGGTTACGGATCTGGCTATTACGGCTATGGATACGCACCGCCCGGTTCATCGTATTCGAGTACGGGGAGTGTGGGCTATAGCCCGGGATATGGAAGTGGCGGGGTGGGATCGTATGGTGCCCGACGTGGGTTGGCCATGAAGAGAGAGGAGGATGAGATGAGTGTGGCGTTTAGTGTTCGTGAGGAGGATGAGGAAGAGGAGGACGAGGATGGAGAAGGAGCAGGAGATGGTGTGAAGAGAAGAGGGTGGTCTAGCGAGAGGAGGTGGGATGGGATGGAGATGGAGGTTGATATGGATATGGATTGATTGGCGTTCATCGTCCTCCTTTTTTTCTCCTCCTCTTCCTTTTCCTTCGACTCTAGGTTGGATCCAACACGGCACGAAGACAGGGGGTTGGTTTTCTCGTCCTCTCTCTTTTTGGAATTTATACACGGTATACGACATACGATACACGGCCATACGGCGTACACGACAATCGGCGGCAGCGGCGGAGTCGGACGTGAGGAGAGAGGATGCATTCGGAGGATCCCCGAACGCGTCCGACAGGATGCGTTGCGTTTATTCGTGAGGTTGCCGCCGCAGCGCCTGGCGGCCTGGCAGGAACGGATGGCCTTTGCGGCGTCAAGCAGATATAACATAACTCGGGACTGTTGTTTCTTTTTTCTTCTTCCCATTCGGTGTTTTTCTTTTTCTGTTCGATATCCATGTTTTCCCCTCCCTCCCTCTCTCTCTCGTTTTCTTTTGGTTTATCTTTTTGAAATTTCCCCTCGAATCTGCGTGTAGGATAGGATTTATAGGACTCTCTCTCTCTCTCTCTCCTTTTTTTTTCCTTTTTTGGTTTTCATTTCCTTTCCCTTTGTTTCTTCTTTCCTTGTTGTTTTTTTATGTCGCCATTTCTCTTTTTATCATCGCTTTCCTGCTATCCGACCCCCGAATCCGAAATTTTCTCTTTTTCAACGAATCACGTCCACTCATAACTCGGTTCTCGGTCTTTTTTTTGATGTTGTAGATATGATATCATATTCACCCCAAGTTTCCTCTCCTTCTCTATCCTTTTTTTTCTTTCTTTGTCATTCCCCGATATTCCTCATCCCGATTCCCATGTTCATTTTTCCATCTTTTTCAATGTTACGTACCTTTTTCATACCACTCGCAACCTTATCATCAGCCAACGTCGCATACTTAGCCCCATCATCATCGTCATCATCGTCATCATCGCCCAGTCATCCACTCATCACTCATCGTCATCGACTACGACATCGATATCACTATACAACCAACCGACCCCGGTTTTCTTTTTTCCGTTTTTTTCTCTTTTGCTTGTTATATTCTCCCGACTTCCCTTTCTTTTTTGGGGGGAGGGGGCTTTTTTTTCCACGTTGGTCTGTTTGTTGTTCCTGTTATCTGTAACACCTTGTGTATGTATGATTTACGTTTAAATAAACGAACCGAAACGAAACGAAAGGGAATGGTGTTTCCTGTGATTTTGTGTTGTTGTGCAATTCGTTTTTTTTTCTGGGGAAGGAGGAAGGCAGGTTCTGATGGGTCTTGCTTGATGGGCGCCAAACCAAAGTAAGACGCGCCCTTTTTTTACGCAGTTCATGGGAACGTTCGAAGGTATGGTTGTGCTCATGTTTTTAAATGGTACTTATCATCCAATATGGCAGTTATCATAATTAGTACAAGCCTATATATTTGCTCGTGTTGACGTATAGAACGCGCGCGTGACGTCTTAATTATAACGTACTTTCCTTACCAGACTGCCTTTTGCGTATACCATTCCATTCTATTGGGTGAGTTTCAAGAAACAAGTAGCAACGCGACTAATACCACTCGAATATTGAAGAAAACTGTCCGCGCGAATTTCATCTCTTGGAAGTGATTGCAGATAAGATAAGATTGGTCGGATTTAGTCCTGGAATAGGAATCCATTATCCAGCTGGCAACGCTCGTTTGCTCTCCCAATATTCTTCGACCAGGCTTTATGAAAATGGAAGGTTTTGAATCGAACCCGGCGATTCTAAAGTTCACGAATATGACGGTAGGCCAACCGAACACGCATGAACTTCGAGCCTCTCGGGGGCCTCTGACTCATCTAACACCATTCGGCTATCCTTCTCGTCCAATCAAACAGGCTTGCAGGGCCAGGTTCATCTTGCGAGGATACCATCATGGTGCAATTCTACGACGAGATACCAGCATTTGTTATCCCATGGATTCAACAGCAGAAGATGTTCTGGGTTGCGACAGCCCCGCTGAGTCAATCTGGTCATGTAAACCTCTCGCCAAAGGGCTTCGAAGGCACTTTCCATATTATGGACCAGAAAACGGTGTGGTACGAAGATATGAGCGGTAGTGGTGCGTTTATTCCTGGTTTGATTGCTCCGTTATGTCCTTCCAGCGTTGTTTCCCCAAGGCATAGAGACGGTTTCTCATGTACGAGAGAACGGCAGACTCACCATCATGTTCTGCGCATTCGAAGGCCCGCCGAGAATTGTTAGGCTCTTTGGAACTGGTTAGTACGGAAGTACTACACCAAACAATCCCATGAACTCCCAAACCCATAGGTATCGTGCACGAATTCGATACCCCTGAGTACAACGCCCTGATCCCCTTGAACAAACGCCAACCGGGGTCACGATCTGTTATCATGTTGCATGTACACAAAGCCAGCTCGGTGTGTATTCTCTACTTACCTTCACTTGAATTGAATCTGATCAATTCGCGTGCATAGTCCTGCGGGTACTCAATCCCATTCTACACCTTCAAATCGCACCGCATGAGGCTTCACATAATGGCAGCGCAGAAAGAAGGGGAAGATATCAAAGCCGAAACCGCCAATGGTGCTCAACCTCTTCCCGAAAAAGGCTTGAAGTGGTACTGGAAGACCAAGAATACGTCGAGCATTGACGGACTTCCTGGGCTGCAGAACGCATTTTGTTCGACCAAGATATTCGACGAGAAGAACGTCAAGAAGGACTGGGGAAAGGATGACGAGCGGCTCTCGACGGGACCGAAATGGGAAGGACGAAGATGGTTGGATCCGAAGATGATCATGGGCTTTATATTGGGCGTGGTAGTGTCAGCGCTGTGGATGAATCTGGTTGGCTCAGTAGGATTGAAATTGAAGTCCTGGTGAAGAGGCGAGGCCTTCGAACATGGCGTACGTTTCTGCGTGTCATCTACTTCGAATTCCAAGCTAACATTTCAATGCTCAGGAAGTTGTATGAACAGGTTACCATTTTACACACATTCAGAGACCGCAAATTTGTACCATCCCAATACTCTGGAATGCGATGTATTTGTCAGATTCGTACGCTGTTCGCCTTTTCGCACTGTCCCAGACCGACCTGTTACAGGGCTTGAGGCACATTTTTAATTTCTTTCCTTCTATGTCTCGAATTACACATGCTGACCATATTCCTTGTGACGATTTTGCAGGTGCAATACTTTATTTTCCCATATATTAATACAGTGCGTTAAAAATAGCCATAAAGCCCTTTTCCTTGACGTATCCTTATCGTTCCCATATGGTCTAGCGCATCTCGTGCTCGCGCCCCGATACTCGCCAACTTGTCTCTCGGGCCCCTATATAACGCATTCACAGCAGGGCGCGAGTCGGATTCAATACTCTCTCGGCCCTCCACGATGAGCCCCGTTCTACTATTTGGACGCCTCCTGGCCTTCATCGTTATCTCTTGGGTATCAGCTGTACTACCAGCGCGTGCAACTCCAGTTTCTTCCCCTACCTTGACACGGTTCACCTCGACCGTTAACCCGGACGTTTCTATCCGCTTCGTTTCTGATTCTGGCGTCTGCGAAACCACCCCAGGGGTGCACCAGATGTCCGGATATATCGACGTTGGAACGAATATGTCAATGGTGCGTTTATGTTTGGAGCGTTCCATGAGCTTATTTTTGTGTTCAATATCCCGCCTGCGAACAGTGGTTCTGGTTCTTTGAAGCCCGGAAAAACCCTGACACTGCGCCATTTACCCTTTGGTACGGATCGCATTTGCTTTCGTGTTGGGTTCAAACCTAAGTATATTAACTCGCGAAGGTTGAACGGCGGTCCTGGGTGTTCTTCCATGATTGGCCTCTTCCAAGAAAATGGACCTTGCACAGTCAACGCAGATGGCGCGACGACGACTCTCAATCCTTTTAGGTAACCGTATTTTGCTGCGAGTTCGTGCTCTTAACTAAACTGAAATAAATATGCACGTTAATAGTTGGAATAATATCAGTAACAGTGAGCAGTCATCGCATTTCTTACTATTATTCTTTTGGTTCTGATACTTCACGCACGCAGTGATCTACATTGACCAACCCATCGGAACTGGATTTTCGTTCGGAACCGACAATGTTAACAGTACACAATCAGCAGCGCCTTTTGTATGGCAAGCTTTCCAAATCCTATTCGAGAGTCAGGCGTTCAGCAAATTCAGTACGCGGGAGTAAGTTATCGCACGCTCATATGTATCATTTGGTGCCCGAATTGACGTATTCTTTCCCGAAGGTTTATCCTTGCAACGGAAAGCTACGGTGGACATTACGGCCCAGCTTTCGTCACTTTCTTTGATCAACAGAATGCACTCATACAACAAGGTAAGCTCCAGGGCGAGCTCATCAATGTCAGCGCCCTCATGATCAACAAGTTGCGTTTGTCATCCCTTTCCCTCTCCTTCCTTACTACTAACTCCTCTCGACTCATAGTGGATGGTATGACCCACTCATTCAGAATAAGGCCTACGTCGTCTTCGCCACTAACGCGCCGGGATATGGCCAACTCCAATCAGACGCTGTTTTGGCAAAGCTCAATCAATCATATTTCGGCTCTGGGGGATGTAGAGATCAGGAATTGGCCTGCTATGCAGCCGGGACCGGCGCGCAATCGAATAAAATATGCAAGAAGGCGGATGATTTTTGCGTGGGTACTTTCCGCATGTTACGATGACTCTCATTTTTTTTCCCCTAAAATCGCAGATTACCAATGTTTTCGTGCCCGCCGTAGGCGACCGTGATTCTGACGATCTGAGGCAAAACTCGTCGGCACTCTTTCCTCCAGAGTTTTACGTGAACTACTTGCACACGCCAGCGATACAAAATAAAATCGGGGCGGAAACTAGATACCAGGAGTGCCCAGATGCTCCATTTAATTTGTTCGTTACCACTGGAGATGTGAGTGGTTAAACTGTCTTTGCCTTCGATCTATGTACAAAGTATTAAGGCACGCTCTCCTCTAGGATGCAAGGACCTTACTTCCTCAGCTTGGAACTTTGGCGAACTCCGGGTTGAAGATGCTGATCTGGGTGAGTAACGTGCGAAGTTTAGAAGATACAGTCTGCTCAAATGTCATCTCAAGGCCGGAGACGCAGATATAAAGTGAGTCTACACAATTTGGATTCGAATTAGCTTCTCAAAGTTTTATCCTCAAGCTGCAATTGGCTGGGTGGTCATGCTTCCGTCCTGGCTATGGATTGGTTTGGCGCCCAAATGCTCGCAAATACTCCGTTCACGAATATGACCATTAACGGAGCACCGGTAGCAGCGATACAAAACGTTGCCAAATTTTCTTTTGCGTGAGTTCTGGATCCGTATTGTGGCTGTTCCCTTCTGAAACGGATCTGTGTAGACGTGTGTATCAAGCTGGTCACGAAGTGGTGAGTTAGAGCGAGCTCCGTACTCGTCGATTTAATTATAACATAGTCTTGTAGCCCGCATTCCAGCCACAAGCAGCTTTCGAAATATTCAAGCAGGTTATCAATATGGAGCAGCTACATTCAGTCGTTGTGTAGGAGAAGTAATCTTAAGTCTGAAGGGAATGGGCCTCATCGAATGAAAGAATTTATGGGAATTGAAACCAGTGCGATCTATCGCTTTACACTGGATACTTTGGATGAGCACTAAGCATTTTGCGCCTTAAAAATAGAAGATCCTGTTATCCGAACGTGGCAACCAAACTTCCTTTTAACTTCCAGGTGGCAACTTGAAGCAATGATTGGCTTCGGGATCCAGGTATTGCACCGACCTAGACGGGTTTAATGAGAACCTTTGGGACCCGGCCCTCCCTCTTATACCCCCTCCTTTCCTTAACAGAATTGATCCCTCTCCTTTCAGATGTCGCTCATCCCAGGTCCAGATGTATACCTCGAGTTCAGGATGTTGGGGACGATCATTTCAGCGATTGCCTATGGCATTGTGATTTCACTCTCTGGAAATTGCTTTCTTCTCCTGTTGAAGAAACGGGGGATATATTCCACTCGCATGCGGCTTTTCCTGCTCACATACGTTGCAGTCATGCTCCTCCTCAGTACCTTGGCGACAATCATGTCAATTTGGGGGATTACATTTGTACTATTCCAGGGCGTCGACTTACCCAGTCCGCATTTCATCAGCTCACCTCTTCTTGACGTGTATTCACCGACTGCGCTTCCGCTGACCATCTGGGGAGCAGATGGTTTCATGGTGAGTATGGTTATCTTCCGCCAGAATGAACAATTCCGAGTCCATAGCATTGCAACTGCAGATATGGCGCTGTGCCGTCTTGTATCAGGATGTAGCTAGGGTCCCTAGGTTTATTGTCCTTGTCCTGCTCTCATTCCTTTCAATCAGTTCGTTAGGTGTGTAAGGTTTTCGTCACATTTATTGCACTTCCTATTGCTCATGAAGCACAAGCATGCGGTGTGATGATGTTTCTTTCTCTCACCGCTGATGATATCCTTGCAACGGTGCTCATATTATTCTCAACTCTTGTCAACATCATACTCGCGGCGCTGATCATCCTCCGACTCATTCACCATCAACGACACATCCGGAAGGTTCTTGGAGCGCAACATGGATCCCCCTACTCAAAGATTATCACAATGTGTGTCGAATCTTCAGCATTGATTGTCATCTTCAGTGGCGTATACAGCGTCATATCTCTCGCGGAGGCGGACGGTCCATCTGAGTTAATCCCCTTCTTACTTCTCCCCCATATTTGCGTGGGTGGCCTAAATCCCCAACTGTTGCGCATCTGAAGTTTTCTTGTCTTTTAATGCAGGTTATCTCGCCCCTGCTCATTGTCTATCGCGTCGCTAAGGGCCGCGCGGTGACCACAACCCTACATCCGTCGGAGGAAGTGACTGCCCAGATTCGCTTCAACGATCAACCCTCAAGTCGTTCCAATCAAGAGGAAGGAGAAGCGTGACACGATTTTAAATTTGTTCTAATAATATTCCACCACCTCCGCTCCCAAGGCCCATAAACACTTGGGCATAGTCGTATCCGAATCTCATCCATTCTGACCTAACCACTCCCGATGGACGTCATTCTCCTTCAATCTGTCCAGGCCTATATATATTACCGATTATGTGGGAAGATAACCTGAGGTGTGAAGCATTTATGGGCAAGTAAGAAGTGTCTCTGAGGGATCATGGGATTAAGCGCTCATCGGTGATCGATCGTCTTGCACACTTCAATTTTCTCAACAACGGCACCATGTCTTCTGGCTTATCTCAAACCGAAGTGTAACTTCGGGAACAATACCGAGCATAAGAAAGAAATCCACCAGCGGTCGAGGTACGTCCGGACGCAGTCCGCCTGGCGGGGACTTGGCACCACACTATCAATTCCCCATGCAGGAATATATCGCCGGTTGTGGAACGCTTGTGGAACGTTATGGTCCACTTGTCCTCGATGTTAAACCTTCTGACCCTCCAAAAATATACAAACTTGTAAATGCTCTCACATCCCTTATTCCATGAGGTGCTTAATTTACATATATGTATATATAAAAGGAACAAGTAAAGATCATTCAAGGTCTGGTAGTGCCTTGCATATCTTTTATAAAAAAGATGTATTTGACGGATGCCATATTTATCCCCACATCATAGCTCTCTGTCTGGGAGTCGAACCCAGCTTTCGCGCGGTCACTATATACATGCAGCTCCGAGCTGGTGAATGACAGGCGCGTGTACTAACCGATATACTAACAAAGAGATACAACGTCAACGTCCTGCGAGCCCGAATCGAGTCTTGACTTCGACGTGCAGACCAGATGGCGTGGAGAACTATGTACATTTGACTCGGCAGTTCTCGTCCGGTGGCGTGCCAGCCAGTGGGTTTCTACTCCATCAACCCCAAGCCCCTTCCTTGCATATTATACTTACATTTTTTGTACAAAAAAAATGATCGATGGCAGGATGCATTAAGAGGGAATCGAACCCCCGGCGGGTCGAGCTAGATACCAGATTATTCCTAAGGTGGCAACGACCCAGGTTACCACTACCCCATTAATGCTCTGAGGGCTGTACTTACAACGGCCACAATCTGGAGGGCATACTTATGATGAGTTGAACTCGCGTTGAATGCCGACCGGTTGGATTTACTTTGTCGAGAAATACTGGGACTTCGAAGATGCAAATCCTCACGAATGGAAAAGTGGGAGTGTTAAGCGCCCAACTAACGCAACTCCAGAGAAACACCTAAAAGCCGGGATTGAGAGCAGCTTGACCGTTCAAACGGTAGGTCACACTTGAAAGCTTCAACTGCGTATTCGACTGCAACCGAAATAGCCTCATTGTCGTCATTTTTTGTGCCTAGTTCGTACAGGAGCAGTAAACGGCGTATAGGGTAGATCTATACCCAAGAAAGGTGACAGCATGGAGATCAGATGCAGGATTAATCATAGAAAACGAGAGCACGGAGCTCAATTGACTGCCTAAAAGGCGTTCCTTCCGGTGTACTGGGGTCGCTGAAGCCCGTATGTGGTGTGAACAATGCGACGCTACCATCCTGTTTCGAGTCGAAACTGGCAGATAAAATAGGGAAGGTAATCAGAACGTTTACATACAAGGACGATTATAATTTGGGAGGGAAACACACCATTTAATTAAAACGATCTCTTCAGGAGTCATCCCATGCAGGTACTTCCACTTGTGATTCGGATTATACTTGACCCCAAGCGTCTCTCCCTCCCGGTCGGGAAAGATCAACGCCATAGGGAAACTGTCGTTCTCAGCTACACTCCTATAATCGCACAATCCAAGAGGCCAATCGATCGCGGGGTTTACAATGGGTCTCCAGAGGTTGATAATCTGAAAACGACGCTTGAGGAGCTCTGGAGCTTCATCGGCTGGGAGGTGTCGGTGCACACGCGTGATGGCAGATTTGTTCGTTTGGTCGACGTGCACCTGCACTGCAGCCACTTTGCTTGCCCCCGTCAACGACTTGATGAGCTCGATACTTTCCGGATAGTATTCCCGGTAAATCTCTTGGTCATTCGCGAACGAATCGTGTTTAGATTTGTGGTTGAAGTACTGGAATCCAGCAGTGTCGAGCGTTACTGAGTCTTCCTTGCCCCGCAAGTTCTCAATGACCATATCTTTGCGTTCATGTCCAAAGTTCCTCTTCCGCTCGCCTGTTGTAGGATCAGCATCGCTAGTTTGGTAAGCTCGGACGCCTTGCTCGGGTTCGGTGAGATAAAGGAGATTCGCTGTGGTCGAAGTTGGGGTAGAGATAGCCATGCTTTGATCTGGAGACCTGCTCTGAAGCTGGGAAAATTTGTCGGTGATAATGAGATTATGCGAGTGGTGCTTCCCTATCACTTTATTTATTGCCCATGTTCGGCATGCAGATGACCTCCGGGAAAAATACCCGTCCATACACGTTGCCTCATCCTTGCATAGGATTCTTCAACCAGCACAGCCTTCTTAAGGAACCTTCTGGGAGGAGGGAGGACAATGGAAGAAAGGAAAAGTCGATTAATTATTATTAATTCCAATACACGAAATCGAGACGAATCATAGAAAATAAGAGATGACAAACTCGAGATTAATCGTAGAAAACAAGAGCGCGAAGCTCAATGGACTCTCGCAAAGGGGTCCCTTCAGGTGTGGTAGGGTCGCTGAAGCCCGTATGCGGTGTGAATACTGCGATACCAGCATCCTGTTTCGAATCGAAACTAGCAAACCAAAAGGCGTCAGGAATTCTCGAGAACGCGAGGAGGAGGGCCGACGCACCATTTTATCAAGACAACCTCGTCTGGAGTCATCCCATGCAGATACTTCCACTTGTGATTCGTGTTATACTTGATCGCAAGCGTTTCTCCCTCATGGTCAGGATAGACAAGCGCCACTGGAAAAGGATCTTTTGCATCTACACTCCTGTAATCACAAAGGCCCAGAGGCCAGTCGATAGCTGGGTTGCCGATAGGCCTCCAGAGATTGATGATCTGGAAGCGACCTTCCAGAAGTTTTGGGACATCGGCGGCTGGAAGGTGTCGGTGCACACGCGCGATGGAGGACTTCTTCGTTTGGTCGACATGCACCTGGGCCACCGGTTGACGGCGATCCGCACCGTCATCAAGTTGGCCTGGACGACGGCGACGAATGGCTGGGAAAGTAATCAATTATGAGTTTGACCATAATATTCGAGGATGTAGATGACTTACTATGGTCAAACAAAACCACTCGGCTAGCCCCTGTCAGCGACTTGATGAGCTCGATACTCTCTGGATAATACTCCTGGTGGATTTCCTCGTCGTTCGCAAACGAAGTGTGCTTGGATGTATGTTTGAAAAATTGGAACCCAGCAGTGTCGATGGTCACCGAGTCTTCTTTCCCGCGTAAATTCTCAACGACGACATCTTTGTTTTCGAATCCGTAGTTCCTTTTTCGCTCCCCTGTTGTTGGGTCGGCATTGACATGTTGGTAAGCTCGGACGCCACCTTCAGGTTCGACGGCGTATAGGAGCTTTGCTGTGGTTGTAGCAGGGGTGGATACGGCCATTTGTCAAGTAGATATGTAGTAAATCCAATGAGGAAAGATGTGGGAGATATGATGCGTCATTCCCGCGAGGTTTATATACAGGTGGCAAACGAAGGCGACTGAATCCATCGAGTCTGACGTGCTTGCTTAGAGAGCTCAAGCTGACTGGCCTCATCGCTGACTAACGGGTTGGCTTATATAGAAAATTTCATGGTGAAATTATTAACACACTTACAACACACTTACCTGCGCTCCAGAGCTTTCGCAAATTTGAAGTTGTAAAAGTCTAGATGTGGTGTCAATGGTGCAACAATCGGCAGTGGAAGGGTGAGGAAGCTGGGAATGGTGAAGAAGTGGTCTGAAGCTGAGCGCTTGCTTGCAAGCGGGGAAGTCTTGAACCGGCCGTAATAAACGCCTTGATATATTTGATCCGAGCTGCCACAGCCCTTAAAGCTTATTCAATCCTTAACTCACCCTGGTATCGCGAATCGCTTGACAAAAATGCAACAGAAATGATTTTCCATGGCACTTTCCTCGGCTCTAGTAAAGATATCGACATTCCTGAAACCATCACTTCAAGTGGCTTCGTCTCTAGGTTTATGACAGCGCTGCATCACTTACCTGGGAATTCATACAATCCCTTTCTACGCCCGCATACCACTTCCGAATGATGGACGGCCTGAAGGAGGAAGGACGCTAATGGATATTTTTGCGCGGCGTTTCATGAAACAGCACGATTCAAAGGATCAGATACATGTGCTGATGGAGACTGGGGAAGCGCTGCATTTCGATGGAACAGACACGGAATTTCTTGATGACTGTGGGCCTGGCATCAATGTAATACGATAACTTTGCCTAATTCTTAGTACACCTTCCACGAATGTTTTCCTGCAGCGCTCCGAAGCGGTAACACAAGCCCATCAATTATTTCAAACGCGCGCGTCACAAGAACACGGTAATTAGAGTCATAGAGGAAGTATCAGAACGGGACCAACGCAATGATGTGCTACGAAAGCAGATTAGGTACTAGGTAGCATAGAAGTACAAAAATAAAGTACATATTAATGGTACATGAGCCTACATTCCCCCAAGAAAAAAAAGCGACAGAGAAATGATACAGACAGATGTACATACGAGGAACGCGAAAAGAGAAATCAGAATATTACATACATAGAATTACATATTAAATTCCTGGAGTGAAATGGCCGACTTCGACTTGAGGCATACGCGTAGCTAACCCGGCTTTGAGAGGACCGACTCCAGCAGTCAAGTTGAGGAATAAGGATTGAAGCCCCCACTGCTCAATAGTGCGGAGTTGTGGGAGGGAATTAATAGGGGAGAAGAAATCATTCTAGTCAAGGGATCGGTATTTAGCGGAATATCGGAAAACTAGCAAGGCAGCACTTACAACAACGTTGGTCTGGGGATTATAATTGCGGAAGTCGCTTACGAGCGTGCCACGGAGGAGAATTTGGGAACACTCGATCTTCAACGTTTGGAGATTGGGAAACTTGAATGCGAAGTAGGCGAGAAGATCCGGCGTAAGGCTCTCAACCTTGGCTTGGAAATGCAGAATGTCGACTACTGGTTGTGCGAAGAACTGTGGAAAGAGCTGACTGATTTGCGTCGTCTCCAGCGCACGGTCTTCAAGATACAATGTTTCAATATCAGGATGCATAGTCAGGAATTGAGTGACGATCGTAAGAGGGGCTCGTAGGGGTCGTAATGCAACTCCGAGACCACGGAGTAGGGGCAAGCGCTCGGGAATAGAACCCAGGATGTTCTGGATCCAATTGAAGCAGCTATGGCGGCTGGGTGTCCATCGCATCACGCAACGACTCGTAAAGAGATCCATATGATTCAAGGTCTTGGAATGCTTCATCACGAACTGCACGAAGGACATGGGCTCGGGAAGGTGCCCGCCTTCAAACGGAATGGAGAGGGAAATTTTCCGTAGGGAAGGGAATACCCCCATGTGGTCGAATATGTAACAGAGGTTGAGGTTCTGGGAGGTGAATGTGGAGGTGAACGTCAACGACTGCAGCGAATCCTTGAGATTGTTGACAAATACGAGGAAACCATCATGGGCATGATTGATTTCCTGCTCTGGCTGTCCGGCTGTTGTAAAATGAAACGTGAAGCTTTGAAGGTATGGAAGGCGGACGCTGGCAAGCGTGAAGACGAGAGAGAGGGGTACTTTGACTGTGAGGCTCGTCAAATGGGATTGCCAGCTCGCCAGAGGAGGTGCGAGAAATGCGCGAAAGAATTCGGGATGGAACTCGCGAGTGTCGTCCCAATCGATCTCGAATTCCTGCAACATCGACATTGACTTGAAAGCGGTGGTGATCCTAGTCGTGTCCTTCCGCAGTCGCTTTTGAAGTCGGGCCTCTGCTGTTTTCCGTGTGTAGTGGGGATCTACCGCGACTTCCATGAATCGCACGATGGCTTTCTCTGTGATGCTCCGGGGAGAATTCGTATGTGGATGGACGAGCCATGGTCGAATTTTGACTTTCTTCACATAGCGCCCTACGTCGGACTCGCTGTAAAAGGTGATCAGCCCTGAGTACGGGATCCGGATTTAAAGCGGCGAGCACATACCAGAGATGTGTCAAAAGAACTTTCGTCGGCTTATCTCTCTTTGTTATCTCGAGGAGTTCATAGCGAGACTTCATCGACTTTTCGTAGACCACGCGATTCGTCGAGTTGATCCCGTGAATGTCCTCCGGAGACATGAAGTCCAAAATGAGGCGCAGGACGTCGTCATTAATCGAGTACATGATGCTAGGGGCGTTGGACGTGGGGTGACAGGGTGAAAGATACGGGGGTCGAGTGAGGACACCCACTCGTGTACACGAGGCGTTAAGTAATGTATGTAGTGCGTTTCAGGATTCCGCAGGAATAGTGGGCGCCATCACGTGCGGATTAATTTGATTTTAATCAGTCGCTCCCCGCCCAAGCAAGGAGCAAGTCCCCGCGAATTGAGTTAGGAGGAGGGAGACGATGAAGCGCTGGGATGGTGTATCAGCAACCAATTGAACGAGAGGGAATATTTATACTCACGTTGAACAAGGCTGTGCAGCAAAGGCAGTCAATCAGCAACCAGTTAAAAATTCCCCTCGCGGAACCGGAGGCGTGTGGCAGTGCGCAGCATCCTTGTACTCATGATCATCATGGATTTATGATCCTCTTGTCCAGGGAATCTAAGGTCGACCTATACGAGGTGTCAAAATGGCCGTTTGTAGCGTTCATCCCTGCTGCGCAGTGCGGTCCGATACCTTCCGACACTTCCAATTGGCGGGGAACCAGATTGCTATCAATATTCCAGCGGGAATGATGCCTCCTTGAGTTCAAGGTAATTCGCCGGAAAACTCTGTCGGGAACGAGTCGGAATGAGGAGATCGTAAGTGCGAGGAAAGTGGGTACTTACATACGCGTTTTCGTCCGGATGAAGTAACGCGACAAAACACCAGTGCACCAAGCTCCGAGTCAAAGGAAAAGCGACGAAATGCCCTACGACGGGCGATGTGATATTCCGGCGATAAGAACATGGCAAGGGGTTGAAAGCAAGAAAGAAACTTTCACCGCGTCTTGATTCGGGGCAAAGACAAAGCGAGTCAAATACGGCGCAATCACGCCTCGTGCCTTCGCCTCCCGTCCTTGGCCCATAAGTTGCCATAACACGACACTACGGGCCATGGCCCATCGAAAAAAAAGCGCGTCTCTATAAAATCGACGCGTCGACAATGGTAGCTCTTCAGTTTTTCTTGAACTCTTACCACTGCGATGCTCCCTCCCACTCCCAAAATTTCTCACATCTCCCGCACGGCAGGATCGCGTCCCGGGAATTCGACACGGCTGGTCCTGGCGATGAACAAGCAGGTCTTGGTGGAGAGCCTCCAAAGAGTCTTCGTTGACTGTGGATATCTGCCACACATCGAGGAAATCTCCGGCATGCTGGACATGAAGAGTTACCTCTCGGACATTGATTGTCCTGCATTGTACGACCTGCCCTTGTACTATGGATACGTTCTTCATTTCAAAGCGTCTGAAGATGGTACTTCCGTTCCCTTTCATTTTCGAACCCCTTTGCTAAGATAGTCGTTGTTATTCGCTGTGATTTTATAGCGGACAGAGCACTTGCCATTTTCAATCTTCGCCCTGTGCCTGGTAGCGTGTCACCGACCCCAATGTTATTGTTTAGGGATAGCGGGATCCGCTCTTTCAATGTTGGCGCCGTCGCGCGTAGGATCCACCCTATTCCGAATCAATGGAATGACGCTGCCGTTTTCATGGTTGTTCGACTATATGGGCCAGTAAGATTCGTGTATATCCATCCCGTGCACGGTGCTATAGTTCATTTCGATTCGGAAGAAGATGCGAGAACCACGGAAAATGCGATGAAGTCGAGTTTCCAGCTGATGGTAGACACCACTATCCCGTTATCCGTAAGTTGGTCTACATAAGCAATATCGCGCCCTTCAACGACCTAACATGATTTATTAGTCATTATCGGACAAAGCGTTAGGCACGGACCTTGGGATATTTTCGTACACGAACTCGCGAGTCACGTTGAGGCTGAAAATTCCAGTCGAACAAGAGCCCCTTCGTTCCTCCACGAATCCCTCCATCCAAGCCCCTTTCTCCATTGTCGGCACCCTTCACATGATATGGATAGCCCTTATCTTCCTCGTGACGGCAAGTGCGCGCCGACTTGAGTCTCTTACTCGCCGAGCTACGGAAGTCTGCCGGGTCCAATTTATGCAACACCGCCATGGTGACAGCCTTTTCTCCATCGGCAAGAAATCGGAGGTCTTGGATGCGATCACCAACTTACACAACACCGTTCGTGAGGCCCAGAGCGAAGCCAACATAATGAAGCGTCTTCACAATGCCGAGGTGGAGAAGGGTGTTCTCCAACTGCAACTCTTGACAGCAACATCGGAATTCGAGGATTTGAAAGCAAAGATAAGGGAGACTTTGAAAGAAGGAGAGGTCAAGGTTTTTCGGCTGACGAAGGGACATGCCGACCTAAGGGAGGCGTACGTGAGTGGGAACCAAGTCGCGACGACGGAACATCAAAATATTGTGGAGAGAATACGCACTCTCGTCACGAAACTGGCAACGTCGAAGAGGGAGAACGAGGCATTGCTAGTTGAGAGGAGGCACGTCTGGGACGAGCTGATAGCTGCGAGGACAGACAACGCCACTCTTCACGATGGAATCGAGGAACGTGACGCGAAAATCAGGAAGCTCCAAAAGGCCCTTGACGAGGCGGAATTGTACGGCGAGGAGATGTGGCAGCTCGGCGAGTGCTGGTCGGAACAATGCAAAGTTGCGCAAGACCACTGCAAGGTGTTGGAAACCGAGGAAAAAATCCGGGCGGACCAGAGACTCTGGGAAGACGAACGGGACGAATATCTGCGAGAAATGGTCGAGGAGAAATTCGGGGCATTGGAAAAACCTTCCTCCTGGAATGACTTGATGGCTTTCGACCACGTTGACGCGCTCCTTGACGCCTTCGAGAAGGGAAGGTATATCCACCGGGACCACATCCCTCTCACCATGCGTGCGGTCCCCTGGCCCGTCGCCGACGATCCGCGCTGGTTCTTCCGGCTCAGCGATATAAGGAAGGAGAGCGTCGAATCGTTCCTGGTAAAGTACCACAACATTGTCGCGAAAGGTGACGATGTCCTCTACACCAGGTTCCTCTATATGATCAGACTAATCTTCGACAAGGATATGTGGAACCCCGCGCAATCGTTAGCCGGTATTACCAACACCAAGGGATTTATGGATGCTGGAGCAATCGTGTTCGAGGTGGTCGAGGCAGAGATTGAACGTTTAGAGTCTCGGATGATGGCATACGCCTCCTCGAGCTCGGTGTATATCTGACTAAATTCTTGTAGAATCTCTTCTTGTAATTGTATCAGCTTTAAATGTGTTTATAGGACTGCGTTCGTACCTCGCATAAATCAATTCCTATGGCAGGCCAACAGCCAGCGAGTGGTGGTTGGAAGAATAAGGAATGTGATCCCGGAGGACGCCGGTTTGAATGTTCGACGCCAAGTGATCGTAATTGACCTACGAACTTTCGGTCCTGAAACCAGGATTCTACTTAACATGTAGAGTAACCCTCTTCAATTAAATCAATCGCCCTGAAAATAAAAGACCAATATAGTCCTTCGTTTGATCAATATTTAGTTCGAGCCTTGGGGCTTTCGAAGATCATGTCAAATAAAATGATACAATTTCAAGGCAAAATCGGGATTCGTGAGACCCGACTTCTGGACAATAGGGAAGGATAGTATCCAGCGGTATTGGCATTTTAAATCCTCATTTACCGCGAAATGCAATGCTTACCGGAAGGAATGAAATAAACATGCTCCTACACGACGCGTAAGAAGAAAATGTCAGTGGCGGGCCTTGACAGACGTACTGAAATGTGGGTACCTCTGCAGGAAGAGTAGCCAGGGTGAGTATCCTAACCCCTCACATTGGCGGAAGTGAAACCCATCTACGAACGTAGTCGGACACTTCTAGAAGGCAATGGGCTGCCCATTTGGCCTCCAAAGAGGGGTTAAAGGTGTCGGAGAAGAGCCTCGAATGAGCGATATGTAGCATAAGCCGAGAGACAGAACTCCGAGAATGGTGGAAAGTGGGAGAACCAGTTGCCAATGGTCAAAGAAAAAAGACGCCACGGGAACGCCGCATAATTTTAATTTCAGGAGCAGCGTCGTCTAAACGAAAAAGAACCCCTAACCTTAGGGTTGTACGGCACAAAAAAGGATAGGGAATGGACGAGATTTCTCCAAAAATCGAGAGGCGGCGGTGGATATGCGGTTCCGAGCAAGATTTACCAGCCAAAGCGTGGGTGGGAGCCTGTTTTCTGCCTTAACTGACAAGACACCGCAAGTTTGGGAATTCTAGACTTTAGAGTTCTTTCCGAAATAGACCTGTGATAGTGGCGAGGTAGAACTAGAGCATCGCAGACATAATACAGAGGAAAGTTGGCTCCAGGGAATTCGATGGTGATCAGGGATTTTTTTTGGCTGCTAAGATAGATATGTTTCGAAAGGGATTGTCAGGACGCGTTCACAAGAGTCAGCTGGCTTCAAAGTACGGACAAATTCCTCGTCTCCTTTCTGCGTGGCGCGTCGTCCGATGAGTACCTGCAACCTTCGCTGGGCACAGGGCTTCGGCCCGATTGGAATGGACATTCGAGGCGTCATTGGATTCGAAATGAATGTAGCTTTTCGAGCGTCAAAAACGAGAATTCACAAGATATGAAAGAGGTATCGGATCAGCCAAAACAGGAGGGAGATTGCCAAATTTCGGAAGGCGTTGACAAGCAAGGCCAAATTCTGATCCAGGAACGCCGACGATTCGAACGCGCTGGCTCGTTCTTTTCACCATTTTCCCTTGGGCATTCAACTATTCTTTCATTTCCGGGCGCTCTCTGGATGTTCTCTTGACAAGAAATTGGGTATGAACGCTCAGGAATTTCCGAATTCCAGGGATGAAAGACAAACTGACTGGGATACGTATATGGAGGCTCTGGTTTCCTTGCCTGGTTTTGCTGCCCCGAGGTGACATGGAAGCAAGAGAACTGATTGACGAGGGTTCAACTAGAGAAAGATCTGCGCCATTTTTCTGTCTTCGTAGCGCCATAAAGTCTTGGATTTCTCTCTTGCTCTCTGATGTGTGCTGGCGTCTTTGTTGTATTCTGGAAAATATATCGAAAGGAGATGTGGAAGACGTGTACCTGCGACGAGTTAAAGTGGACAGAGGATTGAGTTTGACATGACCATGGCACTTTGGCAGCTCTTTGGCGTGTGGTGGCGATATTTAGGTGTGAATCCCAACACGCGAGCACAATCGGACAGAGTCAGCCGTTCGCATTTCGCTTTGTTCGGCGTTCATCGTCCTGCTCCTTCATCACCGTTTTCTTTTATTCGAGGTCCCAACTGCATTCCTTTCCCGGATACCCTGCCTGTTTTCTGAACCTTTTTATCTCGAGTTTCTCATGACTATCGCAATCCTTCGCAGTCTTCAAGCGATTATCGGGAGCGCCATCGACGATATCGAAAGAGTGTATGCTTCAAGTGAACATGAAAATTCTCAGGAGCCGATATCCAGACATACACCGGAAGGCGCACCTTCTACTCAGCCAGATAACGAAACAGCGATACCGGAAGCCGGACAGAAAACATCACAGTCAAATTCGCAGGCCTATGCTTCTCCGCCGCCGTCGCCTTCGATGGCAAAGACCTCATATTCGGTATCCGAACCTTCGAGTTCTTGGTCGAGCTGTACACCGGACTTTCCTTCGTTGGATGCGCCTTATGACCCAACGTCGTTATCGGAGGCCTTAACCTCGCATCCTGAAGTGCTGAACGCAATCAGTCGAATCGTAGCGGCGGCTGGACATATGACGGCGACAGTGCAGACCCCTTTTCTAACCCTCTGCGATGCGACGATGGGGGTGAGTCTGCGGATGAATCTTTTATTCTCGGTTAAATATGATGTTTTTTCAGTATCACCTTCCGTCGTGCATGCGTCTTTTGGAGGCCTCTCACGTCGTTGAGATTCTACGCGAAGCAGGTCCAGCTGGCCTTGATGTTCGTTCGATCTCCGAGAAGAATGGCGTTTCACCAAGAAAGCTGGGTCCGTCCAAAAGTTCATTCTTTGTGGTTCTTCGCTCATTGACTCGGTTGCATACAGCGCACATTCTTCGCCTGTTGGCTACGCATCATATTCTCCGGGAGGTTTCGCCCGACGTATTCACCCTTAACCGAATTTCGTCACTCGTCGATTCAGGGAAAAGTTTTGCAGAACTGAAGCGGTATCAGGCAGAGGCAAAGTGGGTTTCGTTTCGTTTTCCCCTTCGTGCTTCCTTATCTTCTTAGGCCAGAAATGAAATATCGAGACACGAATGGGATCGCAGCGTTTGTGGGATTATGGTTCGTTCGAACTCATAACGCCTTTCCACGAATAAAGTTAATGGTCATCCAGCTCGGACGAAATCCAAAAGTCTTCGGCATACATGACGGAGACGTATTATCTCTCTTCTTCTCGTTATACTCGCCAGGGTAGCGAACCGGGTCGGGCACCGTTTTGCTTCGCTTTCGACACCGTGAAGACGGGTACTGGCTTTTTTGGTTGGCTCGAGGGACAAGCCGAACCATGTTTTACGAAAGACGAGGCTGAAGACGAGCGGTAAGCGCTGCCGCATCTCAACGGGCGGTAATTTACTCATTTCATATGTAGAGTCGAGACTGGTCGGGGCGGCACTTTCGCACCTACGTTGCGGGAACCCAAAAACTCAAAAGGGTTGCAAACTCCAGAGCGCGTAATTCGAAGCCGTGGGACCGGTACTCCCTCCAGTACAACGAGCACAGACTCCGAGGCGGTATCGCCAGTCAGAAAAAATGACGACTCGGGGAACTCGAATCGGTTCAGGTTGGAGAGGTTCGGAAAAGCTATGTCCGGGACTGATGGGTGGGAGACTCCTGGTGCTGTTCTAAACGGTGACTTTTGCTTCGAACCATTGAAACTTGTGGAATATATGCGCTCATAGCTCAAAATAACAGGATTCGACTGGCACTCGCTGGCTCACGGAAGCACCGTCGTGGACGTGGGTGGAGGAATAGGATCCACCACCATGCTTCTCGCCACAGCGTTCGCGTCCGAGGGATTGGGTCTCAAGTTCATTATCCAAGACCGACCTGTGGTTTGCGAAATGGGAGAGAAGGTACCCTCATAATTCTACTTCGAGAGTCTAAACGTTGTTTGACTTTCCGACAGGCATGGAAAGCGAAATGCCCAGAGCTGTTAAACTCTACAGCCACATTCCAAGGTTCGTCATTTCTGGTCTTCGTTATCCCCACATCAAGGATCCGATTAACGAACCTAATCTTTCCCATGAAGTTCATGACTTCTTCTCACCACAACCCGTTCGCAATGCTGCTGTGTTCCTACTTCGTGTGGTCCTTCATGATTGGCCAGACGATTTCGCTTGTAAAGTTCTCCTTCAACTCCGAGAAGCTGCAAGCAGCGAGACCAAACTTCTCATCGGGGATTTCATTTTACCACTTGCATGTCCCGACAACGTCGGTGAAGATAGTTGCCTCGAAGGTATCGATGGCGCGGCGACCACCATGCCTCCTGCCCCGTTGCTTCCAAATCTCGGGAAGGCCAGTGCGAACGTTTTCTGGATGGATCTGACGGTACATCGTCCTACCTTCCTCAATGTCTGCGTGATTAACGTTGGATTTTATAGATGCGGGTCATGTTTAACTCTCAGGAACGTACTTTACGAGAGTCCGTTACTCTGGCTCTATCCGCCGGATGGAAAATCATTCGGGTTTCAAGGACGTCTGGCTCATCGTTCGGATACATGGTTGCAATTCCCGTGGCTGTTCCTCCTCAACCGGAGAAGACCATCGACATTCGTTCAACCGAGGGACGGATGGGCGCAGAACCGATTGAAATCAAAACTCAAGGAGAAGTCCCCGAATACGACACGCCCACTGCAGCGTACAAGGAGAAGAAGCGCCGAGACGATATGGAAATTATCGAACGCGCCAGTTCGAGATGCGGCACCCCCACTTTCGGGTCGAATACTCGATTGTCGTCAATGCAAGAAGCCTTGGCTAGGTTCGGCGGTGGCATAGTCAAATCCAAAGGGACCTCACGGTCAAAATCCACGCCGTTTGGCGGCGCGAGACCAGTACCACCCCCACCGTCATTGAAGCCTGCGTTATCGTTAACAACAACCGTTCGTAAACGGCCTTCTCCGCTCTCCGTACCTCCTCTCCACGGAACGCCATCGCCAGGCCACTCGCCTCGCTGGGTGACGTCCACGTCTCCTCGCAATGAACATATGACATCTAGTTCCCCAGTACCCTCACCAATATCACCGAAGACGATTACTCGAAGGATGTCGTTGGCCAACTTCCGTTCTCAACCTCTCAGCGGGAGCCTAGCACCTCCGCCGCCTTTACCGAATGCGATGCGACAGTACCAGCCCCTCTCGCCCATGTCTCCTCGCAGCGCAGTGCACCCTCCGATCTTGAGACGTGCCTCGCACGCGCAGCTCTCTCAAATTGCCGCCGCTCATACTCATTCGCAACAATCGTCTCCTGGGATAGCATCTCCGAGCCTTATCCCTGTTCGTGCAGGCGGTTCGACCGAGCCTGCATTACCCTCGAGTACGGCTGGGCAGTTACGCGCTAGTGTTTCGTTAGGGCCTCCTGCAGGTATATCCTCGCAGCTTCCACCGAAACCATCGATACATGGTCGACGCGCGTCGAATGCGGCACAGATTCGCAGGGATCCTCGAGGAAGCGTTCTGGGACCGTTGTTGGGCCATATATAGCTTCTTCGCGAGTTAACGACGGCTCGCCACTGGGCGCTCCGGCTCCGAGTGCGTTTGACAGACTCGACTCTGAACGGGTGACCCACTCTCGTCAATCTTCAACGACGTCACGGTCTTCCCTTGGAGAAGGAGGTATCAGTGTGTTAGATGTTGCTGCGAGGATTGAACGAGGAGAGTTTGCTGCTCACAGGACTCCATCTCCATAGGACAAGTCTACTTCATTATCCTGTCATCTCGGGGCCCGGTAGTCATCCTGATGTGTTGACGGACATTGAGAATGGTTTTTGAGTTTGTTCAATTCCTTGATCACTGTCTGTTGCTTTTCTGCACTTAGATTTAGATTTTTTATCTGTCGTTACATTCTGCTTCCGAGTCCTCTTTCGAAATGTTTGATTTAATGAGATGGAGGCCTCCCTCGTGATGGTGCTACACCTCTGCAAATGAGGATGAAACAGAGTCCAACAGCCTCAAAGTTGTTTTCCACTTGCATTGACTAAAGAATATCATCCTTGACCTCAACACTTGGTCTTTTCTTGCCAATCAGGGCTGTGTAAGATCAATGGTAGCTTTCAATGTTTACAATTCTTGTGGCAGTTTCTTCTCAACCAAGGAGAATTCCAATTGTTTACCCATAATTTGTGGCACATGGCTCATGTCAGATATTTTTATAATGCATAGAAGTCAAATAGAAGTTGAGTCTTTTCAAGGCAAATAATGAGTTTGGAGAACAAGCAGGTGAGTCTGAATCTAAGGATCTACATCCATTGCTTCTTCACTCTGAAAATATGTTCCAATATTTGGCAAAGTTCCTTCCCCAAAATCAGAGTCAAGATCCATTGCATCTGAATAGCAATATCAATTGTAGAACAAGATACATTGAATAGATGATGAACTTACCATCACTGACTTCTGACTGATTATCAGTGATTTCTTCAGTTCCTGACGTTGATTTCTCAAGCTAAAAACATAAAAGAAATAATTGAAAGATAAGTGAAAGAAATTTCAGATATAATACACTAGAAGTGATAGCAACTGACCCACTGCAAGGCAGAGAGAGGACATTGATGTGAGCAAACCAGGAGAGAGAGGACACCAAACTCACAAGCTAAAAGGCAAAGAGAGGCAATTGATGTCAGCAAACCAGGAAAGAGAGGTAGACTAAACTCACAAACTGCAAGGCAGGGAGAGGCCATTGATGTCAGCAAACCAGGAGAGAGAGTAGACTAAATTCACATCCTGCATGGCAGAGAGAGGCCATCGACGTTCAGCAAACTATAAGAGAGAGAAGATAGCAAACTCACCAACTGCAAGGCAGAGAGAGGCCATCGACGTTCAGCAAATTATAAGAGAGAGAAGACCAAACTCACATCCTGCAAGGCAGAGAGAGGCCATCAATATCAGCAAATCATAAGAGAGGGAGGATGACAAACTCACCCACTGCAAGGCAGAGAGAGGCCATCGACGTTCAGCAAACTATAAGAGAGAGAAGACCAAACTCACATGCTGCAAGGCAGAGAGAGGCCATTGACGTTCAGCAAATCAAGAGAAGGAGGATAGCAAACTCACCCCCTCCAAGGCAGAGAGAGGCCATCAATGTCAGCAAGCTATAAAAGGAAGGATAGCAAACTCACCCACTGCAAGACAGAGAGAGGCCATCAATGTCAGCCATGAATGAAAGCCAGAAGAAACAGAGAGCCACTGACCATCTGCCGAGCAAAATAATAATAATAATCAATACTTTCAATGATGATATTAATAAACCACTGACTGTAGGTTTATATGCCTTTTTTATCCTTTTCAAGGCATCTGCTGTAGCTGCCCTATGAGCATAATTCTGCAATATCATTTCTAAATCCCCAGGACCTCCATTATAGACATTAAGATGTTTTTCTCGTAAGTTATATTATCACTCACATGCCCGATATGTGATATCTGTTAGATGGAATGCTATTTTGGATTGGATTGTAGTCTATGATGATACCATTAGTTTGTGTCAAAATTTGTGCAGCTGTAAAGTACCAGGGCTGTTGAAGCACTTGTGATCATACCATGAGATTCCAGAAGAATTATATCCACAAACAGTAAACCATTTGCAGAAAACATAGGTAGAGTCGAAAATTTTTTCCAGCACCAATTTCTTTTTGGAATAAATGACCCTGTTTTGAATATATCCTAACATTTCTGAGACTTCATTATCACATAGATACCAATCTGGACTCACCATCATTTGAAAGACCTAAGAAATAGTCAGCTAGTATCAGACACAAAATTGATGAATCAATAGAAAACATACAGATATGTCCCATCTCTGTCTGCGCTCTGTAACATCTATAACAGTATCTAAGAAAGGCAGGCATCCTGCAGAAATATGGAAAACAGTGTGAGGAGATATATTGATTTCTTGTCTTCGCCCTGCTTACCAGCAGCAAGGACAATAAATCTTTCATTCTCTGTATTTTCTGAAGTTCCAAGAAACTGTGGTATATCTCGCCTACGGGCAAGTCTTTATGAAAATTATCAGAATCATGAAAGAGTGATGGAAAGGAACAAAACATACAGTGATTTGCAAAATGCCAGATGGTCATAAAATACCTCTTCTCTATCCTTGTAGTAATGGATGCGATACACCTTAATACGCGAAGTCGATGACTCGGACATTGGCTCCATCTCCATGGTCACAATCCCCGTGGAACTGGTATGTATATATCGCAATGACTGCTGATCAAAGTCCGTCCATCGGTACTTATTCCACTTGGGCGCAGTTAGTTTCGGGGTGAAAGAAAGACTGGATTGTTACATACAAGCGATGGCTGTTCAATAGGCTGACGATAAACGATCATATCCCCGTGAACGCTATTGAATGTGCTGTGGTGGATGCTGAGCCCCGTCGCATTGGGAAAGAAATCGGCATTCGACGAGGGCTTATGTTCCTCAGGATATCGGTGGACTGGATTGGCACGCTAAAGTCTTCGGTCAGTCCTGTGATATAATCCACTAGAATCGTACATACCAGACACGGCTGTCCAGCAGAGTAAATCCTATTTCCACGAGTGCTAGTGAGCTGCGTTTGATGAGCGCTACGGCCTTCCATTCCGGGAAAGGCGTCGATATTCGAAGACTCGGATGGGTTACGTTCTTCAGGTAGTATGCGATACATTGGGTTGGTGAATTCACTGGATCCCAAGTGATTCATGCTGGGAGGGTGGAGCGAGGAGAGCTTCAAATGGAGTGTAGATGAAATGCTATGTTGCAGAACAGCCACGCTGTCAATGGGTTGAGGGTTTGCCCTGGAAAAGTCCATGTCAATCTTTGATTTCCGAAAACCACAACACAGTACATACTATGTACTTACCTTCACGCCGTCACAATTCCCTCTTCCTCGCGTCCACGGCTCGCCGTCCTGGTTTTCTCTCGCCTTCGCTCACCAGCGACCTGATGTCTAACATGGAGGGCGGACAAGTGGAACGAGCGCTATACCACATGACTTCAACATTGCAACGTTCAACTTTCCAACCCGAATCCTAAGGCCTTACCCTCCAAGAAAAACAAACCCCACCAGAAACAGGATGTCCCTCACCCTTATTTATTAAAGGACCTGTCGCACATGAGGCCTCTGCTCTTAGGCGAAAAACCTTACATTTCCTGAAACCACGACGTCCTATCTTCACCACCTCGTCTCTTCCTCCAGCTTCCTCATTCCCATTCAACACAGCAAGCAATCGTTAATAAACCCCCTCCCGCGCCCCTCTCCTCCCTCATCTCGTTGTCTCCGATTCCAAACAGCCCCGATATGGGGATTCGTCTCGCTCCGGTTTGGATGCATTCACGAAATACGGCATCATCGGGAAAAAGACGATCTCCAATCAATGTATCCATCGCCAGCCCCATCGTCCAAGTCCCTGGCTCCCGTAATCGATGCTGCCAACTGTCATGTTCGGCTCCTCGTCGAGCGTTAACCCGGCAACACCACACATCGTTGAATCGAGTCGTTGAGTTCCTTGTCTGCAGTGGGTCTGGATTGTAAGAGCCCCCATCATCCGTGGAAGAAGCGTAGATGTGGACCCGTGTGAGGTTGGAATGGCGTTGATGAGTTCGAATGGAGGATAGGGAGGTAAGTCTAGCGGCGACCGCCATAGTCATTACTTTGCGTTGACTTCGCGTTGTTTCCAGGCAGGGCGATAATTAAACCCACATGGGTCGTCGATCGCAGTGCCGTTCTCTCCAGCTTTTGGTCGGACTGAGAGGCAGCTGGGCGAGATAGTACTGAGGGGACGATGACGGTGCGGTATGGTCAATGCGCTTGAATCTGCTCGCGCTGACTGTGTAGCGGACAGAAAAGGCGTAATCGTTGCTTGAAACCGATCATGGTCATTCTCCATCACATTGTCCATGCATCATGATCAAGGCCAATTCGGGGGTTGTCTGGAAAGTTCGTGGCTAAAGTGAATGTGTATGCCAGTTCAGAGTCGCTAGGTGATATGTGTAATAAAACTGACTGATGTGAAAGAGACATTTACGCCATATTCCTTGTTGATACTCGATCATAAATATCGAGGTCGAGGGGAACGCGGGGCAAAGGCAGACTCGAACCGGGTTCATACCAATGCACGACCAACGCCCCCGGGCCCAACAACGATTTTACGAAGGGGAACGAATCCGCGAACTTATCCTGATTCAGCTCTTCTCCCAAGTGTCGAACATAGCAATGTCCTCCAGAAATTCGGCGTGAACTAGGGCGATACCTGTGCGTTTCCCGTCCGCGACCGCATTGAGGTCCTGCATCGTCACCTGGAAAGATGATCGCCAATGCAAATATTTTCGACGTCACCCTCAACGAATGCCCGCTTGTCGAGCATGTGCTAATCCTTCGACCAGACGCAAAAGACAGGTTAAGTCCTGGTGGAATGACCCTCTGATTGCACCCAAGTATTCACCTTTTCACGTGTTTATTCCTTGACCAATCCGAAGGTAATGCGGCATGCAGGCCCTCAATATCCATGGGCACATCCAAGGGAAGATTGAAGCGTGTTTTCTGTTCGCTGGGATGGACGGTAAATTCAAGGCGGTCGTAGACTTGGAGGGAAAGTGAATAATAAGCGCGGACTCGGACACCTTCTGCACCAAACGTGATTCACTTATATTCCATCCTTTCACCATATCCTTTCCCCCTCTTCCTCACTAAAATCCTGCGAAATTCGTAGTCGATATATAAACGCGTTGGATGTCGAGTGGGGGACGGAAAAGGACATCGAACTTTACGTAAGCCAAACTTCGGCAACCGCTTGAGTTGAAACGTTCCAAACGTCGTCCAATATCATTACTTATGCGATATGAATTTTCCTCTCTCATTGGTCTGGGGTGGTGTGATATTCAAGAATCTCAGCTGGACGGTTGACTTCCAGTGTCAATCCATTCCAATTTCCTGGACGATTCCAAACAAGCTTCAACCACGGTACGAAACCTCCAGAGTTGCTCTGAATCTCAAGTTGGCTTTTTCTGGTGAATGATATTATGTTTATGCACGAGTGAGTCCCTTCTTGGCTTTGAATTATGTGAATTTATATCAGTCGTTAGTCAGCGATGAGGCCTCATGTCAGCTTGAGCTCCCTAAGCAAGCACGTCAGATTCATGAATCAGTCGACTTCGTTTTCCAGCTGCATATCAACCTCACGGGAAAGACCCCACGCATCGTATCACCGTCACTCTTTCCCAAATTCAACGTCTAACAAATGGCCGCATCCACCCCTGCTTCAACCACGGCAACTCTGCTATACGACACTGAACCCGAAGGCGGCGTCCGAGCTTACCAACATATCAATGTCGATCCTATAACAGGCGAGCGGGAGAGGAACTACGGACACGAATTTAAAGATGTCGTCGTTGAGAATTTACGCGGGAAGGAAGACTCAGCGACCCTCGACACTGCTGGTTTCCAATACTTCAAACATACATCCAAGCTTACTTCCTTTGCGAACGATGAAGAAATCTACCAGGAGTATTATCCAGAGAGTATCGACCTCATCAAGTCGCTGACGGGTGCCAGCCGAGTGGTTCTGTTTGACCATAGTAAGTGACCCTTCTTCTACGCCCTCGCTAGCTCCCTACTTATCTATTTCCCCAGCCATTCGTCGCCGTCGTCCAGACCAGTTCGACGATGGCCCCAATCGCCGTCAACCGGTGGTCCAGGTTCACGTCGACCAAACCAACAAATCCTCCCTCGCACGTGTGCACCGACATCTTCCAGCCGCCGATGTCCCAAGGCTCCTTGAAGGTCGCTTCCAGATTATCAGCGTGTGGCGGCCCATCGCCAACCCCGCTATCGATTGGCCTCTGGGCTTGTGCGACTACAGGAGCGTAGATCAAACGATGCTTTCCCAACGGCACTCATCTATCCTGACCGCGAGGGAGAAACGCTCGGGGTCAAATACAACCCGAATCACAAGTGGAAGTATCTGCATGGCATGACCCCAGACGAGATCGTTTTGATCAAATGGTACATTGCCGCCTCTCTTTCTTCCTCGGTTTCCGCAGTCTTGACCCCATTTTACTTGCCAGTTTCGATTCCAAACAGGATGGTAGTGTCGCGTTATTTACACCGCACACGGGCTTCAGCGACCCCAGCACGCCTGAAGGGACCCCCTTTCGACAGTCGATCGAGCTTCGCGCCCTTGTTTTCTACGATTAATCTCGAGTTTGGTATCCCTTGGATTCGTCTCGACTTCATGTATTTGAAATAATGGGTTTCATTAACTTTTCATTTCCCCCTTTCTCTGTCCTCTCAAAATGCGCTTGCCTTTTAGCTTGTGAGTTTGGTGTCCTCTCTCTCCTGGTTTGCTCACATCAATGTCCTCTCTCTGCCTTGCAGTGGGTCAGTTGCTATCACTTCTAGTGTATTATATCTGAAATTTCTTTCACTTATCTTTCAATTATTTCTTTTATGTTTTTAGCTTGAGAAATCAACGTCAGGAACTGAAGAAATCACTGATAATCAGTCAGAAGTCAGTGATGGTAAGTTCATCATCTATTCAATGTATCTTGTTCTACAATTGATATTGCTATTCAGATGCAATGGATCTTGACTCTGATTTTGGGGAAGGAACTTTGCCAAATATTGGAACATATTTTCAGAGTGAAGAAGCAATGGATGTAGATCCTTAGATTCAGACTCACCTGCTTGTTCTCCAAACTCATTATTTGCCTTGAAAAGACTCAACTTCTATTTGACTTCTATGCATTATAAAAATATCTGACATGAGCCATGTGCCACAAATTATGGGTAAACAATTGGAATTCTCCTTGGTTGAGAAGAAAGTGCCACAAGAATTGTAAACATTGAAAGCTACCATTGATCTTACACAGCCCTGATTGGCAAGAAAAGACCAAGTGTTGAGGTCAAGGATGATATTTTTTAGTCAATGCAAGTGGAAAACAACTTTGAGGCTGTTGGACTCTGTTTCATCCTCATTTGCAGAGGTGTAGCACCATCACGAGGGAGGCCTCCA
>KN831775.1:180978-213272 GCA_000827355.1 Hebeloma cylindrosporum | reverse complement strand
CAAAAGGAAATCGCCAAGCTGAAAAGAGAGCTGGACGAGGCGAGAAAGAGCGGAAAAATAAGCAGTTCACTGGCGGCAGCGATGACTTGAGGATTGTTTTACCTATGTACCTTCCATTCCTACGCCAGCGATAATCAGATTATTATGTGCGGTTACTTTATTTTTGGCACAAGTCAAATGCGTTGACCCCCGGTAAAATTGCCGCCCATACACGTTGCCTCTTCCTTGTGTACGGTTCTTCGAGGGAGGGAAAGTTCCAGTTCCCTAGAAGAGAGGCAATTGATGTCAGCAAACCAGGAAAGAGAGGTAGACTAAACTCACAAACTGCAAGGCAGGGAGAGGCCATTGATGTCAGCAAACCAGGAGAGAGAGTAGACTAAATTCACATCCTGCATGGCAGAGAGAGGCTATCAATGTCATCAAACCAGGAGAGAGAGGAGACCAAACTCACCAACTGCAAGGCAATGAGAAGCCATGATTATCAGGAAATGAGGAGAAAGAGTAGACTAAACCCACATCCTGTGTGGCAGAGAGAGGCCATCGATGTCAGCAAACCAGGAGAGAGAGGAGACCAAAGTTTGAAACTCACCATCTGCAAGACAAAAAGAAGCTATCAATGTCAGCACACCAGGAGACAGAGGAGACCAAACTCACATGCTGCAAGGCAGAGAGAGGCCATCAATGTCAGTAAACCAGGAGAAAGAGAAGACCAAACTCACCCACTGCAAGGCAGAGAGAGACCATCGATACCATTGATATCAGCAAACCAAGGAGAGAGAGGAGACCAAACTCACAAACTGCAAGACAGACAGAGGCCATCAATGTCAGAAACCCAGTAGACAGAGGAGACCAAACTCACCAACTGCAAGGCAGAGAGATGCCATTGATGTCAGCAAACCAGGAGGAAAAGGAGACCAAACTCACATCCTGCAAGGCAGAGAGAGGCCATCAATGTCATCAAATGAAAAAAGAGAGAGAGGACACCAAACTCACCAACTGCAAGTCAAGAGAGGCCATTGTTTACAGCAAACTGGGACAGAGGAGAGACCAAACTCACCAACTGCAAGGCAGAGAGAGGCCATTGATGTCAGCAAACCAGAAGAAACAGGAGACCAAACTCACATCCTGCAAGGCAGAGAGAGGCCATCAATGTCATCAAATGAAGAGAGAGAGAGAGGACACCAAACTCACCAACTGCAAGTCAAAGAGAGGCCATTGTTTTCAGCAAACCAGGACAGAGAGGAGACCAAACTCACGCTCTGCAGAGCAAAGAAAGAACATCAATTTCAGAAAACCAGAAGAGAGAAAAAATCAAACTCACCCTCTGCAAAGCAGAGAGAGGCCATCAATATCAGCAAACCAGAAGAGAGAGAGAATCAAACTCACAAACTACAAAGCACAGAGAGGTTATTCATGTCTGCAAATCAGGAGAGAGAAAAGATTAAACTCACAAACTGCAAAGCAGAGAGATGCCAAGCAGAATGGTAATAATCAATACTTTTAATAATGATATTAACTATCCACTGACTGTGGATTGATATGCCTTTTCTATCCTTTCCAAAGCATCTGCTGCAGCTGCCCTATAAGTATAACATTGCAAATTATGCAATATCATTTCTAAATCCCCAGGACCTTCATTATGAATTCAGCATACTAGCATATTTTTCTTGAAAGTTATATTAGGATGACTCACATGTCTGATATCTGATCCTTGCTTGATAAAATGCCATTTTGGATTGAATTCGAGTCTGTGGTGGTGATACCATTAGTATGTATCAGACTTTGAGCAGCTGTAAGATACCAAGGCACTTGAAGAACATGTTACTAAATTATGAGATTCCAAAAGAATCATATCCACAAATAGTAAACCATTTGCAGAAAACACAGGTAGATGAACAATTCTTTGCCAACTCCAATTCCTTGGAACAAATAACACAGTTTTGAATATATCCTAAAATTCCTCAGACTTTATCATCACATAAATTACTATCTGTGCTCACCATCATTTGAAAGAACTAATTATAAGAAATAAACAGCACCCGAATTGATCAATCAATGGAAAACATACACATATATTCTGTCTCCATTTACACTGTGAAGAATCTCCAAAAAGACTTGAAAAAGAGCAACCTTCTGATACCATAGTGTGAGGTGATATATTAATTTCTTGTCTTTACTCTGCTTACCAGCAGCAAGAACAATAAATCTTTCATTCTCTGTATTTTCTACAGAAGTTCCAAGGAACTGTGATATATCTCGTCGACGGGCAAGTCTTTATGAAAAGTATCAGAATTTCATGAAAGGATAATGAGAAGAAACAAAACAGACAGTGATTTGCAAAATGCCAGATGGTCCTGAAATAGATCTTCCCTATCCTTGTAATAATGGATGCGGTACACCTTGACACGCGAAGTCGATGACTCGGACATTGATTCCATCTCCATGGTCACAATCCCCGTGGAACTGGTATGTATATACCGCAATGACTGCTGATCAAAGTCGGTCCATCGATACTTATTCCACTTGGGTGCAGTTAGTTTGGGGCAGAAAGAAAAGACTGGATCGTTACATACAAGCGATGGTTGTTCGACAATTTGACGATAAATGATCATATCCCCATGGATGCTATTCAACGTGCTGTGATGGATGCTGAGCCCCCTCGCATCGCGAAAGAAATCGCCATTCGACGAGAGATCATGTTCTTCAACGGATCGGTGGGTTGAATTGGCATGCTAGATCTTCGGTCAGTGCTGTGATATACTTAATCCACTAGATTGTACATACCAGAGACTGCTGTCCAGCAGAATAAATCCTATTTCCACGAGTGGTAGTGAGCTGCGCTTGATAGGCCTCCATTCCGGGAAAGCGGTCGATATTCAAGGACTCGGATGGGTTATGTTCTTCAGGTAGTATGCGATACATTGGGTTGGTGAATTCACTGGATCCCAAGCGATTCATGTTGGGAGGGTGGAGTGAGGAGAGTTTGGAGTGTGGATGAAATGCTGTGTTGCAGAACAGCCACGTTGGGTTGAGGGTTTGCCCTGGAAAAGTCGATGTCAATCTTTGATTTCCGTTCCGAAAATCACTATGTATGTCGTATGTACCTTGACGCCGTCACAGTTCCCTTTTCCTCGCGTCCACCCATCCTGGTTATCCCTGGCGTCCGCTCACCCTCACCATTCACCTGATAACTAACATGGAAGGCTGACTAGCGTCGCAAGAACTTCATTGGACCCCATTTGGACCAGACGAGCGCTTTAGACTTCAACATTGCAAAGTTCAACCTTCCAGCCCGAATTCTAAGGCCTTACCCTCCAAAAAAAAACAAGCCCCACCAGTTCTCTCACCCTTATTTATAGGCAAAACCTTACATTTCCTGAACCCACGGCGTCCTACGTTCGCCATCTGATCTCCTCCATCTTCCTCACTCCCATTCAATGCAGCAACAATCGTTAATCAACGCCCCGCTGCCCTCCTCGCTGCCACTGATTCCAATCAACAGCCCCGATACGGCGAATTAGACAACTGAAAGTAGGCAGTCCGTCTCGCACCAGTTTTCCGGCACTGGCGAGATTCGCCATCGTCGGGAAAAGGACGATATCCAATCAACGTATCCACCTCCAGCCCCATCGTCAACGTCCCAGGCTCAAGTACTTGATGCTGCCAACTCTCAGGTTCGGCTCCTCGTCGAGTGTTAACCCAGCAACACCACACGTCGTTGAATTGAGTCGTTGTGTTCCCTACAGGTTCCTTCTCCCCGCAGCCGATCTGCATTCTTGACACCCATCACTAGTGGAAGAAGCTTACACCGTAGAGTCGCGCGATGTAGGAATGTCGTTGCTGGGTTCGAATGGAGGATACGGAGGTAAGTCTAGCGGGGACCGCCATAATTATTATTTTGCGTTGACTCGCGTCGTTTCCAGGGAGGGGGATAATTAAATCCACATGGTTCGTCGATCGCAGTGCCGTCCTCTCCAGCTTTTGGTCGAAATTAGAGGCAGATAGCACTGAGAGGACAATGTCGTGCGGTATGGTTCCAATGCGCATGAATTCGGTGTAGCGGACAGAAAGGACGTAATGGTTGCTTGAAACCGATCCAATGCCATTCTCCGACACATTGTCCAGACACCATGATCAAGGCCAATTCGGGGATTATCTGGAAAGTTCGTGGCTAAAGTGGAGGTGTAGGTCAGTTCAGAGTCGCTCGGTGATATGTGCGATAAAACTAACCAATGTGAAAGAAACCTTTAACGCTATATTCCTGGTTGATACTTGACCACAAATATCGAGGAGTGGAACGCGAGCAAATGCAGACTCGAACCGAGACGTCATACCAGTGGACGGCTAAACAACTCCCCAGGCTCAACAACGATTTTTCACGAGGAAGAACGAGTCCGCGAATTTATCCTGGTCGAGCTCTTCTCCCAAGTGTCGAATGTCCTCCAGAAATTCGGGGTGAACTAGGGCGATACCTGCAGGTTTCCCATCCGCGACCGCATTGAGGTCAATCATCACCTGGAAAGATGATCGCCAACGTAAAGATTTGCGACGTCTCTCCCAACGAATGCACGCTTGTTGAGCATTCATCCTCCAGCGAACGGATAAAAAGAGGTTACTGGTGGAATGATCGTATGCTTGCGCCCCAAGTATTCACCTTTTCATGTCACGTCCGTGCCTTGACCGATATGAAGCTAATTTAGCCTCCCATATCCATGGGTAAAGCCAAGAGAAAGTTGAAGTATGTTTGCCCTTGTTCGCTGGGGTGGAGAACTGCAAGTTCAAGGTGGTCGTAGACTTTGAGGAAAAGTGAATAAGTAAGCGCAGTTTCGGATAAGTACCTTCTCTAACCCCAAAACATTCCATATGTCCTTTCACCGTATCCTTTCCCTCTCTGAATCCTCACTAAAATCCTGCGAAATTCGTCGTCGATATATAAACGCGTTGGAGGTTGATGGACCAGACGAACCGAACTTTACATAAGCCAAATTCTTGCTGCCAAAATATCATTTTGCGACATGAGCCTCTTTTTTTCTTTCTCACTAGGGCTGGTGTGATACTCAAGAACAGCTGAACGACGCCGCCTCCTCGATGTCCAGCTTCAATCCACCCCTGGACTACCTAGGGGTTCCAAACTTCAAGCTTCAACTTCCGCTCTCAAGTCAATCTCGAGTTGGCTTTTTCTGGCGAAATTTTGTTTAGGCACAAGTGAGCCCCTCCTTGGTTTTCGTTTATGTGAATTTATATCAGTCGTTAGTCAGCGATGAGGCCTCATGTCAGCTTGAGCTCCCTAAGCAAGCACGTCAGATTCAAGAATCAGTCGACTTCGTTTCCCCGCTGCATATAAACCTCAAGGGAAAGACCCCACGCATCATATCACCGCCACTTTCCCAAGACATCTAACAAATGGCCGCATCCACCCCTGCTTCAACCACGGCAACTCTGCTATACGACACTGAACCCGAAGGCGGCGTCCGAGCCTACCAACATATCAATGTCGATCCTATAACAGGCGAGCGGGAGAGGAACTACGGACACGAATTCAAAGATTACTGAGAATTTACGCGGGAAGGAAGACTCAGTGACACTCGACACTGCCGGTTTTCAATACTTCAAACATACATCCAAGCATACTTCATTTGCGAACGATGAAGGAATATACCAAGAGTATTATCCAGAGAGTATCGAGCTCATCAAGTCGCTGACGGGGGCCAGCCGAGTGGTTTTGTTTGACCATAGTAAGAGACTCTTCTTCTACGCCCTCGTTAGCTCTCAATTCAACTATTTCCCAAGCCATTCGTCGCCGTCGTCCAGACCAGTTCGACGATGGCCCCAATCGCCGTCAACCAGTGGTCCAGGTACACGTCGACCAAACCAACAAATCCTCCCTCGCACGTGTGCATCGACACCTTCCAGCCGCCGATGTCCCAAAGCTCCTTGAAGGTCGTTTCCAGATCATCAACCTCTGGAGGCCCATCGCAAACCCAGCTATCGACTGGCCTCTGGGCTTGTGCGATTACAGGAGTGTAGATCAGAACGATGCTTTCCCGACGGCTCTCATCTATCCTGACCGCGAGGGAGAAACGCTCGGGATCAAGTACAACCCAAATCACAAGCGGAAGTACCTCCATGGGATGACTCCAGACGAGATCGTTTTGATTAAATGGTATTTTTGTCCTCCCTTTCTTCCTTGGTTCCCGCAGTCTTGACGCCATTTTGCTTGCCAGTTTCGATTCGAAACAGGATGGCAGTGTCGCGTTATTCACGCCGCACACGGGCTTCAGCGACCCCAGTACGCCTGAAGGGACGCCCTTTAGACAGTCGATTGAACTCCGCGCTCTTGTTTTCTATGATTAATCTCGAGTTCGTGTGTCTCTCATTACTTTCCATGATTTCCCCTTGTGTATTTGAAATAATGGATTTCATTGACTTTTTGTTCTTCCCCTTTCTTCGTCCTCTCAGAATATGCTTTAGAGGGAGCCTCCGTCGAAAAACCGTACAAACAAGGCAGTCGCAGTGTGTATGGGAGGGAATTTACCCGGGGTCCTCACATTTGATTCTGCCAAAAATAAAGTAACCGCACACCATAATCTGATTTTCGCTGGCCTAGGAATGGAAGGTACATTGGAATAATAATCCTCAAGTCATCGCTGCCGCCAGTGAACTGCTTATTTTTCCGCTCTTTCTCGCCTCGTCCAGCTCTCTTTTCAGCTTGGCGATTTCCTTTTGCGCTGCCTCCACGCAGCGTCTTTTTGTCGATATTATCCTATCCCGGGTCAATCCTTCACTCTGCGCTTCCAACTTCAGCTGAACGATTTCCTGTTGGGCCGCCATCATCCCGAGTTCGCCTTGCTGAGATTTTCCTCGCAAGCTCTTCGACCTCCGATTTCAGTGCGATGACCTCCTCCTGGGCAGCCTTCAGGTTGCTAAGCTGTTCGCGATTTTTCTCTTCTCGAGCTTCCAGCTTATTTACGTTGTCGCCAGTCACTAATTTCTGAAGAAGGAGCTCGACCTGTAAGGTGGCGATTTGTGACCGGAAAGCTTCTTCTTTGGCCGCAGTCTCTTCAGCGATAATGTCAAGCTTTTCGCCCTTTGCAGAAGGGTCTGATACGCACACCAAGGCCGTGGGAGGTTGCGATTTATTGACGTTCTCGATAGCGCTTTCCTCCAAGTCCATGATCAGGATGGCGACAGTGACGACTACACATGCTAGCAGAATCAGTGGGGATAAGATAAAAAGGACCAGGTGTGAAGCTGCAACCGTCAAAGGTGGGGAGGTGAGTCCGATGATCTCGAGTTTGAGGTTTGCGTTCAATTGAGCCAGGTGTTGATCGATCTCCTGTGATACCAGTCTTATTCGAGGATCTCAAACGAAGTTGTAAGAAGCTCATTACTCACAACTCGCTGCACGGAACCCTCCTCATATGCTCGTGATATCTTGGACTCCGCTGCACACGCTTCGACTTCGGTTTCAAAATGGACGATCCAGCCAACCTTCGCGTCGGGATAGAGGAATGAAACGGAGCCAGACGCAGCGAGTGCGTCAAAGACTTGAGAACGTTCTTGGGTCTTCGAGAATGCTGTTATATGGCGGACCCCAGTTCCGATGGAGAATGAAGAAAAACGGTCTTCCCCTCGAGGGGGTCTGAAGACGAATAGGGTGTTGTATGGAGCTATGTTTCTGGTGGCATGTAAATTCAGGCATGCATGGGCTCTAGTCGCTAAAAACCACCATTCGGTAAGCCTTCCTTTCCAGTAAATGGAGCGAGAGGGATTACCTTCGTCGGCTGAATGAAATAGAGCTTTGTAGCCAGTGTATCCACCGGATCTGCTTGGGATGTAAAGCTTTTCGGGTAGGCCGTGGAGAGCCACCTTCTCGCAGATTTTCCCGGTCGAAGTCGCTCCCATTCTAGCACATAATAAGTCCAGGAGCTCCCAGTGCGATACGTCACGAAGTGAGACGACGACAAGCGTTTTCGCGTCGATAGGTGGCATTGGGTTGGTAAGTGGCATTCTTAAAGAGTAGATTAATATGTATTCTTTGCGTCATTTCCAAGCTAAATGAAGATGTGAACGACAAAGGAAAAGAAATGAGGCAGCATCTTTGTCCGGAACGAAGTCATGTGACCTCAAAGGGCGCCTATTTAGAATTTCAGGCTTTCCGTTCCGGATTTTCGAGGCCCATATTATAAATACATCGGTGTTGATAATTATTTACAGTGAATAAACTTATTTAGTTCTCCAACCAAAAATCTGGCTCTACCTTGCGGTCCTGTGTCTCCGAAGTTGCAACAGAAAAGGGGTTATCATAAACCTTATTTATGATGTCCAGAACGACGAGCGAGAAGAGCAAGCATGGATAGTACTCGTAAATAAAGTTCCACACCTCATCGGCTGCCCGCTCGATTATCCAGTTCGGAAGGTCGCTAGTAATGTAACCAAATAGAAGAGGGGCAATGATAACTGAAATCGGGGAGGGATTTGTGACAACGTGCACTCGAAGGAAAAATTCCGTGTGGAGTATGGGATCGGTGGGCTGCATGTAGATGGAAATAATTGATCTAGTTTTCGTCAAGGAACCAAAACAAAAGATACCTACGATTCTTTTCATCGAATCAGCTTGATAGATTTCGGCTAGTTTGGACTCGGCCTCACAAGCTCCTTCCTCGTTCTCGAAATACACAATCCAACCAATGTCCTCGTGGGGATGCAGGAGAGAGACCGAGCCAAATTTCGCGAGTGTGTCGTAGACCGGGGAAGGTTTACGATGCCTTGAAAACATCGTAATGTGACGAACCCCTTTGCCAACTTTCAAGCATAGATTTCGCCCGCTTCTCATATACCTTCCCCTCGCGAGCGAGTGCATCATGCAGCAGGACGTCCATCTTCGTGGAGGGATACCAGTGGTAGACTTTGCCGGGTTCGCATGTCTGTTTATTTAATATATTGCACCCTCACATATTTTATCGATCGAACAAGGTGGAAACCTTACGGAGGAAACTCCTTCCATCTCTTTTCCTACCACCCCGCATCCGTCAAGACAATAGTACAGTAAATCCAAAGCTATCGAATGAAATGGATACTAGTCTTCTTACTTCGATAGTATCGATACCCACAAAAAATTCAATGGAAATGCCATGTTGGACTCTGGCACCACTTTTCATGGATAGCCTCCTTGAACTATTCCAACCGGAAATAACGCTGCGTTCATTCAAGAAGGTGTAGAGAGATATCGTAATCGCGGGCATAGATATCACCATCATCGAGCTCACGATCCCAGAGCAGATCATCGAGCTCGGGGTCCCAGAGCAGATCATCGAGCTCGCGATCCCAGAGCATATCATCGAGCTCCCGATGAAAGACCCACTGCTCGTCCTCTTCACGTCTGAGAACAGCATCCAGCGCCTTGCCCCCCGCACCGCCTGAGAACGAGCTCGTCAATGACCGTACAAAAAAAATAGCAACCCCACGAGCCAACGGATACTTACTGACGGGGTTCCGAATCTTATCCATTATCTTCATTCCCTTGTCGAGCTTCTTGCCGAGGCTCACATGGATCTTATTGGATAGAGCGTTCGTGCCCATACTAGCAGCTTTCAGAGCCCGACCCAGGGGCTTCCCGACTCCAGGAATGAAACCGACGACCTTGGCGCCAACTGATTGTACAGTCGATATGACCTTCAACCCGAACTTGGCTATTTTGGCGCCCGTGGTTTTTACGAACTTGCCAACTTTTTTGGCAGCTGTGGTGAAGATATATTGAGTGACAATAAGACAGTTAAGGGAAGAGATTATACCAGTCACTATGCCATGCCCGACCTTCTTGGCGGCTAGGGTGAATAATATGAGATATGTTGAGCGACAGAAACATACTGAAAGCGAGATGATATACCTGTCTTTATGCCATTCCCGACCTTTTTGGCGGCTGTTGATACTACTTTGAGCGAAGGTAACAAACACATCTAAATGGAAACGACGAACCTGTCTTTATACCATTCCCAACCTTTTTGGCGGCTGTGAATGCTCCTTTGAGCGAAAATGGCGCATCTGCATGGAAACGACAAACCTGTCTTTATACCATTCCCAACCTTTTTGGCGGCTGGATACTACCTTGAGCAAAGGCAACACATCTACATGGAAACAACAAACCTGTCTTTATACCATTCCCAATCTTTTTGGCGGCTGTTGATACTACTTTGAGCGAAGGTAACATCATCTAGATGGAAACGACAAACCTGTCTTTATGCCCTTCCCGACCTTTTGGAAGGCTGCAAAGTTGACATTGAGCCGGAGAGGAACTCGGAAGGCAGGTTGAAAACCCAAAGAGTTCGAGTTCACACACCATGCTTGATCCCACTTCCAATTTTCTTGAAAGCACCTCTGATCTTGGCGGCGATGCTTTTGCGCCGGACGAGGATCACCATCTCAGGCTCTACTAGGGATCTCAAAACATGCTGCGAACTAGATTAATCGGGAAAGGAAGAAAGACAATCATTGAAGGAATTAACATACAGAGTGGGACCCACTGTTGGTCAGGGATCTAGGAAGCTTAAGAGCCTGGGGAAATGGCGTATCAATGGCATATGAATCATGGTGACTGGGGACACCGATAGAAGTTGAGCGGACAACAGAGACTGGTGCGGCAGCTGCAAAGAAGAAGAGGAAAGAGTGGACGAAAAGAGTTAATAAAACAAGAGAGCCAGCTCTTGAAAAAAGGTTGAACATGACGGCCAGCGTGCATTGAGGGAAAAGTGGAGCGCCATGGTACCAGCCCTATTATATGTATGTTCACTTTCTCACTTCTCCGACTGTAGCCGTTTCAAGTGACGCATCAATTTGAACGAACGTTTCATCAGATTCTCACTCCTCCTCGGCATCGTCGCATTCGGTTGTCAGGGTCAATCAGCTGTGTGTCTGCATAAGTGTCTACAAGTCGGTTCGGCCAGGGCGTCGGGCTGTGCAATTCGTGTTTCGACCTCGTCTTTGGTCACCTAAGGCAGCAGCTGAGGCCTTTGTCCGGGATAGGCGGGGGCGAATAAATAATATAATTAGACGAGACACCTTAAATCCGCCTCTGCGTTGACATTAAAGTTGTCAGTTATAATTACAAGAGGCTGAGGCGACAAAACTACTTAGGTGCCATCGTCTTCGAAGGAGAGGTCGGCACCGGGGAACTGGGCCTTGATGACATCCCAGAGCCAATGCATCGGCGAACCATAGGTGATGTCGGACTGCGAGGTTGGACCCGTGCCACCAGTGAGAAGGGCGACGTACTTGCCTTGACCGTCGACGATGATAGACCCAGAGTCCCCGCGGCTCGAAAACGGACTAGAATTCAAGCCGCTGTCATAGCGGAAAATCGCTGCTTCCACTGAATCGCGGCTGCCTATGGCGAAATAACGGCGAACGTGAGACTCAAATCCATTCAAACGACCAATTGTTGTGAGCGTAGCGAGGCCGTGCTTGATAACGTATCGCACGGGCTCGCCGTTCCGGTCTTCGTTGTTGGGCGTTCGTATTTCTTCAGGGGAGAGAATGCCTTGGAGCTTGAGGAGACGATCGATGAAGGGATACTCGAAATCGGAAGACGTATTGGTACGTGAGTACATCTTTCCGATAAAGTCAACAATAGTCGATCTCAGGGCCTGGAATGCGAACTATTAGATTAGCATGCACTTAAAAGTGATGGATCAGTGCCCCCTAGGTCAAGCACATTTGCCCTGAAATTCTGCGCGAACTTCTTCTCGTCGAGCTTGATGACACAGATATCCGTTGTATAATGGTGAGGAGCAGGAGAGACACTGATGGGAGGTGACCAGACGACATATCCAATGACTCGATCCGCCGTCTTCGTCCAATGTTTCCTTATCTGCACGAAGAACTTCTTGAGCTCCTTGATCGCTGTTCGTGCCTTGCTCAGCTTGTCTTGATCCTCCACTAACCGGGCTGCCGCCTGCTCAGCAGTATAACGACTGCCCTCTGTCAATCGTATAGCGCGCTCCTCCAACATGCCAACTGTGTCATTCAGGCTACCAATACGGCTCTTGATGGATGCGAGCAAGTTGGCGAACGCGTTGGTGCCCATGAGGACAACCTCCCTCTTGGGCCCAGCTTATTAGGCGTATGTCGTCAAAAAATGCGCTCGTCTTTGCCAGGGAAAAGAACTTGCCGACATAGGAGTATAGGTTATTCCCTTGGTCTTCAGGAAACAGGATGTGGCGGGCTGTGACGGCATGAAGGGCTTTACCCACTCTGAAAAAGAAGCCCATGGTTCCTTGGCTCATCAATGTCGTGAGGCCAGCTATTGGGAGACCAAGTGACGTAGTCACTGGATCGATGACGGCCTTGAGGGGATCGTAATCCGAGACGGGTGCGAAGAGTTCGGCTCCATTGAAGCCCCTGGCCACTGACTCGCGGTACGCAACGTCAACATCAAAGATACTGTGCTCCTTGAGGAGATCGAGGATGTCGTTGGAAGAGTGGAATGCGACCTCGCTGGTGAGAGTATCGGGCAACACTCCCACCCAAATCGTGACGGGAGTGGTAACGACTGTGCCGTACGGGGGAACCTTGTAGTCGTCATCATAGTCGTTCTCGTCATAGGTGTTCGCGTCGAAGTCCTCGTTCTCCTCGACGTCCTCATTCACCTCACTGTCCTCTTCAATGTCCTCGTGCTCTTCGACGATCTCGTTCTTCTCGCCCTCAACCCACCTGAAACGAACAAGGTCGATGGATGAATGCTGAATGTTTCGCTGGTCTAGCAGTTCAACGATTTGGAACGAATGTCAGTCTGCAGATTTGTTGCACTTCGAGAACGTCACGAACCTTTGAACGAATAACAGCCCATAAATCGTCCTTGCCAAGCTGCTGGTGCTCGTAAACCGGCAGAAGTTGCATGCAACGAACGTCTTGTGCTGGACCTTGGGGGACATGGAAGACGTCCTTGGACATCCGAAAGATCAACTTAGGACCCCAGCGGAAACCCCGGATACCGTAATAATAAAGATGGGCATCGACCTTAGAGACGTAGTGGGGAGCGGACTCGGACGTTTCTCCGGCCGAGGAGGGAGAATCCGTTTCCCGAACATTGCCGGGGGTGGAAGTGTAATCTGAATAACTGTGGTCAGGTGAGGGATCCTCTCTGCGGCCGCCCACGGCGCATTCCTTGTCGAACGCTGCTGAGTTGACGAAAGACTCCCAGAAATCATCTGCTAGAGAAGCATTAAATAAAATAGAACATGTATGACAAATAAAACACAAAAAACTTGTGGAAGGTTCAGACATCACGGTAAAACCAGTTGACTGAGAAGTACGTTGGGCGAATTGAACGCGTTGGGAGGGATGGTATGGTGGTCAGACAAAGTAGTACTCCAAGGGGAGACCAATTTTTCGTCAGAAGCCAGTTTGTCATTCATTTTGAATTCATAGCAAGCAATGTCGAATCATTATCAATGGCATATTTGTGTAAACCTAAAAAGCGGTTTCGCACCTACAAGTAATACAATGGCATGGATAGATGGATACGAACCTTCCACTTCTTCAACCACCATGATTCGGACAATAAAATTATAAACGCTTAGGCTGATCTGTTGTTTGAGTGATGTTCATAATCACAGGAACCTGCTGCGGCACTAAGTACGACGATTCTATGCAAGACAAGAAAATCTTCTTGGCGATGTAGGTGGACCGTGGACAGAATGGGCAAGAAACGCCAACGCCGCAGTGATGGTTGAATTGATGATGGCATCATCATGACCCTCTCTTGACCAGACACAAATCACCATCTCCTCCCTCTACCAACCGACGTGGAACGGCTCAAGAACACGCTCAAATGTAATTCCCTACCCTTTACTTACCTTCTCAAATCTCACGCTGAAACACCTTTCTTCAGGGCGGAAACATCGACGGAAACCCAAGCCTCCGGAGAGTGGGTACGCCTCCAGAGCACAGACGGGTTTTCCTACCTCGTAAGGCGCAAAGTCGCAGGGGCAAGCGGGACAATACGAAACATGTTGGATTCTGAAGGTGCGTGACTGACTCATTTGCCTTTTCCCATGAGCATGCTCAAAGGATCTTTACACTATCAACTCAGGTGGATATGCGGAAGCCCTAAGCAAGATTTGCGATATCAAAGAACGGTGCGTAACCATCCATCATAAAAAAATCCCCCTCTCTTCTTCCATCAAATCGAAAAAAAGTTTTGAATTTGAATGGTTGGATTGGATTTCTTTATAGGGGCATCATCGTAGAGAGGCTAGTCGAATATATGAGCTTCAAGACGTATTACGAGAACGTCAACACAAAGGACGAAGTCCCAATTCATGAATTCATAGAACGCATCCCGCCCGAGATCATCCTCGAACTGTGAGTTACGCCTCTTTTCAAATTTCATCCCTTTCAACCCCCAATTTTTCTCTTTCGTTTCCCCGGTCCTTCGTATGATGTTTTATAATACACCCATGCTGAATGGTTTGCTCGTTTTTTCTTTCTCTTCAGCCTCCTCGCAGCAGACTATCAAGAAAGTGCGTACCCTTGAAGGAAGATGCGTTGAGAATCCCGACTGACCCCCCCAAAACAAAAGTGTGAACCTTTCATTTGGAAATTCATCCCCTTGAATAACTTTCAACGTCACTCTTCCGACTTCCGAGAAACCCAGCTTCAAGCAAGCCACGCCTCGCACTAGCAACCCAAAGCCAAACGAAAGTGGGCCGAAGAAACCACATATTTCCCGGAGACGGACAACTGTTGCCACATTATGCGGAGGGATGTGGTATCATTACAACAACAACAACAATAGCAAAGGTATCCATGCAAAGTCTGTATAACGTGTGTAGTAGCAGTATGTGCCAGGAAGAAACCTTGAAAAACGCAGAATTGGGGGGGATTGAAGGGAAGAGAAGAGAAGAAAGAAGTGATAGGTAGGTCACTGGACGACGTACATAGACTTTCACAACAACAACAACAACACAGACTGAGAAGGAAAAAGAAAGAAGAAAGAAGAAAGAGAAAGAAGATCATCACAAGGCTTTCGCGCCAGTACATATCCGTATCCAAAAAAAGAAAGAAAGAGATTTTTACACCACCAACAACAAAATCTTACACCTCCATTTCCACATCGCACCCAACAACTTGAACTCGAAAAGAAAAGAAAAAAAAAACAAAAACAAAAAAAACACAAATTCCCCCAACCCAACAGCTCAAGTCGTCCCATGCCTCTTCAACCCCGACGGCCGACTCGCCACACTCCTCCCCCTCGCAATCTTCTCCGCAAGCTTCTCCACCACCCCGCCATCATCCACATCCTCCTCCAACGTCCGCTTGATCAGATCCTCCATGTCCATGCCGTCCTCCGCCGACGACCGCCGCGCGGGGGAACGCATGCTCGGGACGGGGAAGATCGTCGGTCGTTGGGCATCGAATTCGGGGAGACGTTCGTTGGCGATGTCGGAGCGGCGGCTGTTTGGGTCCATAATATGTTGGGTGGGTTTGTGCATTTTGTGCATGTGTGGGCGGTGTTGTGGCGAAAGAAGTCCGAGTGGTTTTGAGGGGACAAAGGGAGAAAGAGATGACGAGGAAAATCAATCAGAAACGCGTAGGCGAAGGAAAAATTAAAAAGAGAACAACGTACGCATCGGCGAAAGTACGAATGCTCCTATTGATCCTTGCACCCTGCACACCAAGCGCGTCCGTCCCAGGTTTACTAACAGCAGTCGACGACCCAGCGACACCTTCCAACTCGCTGGCATTCTCTGCTTCTTCTCTGTTTTAGAAAAAAAAATCAATCAATGACGTTCGGCAAATAAAAAGGATTCAAGAAAAGAAAACAACGAAACGATGAAAAATGAATGCGTCCATTGGTAAGCAAGCAATATGATAAAAAAAGAAAAGAGCACAAGGGCGAAAGAAGAAAAGAAAGAAAGAAAAACACGAACCGCAGCAACTGGAACACCTTTTGCATCCTACCCACAGCCAAGATCTTATTCTTGATAAGCTGTCTCCTCGCCGCCAGGTCCTCAGTTGTACCCGCTGCCTCCGCCTCGTCACTTTCCCCATCGGATTCGACGAGCTCTTCCTGACTGCATATACTCAGAATCGCGAGTAACATTTCTGTAACTGGATCATGGCAAAAAAAAATGGGTAAGCATGCGGGTCAAGTCGATCGGAAGAAGACAAAAGGAGAGCGAGATAACGAGGGATGGAAGGAGAAAGTGAATAAGGGATGGAAGGAAAAAAGTGAATAAAATCAATAGAAAGGACGCCAAGGAGGGAATGAAACGAAGGAAGAAAGAAGAAAAATCAATCATTAAAAACGCACTCTTCTGCCCCACGAACGGCAAACTCCACGTAAACGCATTCATAAAGTTAGGCAACCAATACGGATGTGTCGTCGAATTATACTGCCTAATCGTAATATTCTTGTTTGCATATTTCAGAATAGCACCACGATTATGATACACATCCAGATAGTTCGGCGCAGAGAAGATGGTGATAACAGAAGGGAAATTGCGTTTGGGTGTTTTGCGGTACATGGTGTATCTGATCATTGGTTGACGTTAAAAAAAATTATATCATGGGTATGAGAGAAGGGTGGTACGAGGAGAGACTGTGTAACACGTACCCTGCATCTTGTGCTTCATGTCCACGAATGAGAGTAAGCAGTCCATTCCGATCCAGGAATTGACAAACGGCATTGTAGCTAAAACCCAGGAGGCGTCAGCGCATCGTTGTCCTCCCCACCGGTACCGAGAGCCACTTGAGAGCCACTCACGTATAAAAATACGAACACCCTCGCGTGCCATTATGCGTAAACGTCGTCCCCCGATCCACACCTGGTCCAGTGGCAGTTGGCTCCGTCTCATGCCCAAAATTCGATATCGGGTCAGACCAAAGTAGATCGCAGAGGAGACCATGCGAGCCGGGTTCTTGCTGCCTGTTGACCTGTACGATGCATATGGAAAAAAGGAAAGGTCGATATTAAGTTCAATAATGAATGAAAGGTGAGGAAGGAGGTTATAAAACGGAAAGCGACATACCGTAGCCAAATCGCTGAGGTTGACGAGTTGAGGCGAAAGCCCACCATGCACACAGAAGAACTTCCCATCGACCAGGGCTGCTATTGGGAGGGCGCAGAAGGAGCGCAGGCAGGCTTCGTATACGGCTTCGGAGTACTTGTGTAGGCCTGGATTGTGATGTAAGTTACGAGAGCCAAAATAACGTGGGTAGCTTACTGACATTCACGCTTGAAAGTGAAGTATTCGGTGAGATGGCGACATTCATGGTTTCCTCGAAGCATGACTATCCGACTTGGAGCATTGATCTTGAGGGCGTAGAGGTACAAGAGACACTGAATCGACATTGTTCGGTCGGTCGGTGGGGTTGAAATTCCAAATATAAAGAAACACACCTCGATTCCAAAGTCACCTCGATCAACATAGTCTCCCAAGAACAAATACACACTATCCTTCAACGAACCGCCCACTTCGAACATCTTCATCAGATCATACTACAAGATCTCAACTCTTCAGATGGACAGTTCCCAAAGCGGCGCTGGACAAGGACCGCTCACATATTGTCCATGGATATCTCCACAAACTGAATAGATCGATTAATGAAAACCGTAGCAACATAAAGAAGAACGAAGAACGACGGACTGGTGACGGGGCTCTTCAGAGTGACCATGTTCGCCTCTCTCGAACAGATATTCGTCGCCTGCTCAAGGATATACAGCGCCTGCGACTCCTTCAACCTTCCCTCGCGATAAAAGTGTTGCTTGAGATACTCCGCATTGATCTTCTTCTCCGATCCTTCGTGGACGAAAAAGTCGGCGTCGGCGGGCTTGTGTACAGCTGGAGGCGGAACCTAATTGTGCGCATCAACAACCAACCAACCCCACAGACCAATATAGCCACAACAACGAAAAAATCGGTGGTGACTCCAAAGACCGAACACACACACACCTGGGGAAAAGGCCTCGCTTTCATGTCCAAATCCGACTGCCCCGCAACATGTTGTTGGGGCTGATGGTTGCCGTGCCCGCGATGGGCGACCGCTGCGACTAGAGCTGCAGCAGACGCCTGACTTTGGGATAAAGAAGAAGAGTGCGTGCGCTTGTGATTTGAGGCCATGATTTATGTTAAAAAAAAAGGGGAAGAAAAAAACGGGCCGCTCAAACACGAAGCGAAGGAAGGAAGGAGGGTTGGGGTCTGTTTGGCAATGTTAGATCCCATGTCACCTTTTTGGCGCCCATTGTTCGACCATTCCGTGCACCGTAGAGGGCAATACATATCCAGGAGCAGTGCAGTGCAGATGGTTGGTTGCAACGGAAAAAAGAGAATAAACCACCAAGTAGATATTACACAAGCACCCTAATAATACTAATAGCTGTCCGCAAAGGCTGTGCTCGGGATTTTCCAAGTCGAATGGCCAAGCCCACACCCGTACCCCATCTAAGTAATCCCCATACTATAATTTTCAAACTCGACTGTCCATTGGAATTTTCGAGTTTCGACAGGCATATCTCCCCCTCATCGCGACGTCCGTTGACGACGGAGACGAAGCTAATCATCAAACGGCCCAGCGGACCGACCACAGCGGTTTGCTGAGAGTCTAGATCGTTTTTCTTTTAAATGCTATCCTTGGGAATCCCCGCATACTCGTCGTATCCCAAAGCAAGATTGAGGTTCTTAAGAAAGTGAGAGGTTTTAAAAAGCGTGATAGAAACAAAACCACAGAAAAAACATACCTGAAGACACTGCGTCGCAGCTCCTTTCAATAAATTATCCAGTCCACCCTGAACATACTTCATCACCAACATCCCTCCCAGAAGAGAAAAAAACATGGACATACCACAATAACCACCCTATCACCCTCAACACTCATCTGAAACCCACCCACCGTCCATCCATGCCTCCCCTCCACATCCCCCAACTGCACCACCTCCTTCTGAATCTTCACCAACACCTCCCCTTTATACCTCTCCTCAAACAACTCCACCACCTCCCTCGCCGTCATCTTCTGTTTCAACGGTATCGACACCGTCGACAAAATCCCACTAAACCACGTCGCAACCGAGGGCACAAACGCCACCTTCACACCACCACCACCACCATGCGGTCCCTGTCCGTCTGCCGCTAACAGGGTAGAGAGATGATACCCCGCCTCCCTCTCATGAATATGCCCCGTCAACGCATACGGCTTCACACCCCCCTCCAAACTCTTCGGGCTGACTTTGGGTTTCGTAATAGGCTTCCCCGAAGCGACATCGTTCTCCAACACCGTACCCGCACCGCTATACCCAGAAATACCAAACACGGTGGGTTGAGACCCAGGTTTGATGTAGTCGATAAGAGGAGCGATAAGCAGCTGCGAGGAGGTGGCGTAACATCCTGGATTGGAGATCCGTTTCGCGGTGCGGATGGAGGATCGACCGTATAGTTCTTTTAGATTTCAAGCCGAGTCGTTGCGCCGTGCGAATATTATCGATGTTCCAAAAGATTCGCATTGCGGAATATATATAATCAAAGCAGGAAAAAAAAAACAAGCAAAAAGAAAAAAAAAATCACAAAAAAAAAAGAGAAAGAATCCTTCAACACAACAATCCAAAATTCCAGATTACAAAGAACCCTCACCGGGAAGACCATACGTCCACCCCCTCTCAAAACGATAGTCTGCGCCCAAATCCACAACCACACTCCCCTTCCCCTCCACACGCTCAACCGCACCCCGATCCACCGCATCCACGAAAGGCTTGCACACCCCATTCGGTAGTGCCATAACCCACGCATCCACCGCGCCTTCCTTCTCCATCTGCTCAACATCGGCAGGGGAGAGGTTGGAATAGGTGATGGAGTCCTTGGTGTACCCTTCTAGAGGGTACCCAGCGAGCTGACGCGAGGACACGTGGGTCAGGTTGAGAAAGGGGTGTCCAGAGAGCAGAGTCGTAAGCGCTTGGCCGGTATATCCACGAGCTCCAATGAGGCCGAGTCGTTTGGGTTCAGAGGAAGGAGGGGTAGGAGCAGCGGTGGCATACCCACGAGACGAACCCGGAACACCATTAAACGGACGACGAACCATCGTCGAGAACGAGCGTGTTCCATTGGGTGCACCCGTCGCACCAGCAGCACGATGCGGAGGTGCAGAGGGCCCAACAGGGAGATACGATCTCTCAATCCTCCCCTTCGCCTCGAAATCCTTCACAATCCTCTCTACCTCCGCCACATCATGCACGCCATACCAGAACAAACTCTTGCCCGCCCGCGTGAAACTCCCATCCGCACGCTCGAAATGCCAACCCCGGTTCTCATCCTCCGCCGGCGCCGTCCAGAAGAGCTTCCGATGGTCCTTCTTGATCGCATTGAACACATTGTCAAGGACGTTGTTCAGCATACCCGCACGAGAGGGCAACACCTTCGTCATCACCGGCACCTCACCGGGAGGATGCGACACGACAGCGAGCACATCAAGCGGCTCGTCGCCGTAAATCGTATACGGGGTTTTCGACAACTGGGTCAACACCCCAGTGACGCTCTGGAACCCAGCAAGCACGTCCGGGTCACGGTCCTGCACCACTTGGCGGAAACGGTCGGCGCCGATGCCTTCGATCGAGTCGTGCTTGAAGAGCTTGTACCCGCGACGGATGAGAGTGCGGGCACCACTGTCCGTGAAGAGCTCCTTCTGGAGAGAAGAGGCGGAGATGACGGCAACGGAGGAAGAGCGAGGGAGGTAATCGAGGAGTTCCTTGAATTCCCGGAGCTTGAGCTTGGTGCCGTACTTGACCCATGGTTCCTTCATCAGACTATCATACTCCTGCCGATCGCACAATTAGAATCATGGCCTGACATTATTCATAACCTGGGCTTACCTCGTCCAGGTTGATAACATCGAGCTTCTCCCCTGTAACACCATGGAACATCCCACCCTTATCATTCAAAAATACGATCTTCATAGGCTCCAGTTCCTTCGCCAGCTCTCCCGCCGCAATATCGGCGTTAACATTCAGAATCTGACCATCGGCCGACTCTGCCAGACTAGTGAGGATGGGCAGTGCTCCAGCCCTAATGGACGCCTCGATAGGCCGCTTGTCGATCTTGGTGATCTTTCCGACGAGACCGTACTTTTCCTTATCGAGGTAGTCGGCACTGAAGACGCCCGAGGTGATAGGACGGGCCCGGGTCCCGAGTTTCTCCAGCGCAGCGACGAGCTTGAGGTTCTCCTCCAAGAACACACGGCGAGCGACTTGGAGGGTCTTGGCATCTAATATCCCACATATTACACATGAGAACCAAAAAATCGACTGCGGAGGAAGAGGAAGAGAAATCTCAATTACGCACTGGTGACACGAATACCATCAATATAATCTGGGACGATACCCTCCTGTTCCATGATATCGTTGAGCTGGGGCCCAGCACCGTGGAGGATGACGGGGTAGAGTCCAACACGGTACAGGAAGCTCAAACTCAGAGCCAGTTCATCGAGCTCTGCGAGAACTGCACCTCCAACCTTGATAACGGCGAATTTGGCTGGCTGGGACGGGTGGGACGAGGAGGAGAAAATTCGGAGATGACGTTCGACCTCGCGCTTGGTTCCGATAGAGTACAGTAAACGAGTGATAGTGTCCTATATTATTTTTTTTTAAAAAAAGGAAAGAAATTCAGAATCCAGCTCCTGCATAAAACATGTTAAGAAAAAACTTACCCGGTCGGTTTGGGCGACAGACTGGAAGCTCCGAACGGACGAGTTTCTTCGAACTGCATGGACTGCGGCTTGTCGTTGTCCGGCGACGACGACAGCACGACGAGCACCTTTAGTGGCCAGACGCGCAGCGGTGGAGACAGCGAGCATGGTGGTGGTTGAGGAAGGAAGAAGAAGATCAGGTAATTCCCGGTACTTTCCATTTTCTCTTGTGTTTGTTGTGACTCAAAAAAATAAACTTGGCCTCTTTACCACCCTCGTATTATAATTAGTGCCCCCGAATTCCCGACTACATACAACTATCTTCTTTACAGCACTCGGATGCAAACCCCGATGCACTGTTTTCGCTGTTGGCTATACTTATCGGTTACGGAACTCCTTCAGCACCCATGGTTTCGAAGCTTCTATGATTTCGGCTTTTTGCTGCCGTACGACGCATCCAACGGCTGTCCGTGGTTCTCTACTTTCGAAAGTCCGGAGTGAATCTCCACCTTGGAGAAAAAAAATTGTCTCGTAGAGCACTGCGTCCTGGTGCTTGATTCCCACTCAGGTTTCCTCATTCAAATCATTGCGGTGAACCCGATAGCCAGCCACTTCATCTCCGAGTCTACGAATAAAACCTTTCCCACAAACGGGACATTCCTAAAGTTGTTTGGTAGGCTTTCTTGATTTTCTTAATCTATTAAAAATCATTGATCTTGTCTGGTAATTCTTCAAGATGATCATTGGATACTTCAAGGAGCTTTCAAGTTTTCCATTTCGATGATTTGCTTCCTTCCATTCCCACACACCTACCTTGAACGGTCACATTGCCCTCTAACGATCACGACATTGCTGTCCTATAGCGGCACGTAGTGGGAAATAACAGGGCTGGGAGGGCGTGGTGGGCAAGGCGAAAGAAAATTCAAATCGCATCATCCGCAAATCTGAAATCCACGCCAAAGCGAGGAAGTGAACGAAGGATCTTGCCTTGCACGCACGAACCACTGCACAACTGCTGTCAATGTTTCATTCGTCCGAAATGGATAGACGGGGGGCTGGACCCTTTATAAAGAAGAAGCGAGTGGTAAGTCCATCATCGCTCCCGTACCGGACAATTCACACTCATTACCTTTTTTTCTATATCTCATTGTAGCTAGAGCAAAAAAAAGGAGTGGTAAGTAGTTGTCCAAGCGATAGACATTCTGTACACTGACACTGACCTTTTACCGTTGCCGACAAGGACACGGTCTACCTTCGACCTTGATCCTTCGATTTCCTTTCCTTTTTGGTTGTCTGGGGTCCTTGTTACATCGTAGATTGTGACATCGAACAGCTTTATTGTACATACCAGCCGAAAATAGGTGCTGATTGCAAATATTATGAGGAGGTTTCTTTGTATTCACAGTTTATTTGTTTCTTGTCAACTCGCAGTCTAAAATTTATCGAAATCCCTCGCTATCATCGCCACTATCTATGCACCTTTTACCGCGCTCCACAATCTCTCGATGTTGCTGTTATGCGTACTCGTTCCCAATCCGGTAAGGGATATGTTTGTCGCCGCCCCAACATTCACGGCGGGTGTTCCTGCGACGACCGGCTGTGCTGCGGCAGTGTTCACTGGAGCATTGGCATTGAAGGGTTGATTGGGGATCTGGGCGACTAGGCGTTGGCCAAAACTTTCTGTTAATTGTAATTTATGATGGACGAGGGCTCGGTAAAACGTACCAACTCCATTGCTCGCAAGTGCGGCCTCTGTGTGGGTTGCATTGGCATTTGGTTGTTGCGACATTTGAGCGCTGCGGGTGAGCAGTGAGTGAGTAGGGATTCAACCTGTACGTTATCGCAGTATTTATACATTGGGTAGCGAGCCAAAATACCTTCGAATGTATACAGTCCAGTGTACAGAACTCTGGAAACGGGAGAATCAACGGAACGGATGTACGAGCTTTGAGATGAAAGAAACCTCATTACGGGCACTCACTTCTGTGGCCTAAATACCTGACCATAATTTCCTCCGTTACGTTGCTCTGAGTCGCAGCGCTAGCGTCAATATGGAGGGCCCCGGTCCTGGGTTGCTGCCAGTGGTGCAGCCGTCTCCGGTAAGGTAGGCGCCATCAGGAACCAGCACCCCATTATGTAAGCGGAAACCTCGCCCAACGGCGACGGCTATTAGGATGGGCACATCACACTTTTGCACATTCTGGCTTCAGAGATGTATCAGGAGGTACTCATTGCTCAACTCCCTGGAAGAAATTTTTCAAAAAAACTTATTTCCATGAAGATTTTGACCCATATTTTTTCAAAGCCCAAAAAGCTCCCAAATGCTTTAAAACTCGGTTTGAACAAGAAAAGAAAAAAATAGGAAAACGGGGAACCAAAGATTTTGCCGCTTAGTCATCGAGCACGTGATGTTATCTCGATCTTATCTACTAGATAACAAGGATCAATAACCTTGAAGACATTGTGGACACTCAATTGACTGCTAAACATGTTGAATCCATGATTTAAACACATTTACATATAAGATTAACTTCCTTTAAGTACCAAAAACTATGCTAGACCTTCACAATTTTTTTTTCTCTCTGGACTCGAGGATTTTGCCGCTCTTGGCGCTTACATAATCGATTACATAAGGGTGCTGGTTCCTGGTGACGCCTACCTTAGAGATAAATTAAATCAGGGTAAGAAAGACGAATTGAATCAATTTGCAACAGCTACATAAATGTTTACTCGTTGAGAACATAACCAAGTTTTGACTTCTCTGCTCTTGATGCAGGTGATTTTGGTTCACCTTCATCGTCGAGGTCCTCCATTTGAAGGTTGGACAATTCCAAGGCACTGCAGACCCAGTTATCCTCGCAAAGACCATCTTCTCTTATGTCAGAACCCACGGTAAGATGCTGCTCCTTCCATGCCGCGATCTTCATGGCCCCACCATCCCAGTAGATAGTACCCTCGTTGCGCAGATTCATTCTATGAATTTGACAGCTGAATGAGACAAAGTTAAGTAAAATAGAAAGGCGAGACATACGTATGAGCTTGTGGGTCAATCAAACACATCTTTTTCTTGTGGTCGCGCGTTCCTGTTGTTACCGAGTATCAGACCAATTAGAGTAATAATGTTTTTACTTGAGCTCACCCTGCATATCACAAAAAAGAACCTGCTCTCGTGAATATATCCACGCAAAGTGGACGAAAGCGTGTATCGCTTGAGTCAGGCTGTCCTTCGCGGGGCCAAGATTGTCGCTTCCTGTGAACTTTCGGATGGGATCATCATAACGCCCACAAGGCAAAAGTGGCGTTGCCAGAAATCCGATATGGGGCATGGTGCGGCGACCCGAAGCTGAGAGTGGCTCGATTTCGCCATAGAAGGAATCTTTGAAATTGAAATAAAATGCTAGAAGACATTGGAAGGTATCTTGCGATATGTTTTCAGGGAACGTACCAGGGACCCCTTCAACACTGCCATCCTGGATAAATTCATCGAACTTTTGTTTTATTCCATCGCACTGCGCCAAAAGCGTGAGCTCAGCAATCAAGACCTCTCGGACTGCCGAGAATGACATCGTATCATCGGATGGCTGTGTAATGACATATTCCTTATCGTTATACCTCGCCTTCGAGGGGAATCAGCTGCGTCAATAAAATCTGAAAAGAGAACACACATAAATAGCCCGTTTGGTAAACCCGCAGCCAATGAAGCCAGTCTCGTAATGCTTCCTCGTCATTGACAGTTCCTCCCCTTTCACCCAATCTTCCGCAATCGAAATAATCTCCAAGCCTTCCACTCTCGAGATATTCACATCTCCGCTAGGTTGGTATTCTGCAGTTGAACGCGTAAATTTGTAGTCAGCAAGCGAAACCTCTCTTGACCATTGGGAGGAGGGAACGGCGGGAATTCTAAATGCACTTTTTAGAACACGGGGCTGACGAGAGGTTGCTTGAGCCGAAGAGAGCAGGTTTGAACTGCCAGCCATGCCACGCGTAACGCTAGCAGGGAGGCCAGGCTCACGAAATCCATGTGTACCTGAAGTTCGGGAATTGGGGCGTTTCGAGAGCAGAGGTGAAGCTGAATCAGCGCGTTTTCTTTTGGAGATTAATGCTGTCGACAGTTTGGCTGAATTTCCAGGTCGTCGACTAGCCAACGAGTTATTGCGGCCTTGGTCATCAGTGTCAGGCTAGCGATGTAGATGTTTAGCCATTTATGTGCATTACGAAGTACTACTTACCATCAGTGTTTCCTCAATGACAAATCGTATGTTGAGGATTCCAGCTTGAAGCGACGATTTTGCACACAGTCGCTGGGCGGTAAACTCCTTGAGCCAGCTTCCAGCCGTTGCCACTTTGAGCTGCTCATCTGCTCGAAGATATTCGATAGAAACCCCAACAGTGGCGCTCTCATGGGCGAACATCGTGATTTGAGACCTTTGGTAAAATTTGGTTAGATGTGTAGCGTTGATGCAGGTTGTAACGTTACCAAAGAATCTCAAATTCAATGCCGAGGAGAGTTTGGAAATCCATGTTTAGGCGCCCGAGTAGATCATCCAGAACTTGTTTCATTGGCGTCGCTGTTTCATACACCCGCGCGCAATGGATTCCCATAACCTGTCGAAGAAATCAGTGTCATAGATTCAATGCTGAGCTTCAAGGGCCGTACCTGTTTGGGTTTTTCCTCGACCCCCCGAGATCTCGAGTGCAAATTTTGGGCCGGTAGTTGCCTGCTGCTGAATCCAGTCGGCTTTCTTGGCTTTCCTCTCAGCGAGAATGCTGACACTACCAGAGCCACTGGCTGCCGACTTTTGGAGGCCTTTGAAGCGCGATAATCCTCCAGCATCTGATTTGACGCTGCCTCTGTGAACCTGGACCCCAATTCTCGATTCAGAAGCACTTTCCTGATGGGAAACTGCAGCGCTCAGAATAGAATTTGAAGTAGAACTTAAATTGGCAACAGTATCATGAATTCCGGCATCGGAGGCTTCGTCACTGTTTAAGAGTTCCAGAATTCTTGGGTTTGTCATAAACTCCCGAGGTATAGCGCTCGCAAACCCTACAAACCATAGCCAAGAGATGTTAACGATCCTAACATGCTGCAAGGGTTTGGGCTCACGGTAAAATTTGATGCACCCATTACACAACCCTGATAAACGATTGGACATAACCCCACATCCAGCACACTGTGGTCGTGACTGGAGGATTTAACCTCAGCTTCCGAGAAACTTTCGAATGGATAGAACGTACATTTAAAGTTTCGATCTCGGGAAGACTCAGGCCTGGCTTCCGAGCAAGACACTTGCTGCATCTTGTAGGGTCAAGGCGGGGAAAACTCTGCTCGCAGCCTGTGCAGACAGCCATCAGCAAAACCTAGATTAGCGAAACGAGTTGGTCAAGTTCAAGAAGGAAAGCAGACGATGCAAAAATTGAAACACAAAGTACGCACGTTTTGGAGGATCCTTCGGCCGAGAAAAAGGGTGTACGTTTTAGAGCGACAGAGTATTGGGACAGTCTAAATTACATTGCGGAAGTAAAAGTATATTGGGCAGTGTGATTCTCAAATTTCTAGATGATAGGTTCAAGGAAATAGAAGAGGTAACATAGCACGAAAGACGTTCCAGACAGTGGAAAGAGAAAGATCCTGGATGTGAAGAGCCTCGTAAACTTCATCAGCCTCACGTTCAAATGCGGCGGTGACAGAAGGAAAGCGAAACATGTCTTCACCGTCACTCATGAATTCCTTGATCTCCCGCACGACATCCAAATCAACCTCACGAAGGTATTGCTTTCCGCCCCAGTACCTCGGAACGCTATACGCCTCATTGCGCGACATCCCAGAAGGGCCAGGTTTAGTGTCGTCGCGGCGAGACCTGTACGAATTTCGGGTATCCATGAACTCCTTAGCCAGCTTACGGAGAAGTTTAGGCCAGAGCCATTGACACAGTTGCCTAGATAGCGAATGAAAATAGGGTTAAACAATAATTGAGTTAAGCGCACATGTGTTCGGGAAGATGGGGAAGGTATATTCCATCCTCTTTGCCTTTCTTGAAACAGATGACCGCACTGTCACCGAATTCCAAGCGCAGACGCAACCAGGAGCGTTCAATGGCGATATTATGAACACTCCGGACATATACGTGAGCTGGCGTCTCGAGATTGTTGATATCAGTGTGAAACGCATCACTTCAGTGTAATGTATAAATATAAGTATTGATTGTAATCTGAAGAAACACACCGTAAAGCTTGTGCAATTGCGTGAAGCTGAGTCGTCTCTGACCCACAATCAGTCGTGGTTTGGAGCGGCATTCCTATAAAGAGTTAGCTGCAGTACATGTGCAACTTGACGAAGACTTACCACCAGCATTTTCCACGGCACAAAGAAATAAATATGCAATGGTACGACCCAGACGGTTGCTTGGAATCACCCAGCAATTCAACCATCTCCCAGTTGCATCATCAACAATAGCCCATATGGGAAAGCCGATCTCATTCAGCTTGTCGTGTCCGTCTGCTTACCATCGCTCGTTGACTCCGAGTGGGACTTTCAGCTCCCGATGGATGCGTTTGGCGGTAGGATCCCGTTTCTCGAAACCAGCAGCATCATGGGTCTCCATAGTCTTGGCGACAAAGTCACGGGTAAGGTGATGGCCAGTTCTCGACGCAAGCTTGTGGCGAATTACTCGAGGGCCTTGATGTCTCGCCGGATCGCAGTCCATTTGGTCCAAGACAAGCTGTTCGGCCTCTTTCGAATCAAGGGTTTTCATAGTTTTTCGGCTACCAGTGAGCCCAAGTTGCTGGCGACGCTTTTTCACGGTGCGTGGGCTGGAAAAGAGGAGGTAAGTAAGTTGAGACAGGAAGAGAGCCTTGAACTTACTTCATAGTAATGCCGTGGTCAGCAAAGAGCAGCTCAGAGATTCTCTGATTGTCGGTAATAAGCCCTCGATGGTACCGTTCCAGAGCTTCTTGGAGCACTGGGCTTTCAGCCGTCACTGTATTAAAAATAGGTGAGCAATATACCATATGTTATCACGAAACTCAGCTCACAAACGGCGCCGTATTGGTTCTTGCCCGTAGGGTTTCTGTTATGTGAACTCGACGATGCCATTCTGGATGAGAGTAAAGTCAGGGACTGAATTTTAAATGAGTGAAGGACAAGCAAGGGGACTTACAAGAGTTCGAAATTGAACCTGGAATGGCCCGAGTTCCTGACGATTTCAGGCCCGGAAAGAGAATTCACTGCGGGACTTCGGTGAGCCGTCTGGTGATAAAGAGTCACAAACGTTTGAAGGATGCGAGAACGTACGTATTAGAAGCCAGAAAGAACAAGGCCCCAGTGCCAATATGCCAGCGCTAACGACATCAAGCCAGGGTGCTTCTCTGTAGTCACTGCCCTGTTCCAGGCCTAAGTCATCAAAAAATCACCCACAAGGGCAAACGAGTTGAACTTACATTGAGGGACTCAGGAAAGAGCGAGGGGAAATTTTAGGTGACCACCAGAGGGCGAGAAAAGAAAGAGAGTGTATGTTTTTTGTGAGAAACATAGAACATCATAGCAAAGGAATCAGCTCAAAGGCGTTACACACAGCCAGTGCACTGTTAGACCTCTGACTGTAAATGTCTGCTCTCAGCCCGAGGCATTGGGCATTGTTACGATGAATGTGGTGTGTCGAAGAACAAAAAAAACAAACACATTCAGGTTCCCATCACGCGTATTCGAAGTCCGATCGGTCTGACAAATCGTTCTCGAAATAAAATAAGGCATACTTAAGAGGGATTCACCCTCGCTCCTAATTGAACCTTTCTCCAAGAAACTGGTTTTAGTAGCAGGCTGAAGGTCCAAATAAGTGGATTCCAAAACAATTAGATAGATTCCTATGCATTAAATTAGAAGGATAACCTCATTTCCATTACATTCAAGGCAGCCCAGAGTGACTCGGTTACGAAAACATACCCACCAAGGTGTGGTGCGGACCTGTGGAGCACAATGGCGTAGGTTTCCCCGCCTGTCCTCACGATAATTAGGTGGGTGTGACAATAAAATAAACTGAAAGGGTTCCAGGACCCCAAGCCCAAGTGTCGAACAGCGGAACAATGCCCAAATGTAGACCGTGTCCTTGTCGGTAAGGGTACCTTTGCTTTCAGTTACTTCGTCAACGAAGTTCAGGCTCGCAGTCCTATGGGCCTAATCATGATCCTCGATCGAAAAATTGTGAGCAAGGAACTCACGGCCGTTTTCGCCCTAACTCGTTTTCCTCTCAAACACCAAACTTGGCTTTATCAACCGCTCGACGTTCGAGAAACTCCACAAGCGCACCGTGATTCTTTCCACCGATCCTGAGCGAGTAAGGTCAAGGAAGGAAAGAGAGCCTTTTTTTCTCCCTGATCAAAAGAAGTTCACCAGCACGCGGTTCCGCCACCAAATTCTGCACGATACAATGTTCAACGGGTTTGAGGATATCAAGAATCCGCAAATGAAGGTTGAGCCTCCCTTCCATTAGAAAGAGGATCTTGAAGTTCAAGGCGGAGCCGGGCGCGTCCTACATAGAAGGAAAAGGGATTCGTTCGTAAGGGTAAAAGCACGCGATTAGATACCGTAATGCACCATGGAATGGAGAATGATTCTGTGACCTATGCCATAAACAAAGATTATTCATGAATTGCATGGATTGGCGGGTGACCAGACAGGGATGGAAAGCGGTTAAATGCAGATCAATAATGAATGGCTGATCGATGTCGTATAATGTTAAGCTTTGGAATCCGCGTTTGCCCGTGGTCGGTCTTGTCTCGAAAAAGGCGTTTGCAAGTCAGCCACAAGCTCCCGATTAACCAAACCAGGCTCAATTAGGAGTTCATCCGGACAAGCTTGTCTGCCTGCGCATTGCATAATGTTGATTAGAGGCGATGACCAGGGTTGTCCCGCGTCGACTTGGAGATCTTCCCCATAAGAGAATTGTTGAACGCAGTCGCACGCAGCTCTCCAACCTGTGGAGGACTGCCAAGAGGCGAGTGGTAGTAGAACACACCTTTCGTCCCAGGTGGGAATGGAGCCTGGATGTAGCGTCGATTGTCCCGCAGTGATGTGTATCGCAGCATTAACACGGCATTTCCGGGAGTACGCAGAATGGCCTGTGTCAAACCCGATACATCAAAGACCTGTTGGCCCATGGCTTCCATTTCTAAAGGATCCAATGTGAGGATTACTCGGCGAACACGACGGCGACGAGCACTGGGAGTGGGTTTTTTTAGACTGGACGCAGGACTATGAGATACGTAAATGGCCAGATCATCACTTGACGTACCGAAAACAAGCTGCCCCTCAGCCCGTGGCTGGAGATCTCTCCATGCGTGGATGCCATATCCTTCCTACGTGAATGTGTGTGGAGCAGTCCTGAGACAGACCCGAGCGCAGGAGGCGAAATTGGAGACTAGCCGAGGTGACATGGAAGGTGCAGCAAGCCCCGAGGTCACTGGGTCGTTTCGGTTGCGGGAAAATCATCCAGGAATGGATCGCGAACTTGACTCCCGCAAGGGTTCGTCACACCCCAAAAGATAGCCTATGTAGGAATACTAGGAGAGCGGGGCAAACATGGCTTTCCCTTGATGCTTTTCACGCCCCCGGGTTGGGAAAGGGTGAATTTCCTACATAATGACTCGGATACTTTCCGCTGCAAGAACGGTGTAGGATACGTGAGTTAGATGCCAAAAAAACATCCCCAATTTACCAAGCGCGCTTGGATGGTCTTGTGCGGTTGCGTTAGTTTTCGAATTTGGAATTTGATTCGAGAATATCCCTTCCGGTTGGTGACTCGCTTGGGTAATTAGAGTCTATAAAGGAAAAAAATCGACAAACTAAGCGTGATTGCATAATGAATGGAAATGGGGTTGAGCGGCGAGTGGCGTTGCAGCAATGACACCTGATGATATCGCTCCCTCGCCACATGCCCCGAATTCGGGGAGGTGCAACTTTCCAGGTTCAATCTATATACTGCGTCGTTACAACCCTTGTCATCGGACGTTTGCGTTGAAGAGTGAGGAAAGTGGGTTCTACACCCTGAACTCACGCGCTCCGACTTCACCGATGATAAATTTCAATCAGCACATGATAGTCAGATTGATCCTATGAAGAGCTCTTGTGTGGGCGCTTAAACCGGCGATCTCCGGATGCGATGTCATCGACACCAGCCCAGCCATCGCGCATATGTATAGCGGACCTTGGAGAACGAGGTTCCACTGAATATGCACAGGAATTTAGCGGTATGGTGCAACAGGCCTACATGGACGGTGGATGAGACTTGTCCTTGAGGGCCATTGCTGCGCATGGCAATACGAGTCTTTTTTCATCTTGTTCTTTTCTTTAAACATGGACCTGAATTTTTTTATGTAAAAAAAAATCTGCTGCTCGTCGCGAACCTTCGGTTCACTCCTCGCAGCAAGGTTAAGGTAATATAATATCCTGGCTTTTGAAAGTCCTGCCGCTGCTCGTCGCAAACCTTCGGTTCACTCCTCGCAGCAAGGTTAAGGCAATAAAATCTTTCAATAAAATATTTTCGGTTTATCCTGCTTCACAAAAATTATGTAATGGACCTTAAATTTACGGTCGATTACATCATTGTTTAATTTTGGACTGCGGGATC
>KN831775.1:114881-180403 GCA_000827355.1 Hebeloma cylindrosporum | reverse complement strand
GGATTACATAATTTTTTCCCATGATAATGGAATAATAGTCCCTCGCGGAAAGCGTGGGGTAAAGGACGAGCTTTTATAAATAAAAGACTCGTAATATTAAACAGTAGGACGGACCTGAACGTCACATTGTCGTGCGCCCGCGCCCTGTAGCAACTCTGACTCGGTCTCGGACCGCTCATATACTTTATACAGCGCCCATGGGAAATAGGGTTGTCTTCATTCACTCTCCGACAACACCTGAGCCTCTCCGGTTGCCACGTTCCACATCTTATCGCCATCGATGTCAATCAGCAATTCCCTAATCCAGTCATTTTTTCCGCTTCGGGATAGGGGGCAACATACACCATCTTCCGCTGAAAGGCCGCGAAAGAATCAAGGAACAAATAATCTGGGGTATATAGAGGGTTGCAAAAACGATGCGAGGTTCCTCACCATTCGTTCTTTCCCCCCCGCGTTATCCTCACAATTCGCCAGTAAGTCCTCGACGGTCCTTTTCTTCCCCTTTTGATTCCTTGATCCTCAAATCCTATGCAGCAGATACCCGGGTGTGAGATCAGAGACATGTTACTGGTCAGCTTCGGAGTTGCCTTGCAAGAGTAACAATCTTGGGGTTCCTTCCGGGCGGTCGTACGCAGCAGCCGGCCCCCCTCCGTATGTTCAAAAAAAGAAAAGATTATATCTATTTCAAAGTTGCTCTCACATGTACGCCGGCTTGCGACGCACGACCCCCATCCGGGGATTCTGCTTCCGTTATGGTGTTTTTGTTGTTCGTGTGGTGAGTAGGGACCCACTGCGATTCTGTCATGCTACTCGAGTTATGACAGGATCGGAGTGGGCCTTCCCCAGGGATGGTGTGTTGGACCCATCGTTCGTGATGGCCGGCTCTCCTCGTGCTCCCCTTGACGTGGGCCCTGGGCTTAGATTCGCGCTCAAGGCGCGAGTTGACCAAGAGCACGTTAAAACATTTTTTTTCGTTCGTTATGTATACTATATTTTTTCTCTACCGCTTGCCATCGCCGTTCCTCTGCTGCATATTGCACAAAATTTACCATTGAAGACCGAATTCTTCTCGGCTTCAACCTTCTGTCAGGAATACTAAATATCGCGCTATAATAAGCCTTCATTGTTTTTCTTCGCCACTTAGGTCTCCAGCCATTCGGCACTTAGGTCTAGCCGAAACGGATAAAGTCCGGTCACTGGCTAGCTTCTCGGGCTCAGATTCCCCATACTTACTGACTCATTGAACAAGAAGAAGCTGAATACCTTATCACTAAATCGTTTCCAAGATGCATCTAGCACTTCATCTTAGTACGTTATCTACTAGTTAGTGCGAATTCTGGGCCTGGGAAAGACCTTAGCGCCAAAAAACAAAGAACGGGCACTAACGGGTAAGTAGCCATTTAGCAAAATCAGGAACCTCCCTTCTTCTACTCAGAAACACGCACATCATGCATCACAATCACAAAAACCCTGAATTAAGCTTGAATCCGAAACAAGTACTATACTTCAATTAACAGAATCACACCAACAGCAACTAAAATAAAGTTTCTGCCATGCCACTCACGCAACGCCGATTCTATTCACGTAATTCGAAACTACGGGGGTATCTCAAAAAAACAAACACACATCCACTCGAAAACATTTTTACGGGCGGGTAAGACCAAGGACGTGGACGACGCCCGCAATGTTGAGGAAGTAGAGGGTATCGACGAGACCTCCGACGGCAGCGGCGAGCAACACGAGGAGCCCGGGGACGAGGGTCAGTGCCAGAGTGAGGAGGTGGGTGACGAGGGCGCTGATGGATGGATGGATGTGATGAGCATGGGGGGAAGAAATGAGATTAGGAAGGAGGTTACTTACCCGATGTTGGCGACGAGAGGGAGGACGGCGTCGTGGACGGTACCGTCCACGGAAGAAACAACGACGCGCAAAGTAGAGAAGATGACCTGTTTATGGGTTGAGATTGTTATGATTAGTTTCGGTTTTCACCATGGGAGAGTTTGAAACTTTACGCACGTAGAGGACAGTGACGACAATGGCGGAGACGGCATCGAGAGCGAGTACAACACCATCAATCGAGAGCACGAAATCAACGGGGTTATCGACAATATATTGAACCTCGGAAACAGCCACGCTGAGAACGTCGATGATTTCATGGAGGAGGTCAACGACAACAGTGGCGTCAATCTCAGCCTTGATAGAGACGGCGGTCTCTAACCAACAACGTCATGTATTAACACCCCAAAATCATAAAAATAAAAACGGTAAAGCAAACGCACTGAGCTTGTCGGCAATGGGGTTAACCTTGATGACAATGGTCTTGAACACCTCGGGGAGCGTGGGGTGGTCCACGTCACGGGGGACGGGGAGGGCGGGGAGTTTCGCGACGTCCTCAGCATTAGCCAGAGCGCCAGTGACCACGGTGGTGTCGACGGGCGAGCGGGGGACGGGGAGGTTGGGCAGCGCGGGGGCGCCGACGTTAGGGACAGCGGGAGCGGGTACTGGCGCCGCGGGCGCGGCGATGGTGAGGCCAGCGCAGGCGAAGGTGGCGAGGAGGGAGAGCGAGCGGAAGTACATTATGGAAAATGAATGTGGGGGCGTCGGGTAGACGGGACGGGGTTATGGGTACGGGACGGGAAGTTGGAAGGGGAAGCTGGAAACAAAAAACGACTGGGTCGATGAGGGGGAATTCGTCAATGGGTTGGGATGGCTTTATACTCAACTCCGTCACAATCGAACCGAACGCTACCGAACATTCACCAAACAAGAGCTCTCGCCAAAAAAATTTGCAGCGAACGTGATTGGACGGGAAACCCTATACAAACCCACTTTTCCGTGCATTCGTGACCCTGGTGCTTCTAGCGCCATCACAAAATCCTTGGAACCGAACAGATGTTGCCGAATGAACGAAAACGTAAGATAAGATACCTTATTAGGCAACTTTCATCAATCCGCTCCACCGCGCACATTACGGATCTGCCTCGTCGTCATTTTGCTACAAAGTGGCGAGCACGAAGGGAATGAGTCCGAAAAAAATTAAGCAGCGTGATGAGATGACATTGGGAACGATCCAGCCACCGCTTTATGCGTAGCTTGTAGTACAAGTTCCATGTTATCAAGAAGCTGCGTTACCGTTCAACGAAGAGAAGGTAAAATGATATCATCATGAATAAAGAAAGCGGCAATCCAGACATTCCAAATCAGCAAACCGCACCACAAAACGCCATGAAGGATTGATGAAAGATCATCGATCAAGCTCAAGGCTCAAGCATGACGACAAAAATAAATAAGTAAATGAACGGCGCGCCTGATGCGGATAACATAATTGAGTATTGAGTACCCTGGAGGTAACGTGCCATACAAACGGTGCAAATTCATCAACGAGGAGCTCCACCTCCACAGTCACTCCGAAAGACCACAAGGTTACTCTATTGACCGACCGACGGTCGGGATGGCGACAGCTCCATGCTTGGAATTCAAAATATTTGACGCGAGGATAGGAGTAGGAGGGAATAGGAGTAGGAGGATTGTGTGCGGATTAGATAGGGATAAGTATAACGATACTCTACATACTGTACATACGAGCGTCGGTGTGGCCGGTGGCACAACGACGGCGAATAAAAAAAAAGCAAAATGAAGGTGAACGAAGAAAACTGTCAGCCACCAGTGGTCCTTTCTGCACTGTGTAATGATCAGTAAAAACATCACCATGTTCGACGTCCAACGACGATAGTAAGAAAGAAAAGAAACTCACCTATCCGCACAAAATGATATCGTCTACAAGATGGACAAGAAATCCAAGACCCCTCTGCATCTCTTCATTTAACGACTGATCTCATGATGGACGAGAGGGTACATTACATACCTTTGATGTTCTCCCTTCCGGATCTCCTCACTAAACACTTCGAGTTCCGACTATCGCGATCGGAGCTGCATGAGATGAGTCGGCTTGCGCGTCTTGATTGACATTCATTTGCCGGCTATCATGAAGAGGTAATTGTGACTGCTCATTCGCCAAAACGAGACCACCCTGGGTCGTAGCTTCGACAGTCGCATCGAGCGCTGGCGATGATGTGGATGACGACGACGGCGACGATGCCGATGCCGATTTCCGAGGTGGTTGCACATGGAACAAATAGCTGAAGGGAAACGCTCGGGTCCTCGGATCGTCATTCCGGAAGAAAGACGAGATAGGGTTCCCAGAGTTTCGGTGCGTACTAGTATGCGTTGTTGATTTGGTTGTATATCCAGGGAATGCGAATGGGAAGGGAAAAGGGAAGGGAAAAGGGAAAGGACGAGCGGGTTCAGAGGTATCGATGACGGCTGTCGTTGGAGGAGGAGAATACGTATACCGTGTACCCGACGGTGAGGGGACAGTGGCGGCGGGCGTCGATGGTACTTGTGGAGGTATGGGGAGGAGTGAGGGCGTTTCGGGTGCGTTGTTCGAAAGCACGGATGTGTGGTGTTGAGTGACATCCTCGAAGCCAGGGATGTGGCTTGCAACTGGGGCGCACGACGCGAGGCGAGCGACGCTTAGGAAGAAGACCAGCGACCATGGAATTGCGGAAGCGAATCCAAAAGAGCGCATGGTTGGTTATAAACGAGTGTGTATAAAAGAGTGTGGGTGAGGAGGAGGGATCTCCAGGTGAATGAACGCAGAAACGTGCCCGACGACTTCTCCGCCGGATGGGAGGATCAACTACGACTAAGAGGGGGGGAAAAGAGACGAGGCGTGGGGGGGATTTATTACAGAATGCACTAGTTATAAAAGTGCCCAGGCGACAGGGAAGTGGCTTGCTTGGGCTTCCTTCCCAGCGGGAGGATCGATGATCTGCAATTAACCGAGTCTAGGCTATTCGGTTTATGATCGATGAGCGCTGAGCGAATGTTAGGCCGGCTAAACGGTAAAATGGAAAATGACATTGAAAGCGGTCACCGTCAGCCGCTCTGCGTGAGAGACGAAAAGAACCGTGAACGCCGAAGAACGCTGCATTTCTGTAAGTATGTACGGGAAAAACATAAAAAAGAGCGGGAACGGGGTTGATGAGAATGAGAACTTACGCGATGGAATTACACGGTTTGCAAAACAATTTCCATGGCAGATAAGACGTGCGCGTGAAGTTTTGCCTTGTCATTGTCAATGTCGATGTCATGAGCCGGGTCTTTGCATGAGAATATAGAATATGGATGATGGAAGATGGAAGAAACAGGAAAATCGGTGGTTTTTAATGGGCATCGAAGTCGTTTCCCTGTCGACATCGTTCTACGAAGCGTTACCCTGCACTTGCTGTGGCAGAGAATGGCAGGTTGATGGGAGTCTGATGGGAGTGGTTATCCGAGTCAGTGGGCGACGACGGGCATGGTGTCTCCGTAATTGAACAGGGCGTGAATAAATGAGAAAATGGAATTCAGAGTAGTCTGTGAAACATGAAAAAACAACTTTGATTCTCAGGAAACGTCCACCGTCCAAGGCAGAGGCCTCTCAGCGCTGCGCATCGTGGTGGAAGAACAGAGCAGAGTCAATGATGATCACGTGTCACCTTCCGGCTGTCGTGGCTCTTACATTCATCAGTCCCATTCTGAATTCCCTTTCATCGACGGGCGCATCGATCTCAACGTCTACAATCCCAGAGGCAACATCCAGCAACAAGCAACGAAGGAATCAAGTCGACGATCAACGATGCTGCAAAGCCCGACAGGACCGTCGAGTTGGATGAAGGTGTCCCCGTTGGAAGTCTTGATCACTCGAGCTTGCGAGCCTTCGTTGCATGAGCCGAACTATGCTCTTCATCTGGAGGTTGCGGAGTATGTTAATCAGAAAAAGGCGAACAAGTACGTGCATCACAGAGATAAGGAACGATTACAATTTATTTAATCTGACCCCAATTTTTTCGTCTTTTATCATCATCTTCATCATTCATGTTCGCCTCCCCTCCGCGTATTGCTTGTCATCTCCGATCGCTCGTTCGTTCAGTCCACGTGAAGCAGCGATGTGCATTGCAAGACTAGCCAACCATCGCAACCCCCACATCGCCATCCTCTCCCTCGCCCTCCTCGACACCCTCGTCCAAACATGCGGATACCCCTTTCATCTCCAAATATCCACCAAGGAATTCCTCAACGAGCTCGTGCGCCGGTTCCCTGAACGACCGCCGCCGTTCCCTGGTCCGGTTATGTCGAGGATTTTGGAACTGATAAATGGGTGGAAGGAGGGGATTTGCGCGGAGAGTAGATGGAAGGAGGATTTGGGGAATATTAGGGATATGCATCGGTTGTTGACGTTTAAAGGGTATAGGTTTAGGGATTCGAGGGGTGGTGCGTCGGGGAGTGTTGCGGCGAACGCTGCTGCTGTGAGTGTCGTTGTTCTTTTTTTGTTTTCTGTTTCTGGGAACGGGCGACATAAATTCTAACACAACACACCCCCCCCACTTCCTACAGAATCTGAAAACGGCAGAAGAGCTCGAAGAGGAAGATCGCGCGGCGCAATCTGCGAAATTGCAAGAACTCATTCGACGTGGGACACCTCGGGATCTCGCTGCGGCTCAAGAGCTTATGAAGTCGCTTGCTGGCGCCAACCCAGATGCCAAGCCCGACTATCGATCTCAGGCGTTGACGGAACTGAACAAGCTTGAGCAGAAGGTCATTTTGTTGAATGAGATGCTGGATAATGTGGATGCGGAGAAAGGGGAGAAATTCGCTAATGGGGACGCTTATTATGTGAGTTTTGTTTTTGCAACGTATCGACTTTTGTGTCGCATCGCATGGGGAATGGCGCTGATGACTTTCTTGTTGTTCTTTTTCTCTTTAGCAAGTGTCGTCGATATTGGTTACCGCTAGGCCGAAGCTGCAGAAGTGGATATCGGATGCGGAAACGGACGATCCAGAATCTCTTGGTGAGGAGCCTTCCTGCTGCTCCTTGTTATTATCTGTTATTTAACCTTTTTTTCCTCGCTAGATACCTTCCTTCAAATCAACGACCAAATCAATACTGTCCTAACGCGATATGAAGCCTTCAAGAAAGGCGACTATACTTTCGCTGCTAACCCCATACCCCAAGAGCTCTCTAACAACGCCGCCGATTCCAGTTCAAATGCTGGTCTGTCATTGATTGATTTTGACGATACACCGGAACCAGCAGCGGTACCGTCGAATGATCTTTCTGGGTTATTCTCGCAGCCTATCCAACCGCAACCGCAATCGCAACCGCAGCCGCTACTACAACAATTACAGCAACAACAGCAACAACAACACCAGTTCATCGGGTTCCCCCCAGGTCCGAACCCACAACCCCAACCCACATTCGCAGGGATCCAACTCCATCAGCCGTCTGTGATGCCACACCCGCACGCCCCGATCCCGCTCTTCGGTAATGGGAGTGGGAGATCCAATACCACCATGTCGTCGTCGTCGTCGTCGCCGATGATGCCAAGTCAATCGGCCACACCGCCGGCGTCGATTGTGCTTCCTGGGACGCCGCAGCCTGCTGCCCCCGCGCTTGGGCTTGGGCTTGCGGGGGCCTCTCAGCAGGTGCCGAATTATTTTGGGAGTGGGGGTGCTGTTGGGAAGGTGGCTGCTGGTGGTGGAATGGGTGGAATGGGTGGGATGGGTATGGGGATGGGTACAGGGATGGGGATGGGTACAGGGATGGGAATGGGGGGACAAGCTTATGGTGCTGGTGGTGGGATGACGACGCAGCCGTTGGCGTTTGGGGGAAGCTCGCAGCCGCAGACGTATCAGATGCCTTTGATGGCGGCGCAACAGCAGCGGGCAGCTCCAAGTGCGCCGCCGCCGACTACTACGACGACGGCGGCGCCTGCTGCTACCGGCCAGCAGAGCAGCAATGATCCGTTCGCGGATCTGGCAGGGCTGTTTTGAGATGGAGTTGGAGTTGGAGTTGCAAGGAGTTCACACTGTCCTTCTCATTGGCATTGTCGTCATGATTTATGAGTGGTTCTCGAGACATAGGATGGAGAAGGCGTCGACTCGGGCTGTAGTGATCGAGTATATTCCATGAAGAACTTTATGTATTTCCGTTCAAGGATTCACTTTTTCTTTTCTCTTTTCACTTTTCTAATTTCCTTTGGAATATGGAATTTTGGTGATTTTCGTGTGCGCAAACTGTACTTCCTCCAGGTTACCACTCGCGTTCGCGGGAGTCACCCTTATATTTGTGTGTTCCACTGTATACCCACAGTACTGTGTTGAAAATTCTAAGATCCAAATTGAAGCCAAGGCAAAACGCGTCGCGTCAAACGGTCACGTGGTTTGAAAACGCGGTCAGCGTCACTTGTGCGCTTTAGCTTTTTTCTCTCCACGTCCAGAACTCTCCCGGGACCCAGGCCGATCTCGTCAATTCGTGACTCGCTTTCTGTCAGCGGATAAAGAGCCTTTTTACAAAACACAAAGGGCAAACAAAAGGACTACCTCGAGGCCGTTTTATTTAAAAGAGGAGGAGCCACAGCCAGCCATCGGTGGTGGTCTCTTTCCTAACCCACCAACCAACCAACCAACCGACACCTTAGTTTTGTTTTATGTGGCGACGATGGAGTTTTCTCGAGCGTCATCTCTGGCTGAGGATTTCCCGGGTACGACGATGGGGTTCAGCTTCACAGCTGCTGATACCCTAGGTGGTGGTGCTTCCGTCGGCGACCCTTTCGAGGATACCCTTTCGACGGAATGCGATTATGTCAAGTGGCAGAGCTCGCAGACGGCATGTCAGGCGCTCAATCATCTGATTATGAAGAGCGCGAACGAGCCGAGGTTGAAAGTCAGACTCAGGGAGGAGGAGCTTGGGATTGGGGTGAATGCGAGAGGTGCGGGATCCCTTTTCTCTTTTGAATTTTTCTTGTATTTATTTTCGCTCATACATACTTACATATCGTTGTTGTTGTTTAGCATGGCAGCGTCAACCGTCGTTCGACCAGATCCCCGAGTTTTCCCTCCTCAGCACGAATGACCATGGACCATCCACATCGTTCGGATCTTCCAAACCATCTTCATCCGCTTCCTCTTCGTTATTCAATCCATCTTCATCCGCCTCCTCCTCGATATCCAAACCTCCTTCTTCCTTCTCCAGATCTTCGTCTTCCTCTTCCAAACCCTCTTCTAGACCACCGAGGTCCCGCCCTCGTCCTTCGGAAACCAAGTCCAGGCCGTCGAGTAAACCTATCGGCGCCGCTAATCCGGATAATTCGGCTGTTTCCCATAGAACGAATCCAGAGCAACTGTTAGATGTGATCAAGGGCATGCAGGCGGTGGGTCCGCGACGGGATTCCACGACGACGACGACTGCTGGCGGCGGTTCTGTGGCTTCCTCGTCGTCTTCCTCGCGCCTGGCGACGAGGACATCCATGCCCAATGCGGTCCAGGCAGCAGCAGCTGCCACCACCAGGAAGCGGGCGCGTCATTCGAGTGATGGGAGAAGTTCCTCATCGGATGGGACGTCCCAGCAGGGACAGGCGAAGAGGGGTCGTGTGGTATTGGATAAAGGGAAAGCAAGAGCCAGTGCAGAGAGTCTGAAAGAGAAACACAAGGACAACGACGACGTGCATATACCTTCATCTCGTGCCGCCTCGGGGTCTGGCACCGCGTCAAGCTCGTCGTTCGGGTCGGGTTCGATGAAAGCAGAGGGTGGCAGCGGTAGCAATACCAATACTTCCCTTTCGATGGAGGTGGATGATGAGGGCGTCGCGGATCGGTCAACGCGTTCGTGGACGACGGAATCGCCTAGTCTTCTGGGTTCTTCGTCGTCGTTGTCTTCTGCGGAATCTAGGAGCCCTTCTCAGAAGAGGATGCCGCCGCCGCCTGTGCCACTCGTTGCGAAGTTGTTGGCGGCGGCGGCGGCGGCGAATGGGCAGCACCAGAGTCGGAGGAGGAGTTCGGTTGGTGGTGGTGGTGGTGGTAGCGGTAGCGGTGGATTGGCGGGTTCTAGGTCCACTGCTGCTGCTACTTCACCTATAGTTCTGGTGCCGACGCAGAAGGAACCGGAATTAGATTCGAAAGCGGTGCCGAGGTTCCATCCGCTACTGCAGAATGCTGCTGCGATGAAGCCTTCAACGAACATCGTCTCGCATTCGAATTCATATTCATATTCATCAGGCCGACAAGCGAAAGTACTACCTCGGGTTCAGGAATCAGCAACACCTCTTCCTGATGTACCGCCTCCTCGGGTGGTGGTAAATGCGACACCGGTATCTCATGCTACGACGACGATTAAAAGGGAACCGAGTTATGGTCGACCGATGCATGTTCAACCTCCAGCGCAACTTTCTGTATCTCATCGTGTTGTGACGTCGTGTAAACCCTCATCATCATCAGGCGGAATGTCCACGTCGACGGCAACTACTAGAACTTCCAGCGCAGCAGTAGCATCGCCAACCACAAAACAACAACGACAATAATCTCATCAGGGAAACCCAGAACATCAGCATCAGCAACATCAGCAACGACGACGACGACGACGAATTGTATTCTACCATGCACCCCTAATGGTGCGACACAGTCGCAACCTCAACGGTTATCTTCATCATCGCAGTCTACGAGACCTCCACCTCTGGGTATGAGGCGTACTAATACGTTTCCGGGAGGTGGGATGGGCGTGGGTATGGGTGTGGGTACGGGGATGGGTACGGGGATAGGGAAAGAGAAAGCGGGGGCGTTGCCGATGAAGCAGAAGGGGTTTCGGGTGCCTTTTATGAATGGAGGGGTGGGAAGCCAGCAGCACCAACAGCAACAGCAGCAGGCTGTGGTGAATTCTGGACAGGGAGCCGGGCAAGGCGCCGCCGTGTTGTTGAACGCGCCTTCCACTTCGGCTGTTAAGTCGAATTCCAACTCTAACGTGGTCAAAGGCAACACCAACACCCACACCAACTCCAATTCCAATTCCAATCCCAACTCGAAGTCTCTAAAGCCGGCGCCTACCGCTTCCTTCTCATCCGCACGGTCCAAAGCCAACGAACACGAACGCAAACACCCGTCTGCGCCGTCTGCCTCGGCTCTAGCATCTCCCTTGCTTCCATCTGCCCCCACCAACGCCCCCGCCAACGATATTGCCATCCTCGCAGGCCCAACGGACGGAGACGGGGATTCGTCGTTCGAGATGTCGTTGTCGTTTGATATGGATGCGCTTGAGGAGACGATGCGGATGTATGATTGATTGAGTTGGTTGAGGTGATTTGGATTTGGATTTTTGGTGGAATTTGAACTTTGGTTGAGGTTCAAATGATTATGGTGGGTGGGGATGGCGTCCCGGGTCGATGGGGTCTACTTAGAACATGGGCGAGGGGTGGGTGGGGGTTTAGGCTGGCGATGCTTGTTGGCGGGATGTTTTTTTACTCAGGGATTGGCATGAGTTGGTTGGGATGTCCTTCGTACTTACATCCGTCTGAGTGAACTTTTTTATACATACTGCATAGTAACTTACTTCTTATGATTTTATTACATTATCATGAACAAATGAATAAAGGCTCGGCGCCTGACGGTGGTCGCTGGTAGGGGAGTAATTTCTGAATTCCGGAGGCACTGGACTGGCACTGGGCGATACGGTCATTTCGAAATGGCCAGGGGTTAGCCAGAGTACAACGCACACATCCAGTGGTAAAGCGAAAAAAGGTTTACCTCGAAAAATGTGATAATATTCCTGGAAATTATATACATACTTACATGAGAGAGCAATGGCCAAAATTTGGCTTCTGAGAGTCAGATTTTGAGTTCAAAAAGTGAAAAATTTCGAGCCCATCACAGAAAATCTGATGTTTCAAGCTCTGTTTCTCAGAATCCGCGCACGCGTTAGCGCACAGATTTTTTTTTTGTACACATCCTGTATGTAGTCAAGAAAAACAGACTTCAGAGCATTGAATGACCTTAGATACACCTGGATTTTTTTTTTGAGCCCTACAGTCAGTTTCTTAGTTTCCCCCTTTTCTTTACCTCTTTTTCTTTTGTTTCCGCGTGGGACATCCAGCCTATTGCGAGGTAAGTAAACCGCGTTGCAACGCACACCGTTGTCGTGGGAGTTGATGCACGTGACCACCATGCGCGCTTATTGTTTACAGCTCAGAACCGCCCACTGAATAACCATGGTCACCTCTCTGGGAATCCTGGCGCTGAATAGGATGCCGGAACCTTCTGGTGTCCTCCAAAAAGTTCGCCACTCTCAAGTTCTTTCCATTCCTCGTTTTATTTGACATATGGCTTGACAGAGGCGACTGACTGACCTCCCATTGGAAATCCTGATCGCCATTTTGGAAGAATCGGAGTGGAGGGGTGTTCTCCAATTACGAAAGGTTCCGGTTGTTTCAAACACTTCTGTGGGGTGCATTTTAGTGATATTTATTCCGATCAGACCTGCATGGCGCTCTATGAAGCATCGAAAGCTCAGAGTATTTGGTTGAAGCTCTGTAAAGGCTACCTTGCTCCATCCGCTACATCTCCCCAGGTGTTGCACCTCGAGCGTCCTGTCCAGATGTACAACTCTGAAGAATTGGAGTTCCTCTTCTTGCGCTTCCACGGCGCAGAAATTGCATGGAGAAGAGAGGATACCCCCCCAAGTCGAAAGATTACTACTACAACCAGGGCTGCGGTTGTCCACCTCATAGAGGGTGGACGGTGGTTACTGCTTGTGTCGAACGTTGGGTCCGTAACCTACCTCGACCTCGATTCCGACACCATCAATGAGACTGTCCTCATACCAGGGCAAATTGACGACCCAACGCCTATGTTGTGGAGGAATATCACGATGTGGATGGACGTTGACATCGATAGAGCATCGCCGTTTCTTGCGTTTAACATTGCGTTCTCATTTTGTTCATTGGAAGACACTCGCGGTCCCATGGAGCATAAGATTCAAGTCTGGCATGTCGATCTTGTCCTCGATGAACGACAACTCGGCGTTGGGCTTACAGCCCAGCGTGTTGCGACATTCCCTCTGGAAATGGACATTCGTATCCTTCGTGATCTCTCATTGCTAGGACCTCACGTCGCATTCGCCGTCCGCTGCAGAAGATATGTCGAACCTGAAAAAACCTTTGTTGTAGATTGGAATAGGGCAAACGGGAGGTCGAACTATCCAAGGCGCTTGATTCATCCAGCCTATGGTCCAGTATGTTGAATTCTTTCTTCGCATTACGATCCTAACATCTGACATTGTCAAAGGAAGCTATCTATCTACTACCAAACGCTAAACTATTTGTCCTTTTACCCTACGGTGTATACCTCTTCGATTTTTCCACTGTCGAAGAAACAACCTCGTTGCCGTCGATGTACGATCCTGAAGATACTGTGGCGCGGCTGTGGGGGGCCGAGTTCAAGCTGTATCCCAAGCGATTATCTACGTCTTCTCCGTATTTTTACACAGGCACCACGGTTAGATTCGTCGTCCGCGGCCTCACCGGTATATATGGGGTGACCATTGACTACCACTCTTCCAACCCATTCTCCTCCTCCGGCGCTGAACCTGGCCGAGTCGTGAAATTGATGGACTTTCCTTCTTCTGTTTCGGAGATGTCGCGCGATGCTCATATATTTTTTGGATCTAGTTCGGCCCTCATTTTGGACGGCAAGATGGCAACGTACTTGGTCAGATATTCATGGCCAGACAACCGTTTCGATGATAGCAATGATGATGATGTTGTTATACCAGCCTCATCGTGGTTGCGCATGGAACGTACGCTGGACTGCTGTAGGCTTGGGGTAGCGGTGGATGTGGAATCAGGGCGTGTGGTCGTTAGTGGTACCTCTCCAGATGAACCAGGGCATCATCATATCGTTTTGGATTATTCCCTTGTTTACTGATTCTAGGTCAAAAGATTTCTATGTACAGTAACCTTCTTTCCGTGTTCGTTCTGCAAGCTTGAGTGACATCCTCAAATGTAAGGGTTAATTGACTATTGAGATCGAATGGTAAGTCGACGCTGAACCTTGAAAGATGAGAATTTTGGTCGATTCGCACTCCCGTCTATGGAAACAGCGATAAACGTCACCTGAGTTTTGGATGTCAGACAGTCATGCCTTCATACATATCTCTCAGTTGTGCCAGCGTGGGGCGGTCCTCCGGGTTCACCTGGGTACAGGCCAAAAAAATGTCACGGAAAGGAGGTGGAGGAGGGTAATCGAGCATGACATATCGGTCTGGAGGATTATTCTAAAAACAGCATTCCCACAACAGCGCACCGAGAGCGAAGACATCGCTGGCGAAAGAGAACTTGCTGTAATCGCCGTCGTCGAGCTCGAAAGGCCTGGAGTGTCCGCAGGCGTTTAGGCATTCAAGATCGCAGATGACGAGCGGATCCGAGTCGAGGATGTTGCGCAGGGTGAGATCGCGGTGGATAATTCCGAGGGAGTGTAAGTATGCGACGCCATCGATGATCTCAAGCATCCATCGTCGGATGGTCTTGATCCTCACTTGGCCCTTATTCAATAGACCATTTCGCACGGCAGGCTTTATCAGGTCTTGCTCGAACTTGGGAAACACAAGGGCGCCTTCTTCCGTCCTTCCCAATAGCTGCACGATGCGCGGGGAACCCCGACACTGGAGCAAGTAGCGAATCTCTTGTTTGTACTTTGGGCTTTTCAGATGATGCTTTTGTTCGTCGAATGCGACAAGGGGTAATTTTGCAACTTCCTCGCTGCAATCCTCGAGGTCTGGGTCGTCCCCGAGACTATATGGCCTCGGTTTATGCTCCACCTCGCGGACGTCGTTTCCTATGATCTCCAGGTCACGATCATGGTAGGGAAGGTCAGCCTTCCTGCGCAATATATCCCCAGCGAGAGTTCCAGCTGCTCCGATAAGCTTCAGATAGTAGAGGTGTTTCTCATCCCCGTACCACATTTCGAGTCCACCAGGTATCGCGTCTGCGCTTTGGAAGGATGGGATGGAGTTGAGCTGCCTGAGCTCCTCTCGAACGCGATCTAGGTATTCAGAAAAATGGTCACCATCCACGGAAGCGTCGGATGTGAGTGCTATGATAGCCAATGTTAGTAGATTCAGCAAACTGATTCTGGGTTGCCACTAACCTGGGGGGCCGTGTACGGAATCCACTGGGGTTGTGGTGAGAAAATTTTCATGAAAAACGTTAATAAGACTCACTTTATGGCAACGTTGAGTCTTTGTTCTTCGAGTGCGCAGATTTTCAGTGATTGCACATCGTGGACTAGGAGGCGGAAGAGTTTAAATAGGGGATGCACAGATAACAACAAATAACGATGGTTTAAACACCACACTGTGGGAAGGATTGGGGGTCGCATTGACTACTTTGCGGTCAAAACGCATTTTAGGTAGTCAATGTGACGCCGTTATTCTGACTACCTCCACGCGCGGTCAGAACAACCATCGACAAGACAGTCACGTTGCCAACTAGGATAGAAATGGGATTTCTCGACCCTCAGGCTATCCCAGACCTTTGTAAGCGTAGTTATATGTCGCCCAAATGCCCCCCGAAGGACTCATATCAATGTATTTCACAAACAATGACTTGCTGAAATGACTTGCTTGCTTTTCCCTCCCTGAGTCGAAATCGGAGAAAAGATTCAATTTTTCATTAATAGATCCAGCGCAAATCTGCTGTCGAGTATGATTTGAATAGTTAAGATGTACGTGGTCAGCCTCAAAAAACAATGGAGCGAATCTCTCAAATTTGACCTAGGTGCACATATGTTTCCTCCCCCTCGCACATGTCAGAGAAATCTCCAAATGTCCATCCAATGAATCGCTATGTCACGTCTAAATTTTTAAGGGAAGGAAGGGAGAAAACCTAGATTATAATCTCCAACACGAATTGAAGAATTTGATGAAGAATTGGCTCGACTCTATCCTTGTCCATTCTCCTGAACACCAGCAGATAAATTCATGTCTCCTTATTTAAATACCCACTCAAACTTTCCTTTTAAGTACTAAATATTGGTCTATACTCAAGTACTAAGTAAGACCGAGAAAAAACCGAATGATACTGACGAGAATTTGAGCCATTTATCCTCTATTCTCTCCTCCTCCCCTCCTCCTGCCATAAATTTGGAAAAACTGTGATTTTTCATTTTGTAAGCAGTTAACGCCTCTATTTCTGTTGTAATTCATTAGTATCTATCTCTATCTGCTTGATTCCAAGAGTATCAGAGGTTTGGTGAGCAACGGACTTACCTTGTTTTCCACCTTGGCACCAGACTCACTGACTTGAGAAAAATGAGATTTTCTGCTCAAATAATAGGAACAGTAGTTTTTTGGGCAGTGAGTGTGCTCATAATGTGCATAGACACATTTCTGCAATTTTTGAGAATTTTTGGGCCGAGGGGGAACACCCTACGCGTGGAGGAAGGCCTGAGCGAGCCTGACCCACAAGCGCGGACTTAGATCAAAAACTCTATTCCACCTTCCATATATGGAAGCACGCGCCCATATGATAAGGTCACCTCCCCATTTTTTAAAGGGTGTTATGGCGTAGTGGCTATTGCGTATTAGATATATCTCCTCTCCGAGCACGCGTTGGTTCGAACCGGAAGGGATTCGTTTCATTTTTAATATGACTGCCCTCAGAAGTAGTCAGTATAACCGTGGAAATGACGCTTTTTCGGGTCAATGTAACTACTTGGAGGTAGTTAAGTGAACCGCACTAAGGTAGTTAGGTAGACCGCGCTGAGGTAGTTAAGTAGACCGCGCTGAGGTAGTTAGGTGAACTGCGCTGAGGTAGTTCGCCTGAACTGCTAGGGAGTCGGTCACCCTGACCCCGTTTCCTTCCCACAGTGACCACGAGTCGAACTATTGAAGAGACTTGAATCTTGCCATCAGTAGCTTACGGAAATTCTCATTCGCACCCCATTTCCACAATAGAATTCGCATACATTAGACCCAGGGTGGAGGAAAATGATCTTATAAACGCAGGTGAGAAATTGAACACACTTGACTCGGTTTTCACAATGGTGTTTCGTACTTTTGTCAATTCACTCACGGTATCGACTCATTTCAAAGGCCCAGATTGCGTCCAAATAATCCCATGATCAGAAAACTGGAAGCTTCTGGAACAGGTCCACAAACAGGGAAACATAAAAGGTTTAATTGGGTGTCAAGTCGGACCATAAACACGACAAGCAGCAAAAGTGCGAGGCCTTTGGCTTTCGCTTTCACGTGACGTCTTCTGCGTTTGGCGTCATTGACTTTTCACACCGGTCATTCTTCGTCTTCAGCTTTCAGACTATGTATTTCTGCGTCTCTCGCAGTCTTTGTCTTTTCCATACAGCTTTCATTTTTTTCTCTTCTGTTGACACCTGTTTTCGTAAACCATCATGATGGGTTGCACTCAGGCTTGGATCAGTGAGTAGGCTTCTCAACAACGGCCGCGCAACTTACGCCAACTCACTGTCAGATGTCACCAAGACGATCAGCTGAGGGTCACTGGTGGGTAAAGCAATTTCTGGATTCTGGAGGCATTGGGCGATACCGTCATTTCGAAATGGCCAGGGGTTAGCCAGAGTACAACGCACACATCCAGTGGTACAGCGAAAAAAGGTTTACCTCGAAAAATGTGATAATATTCCTGGAAATTATATACATACATGAGAGAGCAATGGCCAAAATTTGGCTTCTGAGAGTCAGATTTGAGTTCAAAAAGTGAAAAATTTCGAGCCCATCACAGAAAATCTGATGTTTCAAGCTCTGTTTCTCGGAATCCGCGCGCGCGTTAGCGCACAGATTTTTTTTTTGTACACATCCTGTATGTAGTCAAGAAAAACAGACTTCAGAGCATTGAATGACCTTAGATACACCTGGATTTTTTTTTTGAGCCCTACAGTCAGTTTCTTAGTTTTCCCCTTTTCTTTACCTCTTTTTCTTTTGTTTCCGCTTGGGACATCCAGCCTATTGCGAGGTAAGTAAACCGCGTTGCAACGCACACCGTGTCGGCAGCTTCGCCATTCCAAGGGCTTTCCAAAAGCGGACGCAAGACCGAGTTCGACCGATTTGAAACCCAAGGACCGATTTTGACCGATTTGAGGCACGTGACCACGTCGCGCCTTTTGCTCGCGCCCGACCAGGCTTCCTTTTGCACGCGTAGGGAGGTCCCCATTGCCCCAAAAAATTCGAAATTTTGCAGGAATATACTTTTGTTAATTCTAAGCATATTGCTTTCGAGGTAGATCCTTGGGTCCCATGTTCTGTGTGAAAAGCTTCAACTTTATCAAATCTATCAGCACTGAATAGAATTCAGGCAAGTCAATTGTAACCCAAATCTCCCACAACCTTCCCATATGTTACTAAAAGATGCAGGACAGAACCAGAGCACTGTGGTGATATTTTAAATGGGAAATTACAGCTTTTGGCAGCTTGTGGGGGGAGGAGGAGGGGAAGATTGGGTGTACATGGGCCAAATCATCACTAAAATCCTCGATTTTGTTTGTAGTTTGAGAAGGTTTATATACACTATAGTTCTGTTACAAGAAGAGGGAGTTCCGATAATTTTTTAAATTGAAAATTGGTGATTTCTCCAATTTTAAAAGGAGGAGGGGAGGAAAATTGGGTCTAGTTGGGTCAATTGATCACCAAGTTTCTCGATTATTTTTCCATTTAAAGCATGTTTATGTACAGTATTCTTCCTCTACAAGCCGAGAGGCTAGCGCAAGTTTATTGGATGGAAAATTTGAGGTTTCTGTAACTTGAGCAGAAGGGAGGGGGGAAGGTTCAAGTGAAAGTAGGTCAATTCCTCATCAAACTCTTCAATTCTTTTTCTAGCGTACGGTAATATACCTAGGCTATGTCTTCCCCCCCAGACGAGAGGTTCACAATGATTTGCTGGATGAGAAGTTCAAAATTTAGATCTCCTGGTTGAGGGTCAGCTAGCCTAATTCGCGATTCTGCCTCGTAATGCTCACGGTTTTGGGAGCGGTCTTCGGCTCGTTATTTCGGTACACTAGAGAAACAGGAATCGAAAAAAAAAATGGCCGAAAACCATCAGGGAATGGTACTAGGATTCAGATATCCTGGTTGAGGGTCAGCTAGGCCTAATTCAAAATTCCACCTCGTAATGCTCACCATTTTCCAAGCGGCTTTCGGCCCCTTATTTCGTGGTTATAGACAAGCAGGATTCGTACAAAAAAAAGGAGGGAGAAGCATCAGGAAATGATGTCAGGATTGAGATGTCCTGGATGGGGATCAGGTAATCCAAACTGGCAATTACACCTCGAATTGCTCACCGTTTTCTAAGCGGCTTCCGGCCCCTCATTTCGTGGTTATAGACGAGCAGGATTCGTAAAAAAAAAAAAGGAGGGAGAAGCGTCAGGAAATCATGTCAGGATTGAGATCTCCTGGTTGGGGATCAGCTAACCTAAACTTGCAATTCCACTTTTAATTGCTCGCCGTTTTCAAAGCGGTTTTCGGCGCCTCGTTTCGTAATTATAGACGAGCAGGATTCGTAAAAATAAGGAGGGAAAAGCATCATGAAATGGGACCAGGATCAAGATCTCCTGGTTGGGATCAGCTAACCCAAACTTCCAATTCCACCTCGAATTGCTCACCGTTTTCCAAGCGGTTTTCGGTGCCTCGTTTCGTGGTTATACAGGGCTCAAACTGTATCTTCATCCTGCCAGAAATTGGCAAGACTTGAGGAGATAACTTATAAGAAGTTGAGGTCGTTTGGTGTTTGACCCTGCCATGCACCTGCCCAATCGGAATAACCCTGGGTACTTTTCCGGACTTTGAGAGGGAAAGCCCTGGGCAAAAAGTCGCACCAATTTGCTTCCAAAAGCCCTTGGAATGACGAATTTTTCAGTTCTTGTTCGTTTTGTAATTCCCATTCTCTGCGATTATCGATACTTACATTTATTGTTCTATGCTACTTGTTCGTTTACCGCGATGGCTTTACTTCCCCTTTCCTCGAGAACTACGAACCCTTGGATGTCATCGGAAACGGCTCCTTTGGTATCATCGGCAAACCTCGACGCAAAACTGATGGTCTCAACATGACAGATATGTCGACAGAGACCTTGGAATTCTGTACATTCTTACGGAATACTGCGGCGGTGGCGATCTCTCCACCATTATTAAACAAGCAACGAAACAGAACCGACCTATCCCCGAAGACACCCATCTGGCATTATTTCCTACAGGTTCTCCAAGCGTTGCATCATTGCTATCACCCAAACGGCCGTAGCAGATTATCGAGTGGGTTGGCAATTAATGGCGGGCCCATCGACGCGGAAGGAAGCTCTTGGCAAGTTCAAATTCTACATCGATATCTCAAACCAGGCGGCGGTTCATCTACATATACATTCTAGACCTTCGTTTCTCTAATTATTATTCTCCAGTATTCCTCAATGGGAACGACATGGGAAAACAAGGGAATTTTTGGCCTCTCAAAAGCACTCACACAGGCGAATTTCGCAAACATCTATGTTGGGGTATGTCACTGTCAAGGTCCGATTCCTGCATATACTCATCTATTTTTTAAAGACTCCATACATGTCACCCTAGCTGATGCCAGGAAAGGTGTACAATTCCAAATCGGATATCTGCTCATTGGGGTGTCTCATTTACGAACTCTGCTCTCAAACACCCATTCCACGAAGTCAAGACGCACTCCGAATTCGGTACATTCTCTTTCACGCCTCTTCCTTTCATTCTCGTTATTTACTCATCGGATAGTAATAGCCGCATATCACCGCTCCCTCGAGGATACCCCCCAAGCACGTACTTCGGTTATCAAATCCATGTGGAACGTCAATGTGAGTTTACCCAATTTCTTACGGATTGTATTTACTAATTCCGCACCCAGTCTGCCATGCGCCCATGCGCCGCTCAACTGCTCCAACATGAGCGGCTGGAGCTATTTAATTGACTCACTGATGCTGAGAACATGCAAGTCCAATCAACTATATGGTACATCGGATCTTAATTTTCATCCATTTTTCTCCCCATTTTCGCACAGGTCAAGGTACATCCCGCCACCGTAACAGCAAAAGAATGCAAAATTCTTGTCCGAGAACAGACGCTTCTCCAGAATGAACAACGCTTAACGTCACTCCTCAACCAGAAGGACCAGGAGACTATGTCCCTCCAACAACTGGTATCGCAGCTCCAACAGCAGCAACAGCAATTCTCGTGACATGATATGAAGGTCGCTATTATGCAGGCTGTTGGTCGAAGCGAAGGAGCTGCGCTTGTTGATGATGAAGAGAGAAGAGGAGGTCGCTATTACTATCGCGAAGCGCGAGGAGGAGATCATGGAGGCCGTACGCAACCGCGAGACAGAGGTGGACGCTGCGTGTGTTCAGCGCAAGGAGCTGATCAAGGAGGTTGATGAATGGATCCGACAGCAGGTCCTTGTAAGGGAGAGCGAGTTGAAGGCGGAGACCAGGTTGAATAGTACCATTGTACCATAAAGTACGTACCAGCGAAACCTGACAATGTATCGTTGAGAATGGGCCCAGCGGATGCAGCTGACGGGTATACAATGTACCGATTGGTATGGATGAGCTGATGCCCCCCACATTGTATCACTATGGGTGGGTTAGCTGATGGGCTAGTGGGGGTTAAGACTAAACAGGGAAGTAAGATACATTGTATGGTAGGATATGAATGAGCTGATGGTCGGCGCTCGGTACCTAGCATACTTGAATTAGACGGTGAGGCGATTATTGAGAGACCGGGAATTTTTCCTATGGGCTTAAGCTACTGGGTGGGGGCTGTTAAATGGTTGAAGGAAGTTCTGCCGAAAGTCCTGGCAGCTACAGGATGAGCCAAGATTCATAACCGAGAAAGACCTGATGTATATATTGGTATCGGTGGCAGAAATGCGTATATACATATAGCGCTACCAATATATTATAGCAGTCTAACCTGAAAGTTTCCATTCAGCAATCTCTTCTTTCGTTTTCTGCGCAATTGTGAGAATCCGGGCTCTTGAGGCATCAAAACTGTGGAGAGCGGCCTGTTCGGCGCGTAACTGGTGGAGCCGGGACGTGTAGAGAAAAGGAGCTGCCCGCTGATAGGGCATATCCGGCGACAACATCTGAATGCTGGTATGGCAGTGTAGGGCCTCTTCATGAGTGAGTGGCTATGTCAGAATGAGCTTCCCCCATATCGGTCAATATATCGGGATGGGACCTACAGGATCAGGTGGGAGCGATAGAATACCGGTGTCGGATGCCTCTACCTGCGCAATGTTCTACACCAGTCGCACATTCAACCGGGGACCACCCAGGCCACAATCAAAGGTCACGTACCATGCCGTTGGGCCATGGATAACCCGCCGGGTCGACTGGCTTTGGACCCCGGGCAGCTTTCTGTAGGCCAGGGCGGTCGATGAAATCAATATTGGGGTATTGAACCCCTCGAGGAACTACTTTGATGTGATCAACGTCCTTGGGGCGTTTAACGCCGGGTCTTAACCCGGGTGGTCGGCGCCTGGGGGGGTTGGTGGGAGAATCCTGTATTACCGTTGGTCTGATTCCCGGTGGGCGACGCCTGGATGGTCGGGGTGGAGAATCATCGATTACTATCGGGTTATCAGCACCTCCATCTCGTGCCTTTCCTTTCCCTTTTTGCATTCCTTTCCTTTTTTGCATGGGGGACGGCGGAGGGATGGTCGGATCGATGTCCACCGGGGTCATTTTTACATCTCGATCGGCCGAGGGAGCAACCATAGGCGCTTCTGCAGGATCGTCATGCGGGACAGTAGTGGAGGGTGCGTCCGTGGCATGGGGTATCTGTCGTGATTGCGGGGGATTGATTGTGCCTTCAGGGCGGGGAGCGACCGGGTGGCCGAGGGCAAGGTCCCCCCCGTGTGCCGCTGGTTCGGCTGCATGGCTAGTCGAGATGTGTCTCCTCGACGTTGAAAACTCACCTTCCAAATATCCGCCTACATCCGAGGACGAGGAACATGACATAGGACGCAAGGTCCCAAGCACCGAAGGAGCGCCGTCGGGTGATGGGTCAGCTAGGAGCATATCTGGGACCCACCGACGCTCTTCGGTTATGGCCTCCTGCAGGTATTCGCCTTCCTGAGATGACCACGATCTCGCCGTTCTCGCATGGGCCAAAGGGCCACCGGGGGGCGGTGGCCCCACTAGATCTTCGTCCGGTATCCACCTCCTTGCTTGTGGGAAGGCCTCCTGAAGGTATCCACCTCCCTCACATGATGATGAACTGGGAGGACGAGTAGATCTGCTTCGGATAATCGGGGCCCCGAGAAGCGCCGTTTCCTGTACTTTTATATCAGGTAACCAGCGGTTCTCTTGTGGTATTTCGTGCTGTAGGTATCCCCCTTCATCTGATGAGAGTGACCGGCTAGGCGAGGGTGATCCTCGGTACGCCGATGGGCCGCAGAACATATTTGTCATGGGCCGGTTTGTATCAGGCACCCAGCGTCGCTCTTGGGGTATCGCTTCTGCTAGGTACCCACCTGCCTCAGGTGATGAAGAGCGGGCCCTTGAAGGGGGTATGGGCGGATACGGGGTCGCAGGAAAGATGGTTTTCTTGGATCCTCTGGCCAATACATGAATTCCGCCTCTTGGTGCCATCTCGGCGACTCCATCCTGATCCTCGAGGGCCAATGAGGCGGTCATTTCTGTGAACTCATCCATCTAAAAGAAGCATCAGTCCGGTAATAGCGGCTTCAAACAGCATGTGCTGACTTGGGTTAACGGCCGCGCCGGTTGTTCGTTTAAAACCGACATTTCTTCGTCGCCGGACCGATCGATATCTCGGAATGAGACTTGTCGAGCTACGGTGCGAGGTAAGGTCAACCATCCCAATGTCAGAAAAAAGTTGTCCTTACTCTCATCTTGCATCTCGCTATCTATGATCTATTGATCAAACGCTGATCAGCTGCGACCTCGAACAGAATACATGCAAACGCACCTCGGCGGTAAAATCCATCATTTAAGGCGAATAAAATCCAAGTTTGATTACCTGACTTTGAGCAGGATTGTTGGTCCGGAGGCACTGGCGAAGTTGTGTCTGATCGTAAGTGTTGATCAATGTTGACGTGAGCAACGTGTCACGTGAATGTTCATTTTCATCCACGAACGCATAAGCCACGATCTTTGAAGTCATCTCGACGCGCCTATCCCTGCTCTCCACGCGCGTAAAAGGCTATCTCCCACAGCATCATCTATCTTATGTCTCCTACTCGCGCCACCTCTTCTCTCCCCCCCCCTGAAGCTGACCTTCCGATCATCCCTGCTGCCACCCCTGCCGTCGCAACCTTACCCATCGCTGCCAACACCGCCATCGTCGATCCAGCGCCTTTGGCTTCCAAGGACAAAGACACGTCCCAAGATCGCGTGCCAGCCCCTTATCGGCCCTCCTACTTGGACTATGATGAAAGGAGGTTCTTGGAGACCATTCGGGGCCTTGAGGACAAGAGGATGTGGGATGAGGGTTGTATAAATGCGAGGAAGCAATTGGTGCGTATTTGAGTATCGAGCTGTTCTTTCTATCGCTTACCTCTCTTTTAGGTCAAATTTCACCGCTCATTCAAAAAGAATGGGGTACCCATCCCTACGGTGCTGGACCAAGTGGCCCTATACTTTGTCGACCTCGACAGGTGGCCAGATCAGTGTCATACAGGGCTTATGAAGTTCCTCGCGGAAATGGATCAGCAGCAGGCGGTCCTCGGCTCTCCCACCGGTCTTCCACAACCCAGCAGCGCGCCTGCTCCGACTGAGGTTGTTGCATCCACCGATCAGCAGAGGGCAATGCTCCCCGCCCCCGCCAGTCCTCCACCTGCCCGCGAAGCGCTTGTTCCCTCGGAGCCTCAGGTTTCGTCAGTCGAACCCCAGCAGCCTCTCAGCAATGCAGCTCAACCGTTGGGGCCGCCCATCGCGCCTGTTCAGCCTCCCGCTGCGCCTGTTCAGCCTCCCATCGCGCCGGTTGGAAGGTTAACCGGCGCCGCTCAGTCCACCCCCCTTCCAGCTCCCGTCCCCAAACCATTTGCCATCCCACCCCCCGCTGTCGCCGGTCCTTCAAAAGCTCCATCCTTCCCGCCGACGACTCCCGCTGGTCCTACGACTGTCACAACGAGAAGGCCCATCTCCAATCCTCCGCCCCCTTCTCCAGTCCATGGATGGAACTTGAGGCGCCGAGCCGACCCGAAGGGAAAGGGCAAGGCAAGGTATGTGGAGGTATCGGAGGCCGAGGAAGAGGATGAATTGGAGTCAGAGGAGGAGATGGTGATCAAGCAAGACCCTGATTGGAATTCACTGGACTTGGACAGACCAACGCCGCAGCCTTCTCGGAAACGGAAGCCGAAAGCTGAGCCCAAAAGCGCCGAAAGGGTGGAGGATTCAGATGACGATGAAGATGGGGAACCCCCGAAGATTATCGACCGGTTCACAATCGCCGGGGAAAATGACCCCAGCTGCATTAACTGCGTCAACCGGCAAATCGCCTGCCAGTACTTCGTCGATGAATGGGTCACGCAATGCCGGTTTTGCCACAAGCAGAAAGTCGGCTGTAGCATTTCCGCAGCCAAGGTCCTCGCCCTCAAGCAGTCTGGGAGAAAACGGCCACGAGCGCCCAGGGGTACCGCCAACGCCAACAGCCGCGCGAGAGTCAAGAAGGAGCCCACGAGCCAACGTCAGACAAAACAGGAGCCCAGCAGTAGCAAGGTCCCTCGGTCATCCGCGCCGGCGGCCCGTCGTCAGAGGAATAGGACCTCTGGGAAACGGTTGGAAAATCTCGGTAAGTATTGAATTGCTTCTATTCCTACTATCGCTAACCTAAATTTTCACAGCCACTGCGGACGCACTCGACGAGCTGGAAGGCCTCCGAGATCTCCCCCGGAAGTTCGATATCTTGAAGGGTAATGACTACGACCTACAGGTGAAGGTTCGGAAGCAGGAAAAGGAGATCCAGGAGCTTCGGGAGCGGATCCGGGAGCTTGAGGTGGGTCAGGGAAGCCTGGCGCAAGGGATCGACCAAAAGGCGGCTCATGCCTTCGAAAGCCACGCCCTTCTTAGGGCTGAAATATCGGCGGCTTTCAGTAGGGCTGGCCTTTCTTGGGATCCCACGCCGGCAGGACCCATGTATCTCGGCGGGCCCCCAAACCACAGCTCGATTCCGATTGAGGAGCTCGCGAGGAGAAACCCCCAGGTGTACGGCGATTTAGCTGCAATAACGGTCAGCGGTGCACCGACAACGCCTCCAGTTCCGACGCGACTCGCAGTGATGGAAGTTGACGAGAGCTCCGCGGAGCGAGGGCTCGGCCGCCATACCCCTCCCATACTAGCCCCGGAGGTCGCTGATGGCGCGGTGGAGAACTCGTCGGAGACAGCACCGGGGGTTACTGGCCCTCCCGCCGCACTTGAGGAGACAACCGATGCACCCCCTCGTTCTCCTGAAACCACTCCGGCTCCCACCACTGACGTCCAACGAGCCCCTTGCCCATCGACAACCACCATGCGAGACACCGAGCCCCCCCTGGCCCCTACGACAATGACCGGCCCCACAGGACCCCCTCTCGCCGAGTCAGTCAGAGTCACCGAGATAACGGCGCCAACAACCTCGGAGGACGCCCTTGAGATGACGACCCCCGCACCCCCTCGTTCTTCTGAATCCCCCCTGGCCTCTTCCACAATCACCGCCCCCACAGCGCCCCCTCTTGTGGAGTCAGTCGCAGTCACCGAGATCACGGCGCCAACCTCGGAGGACACCCGGCTCCCCTTGGCGACAACGAAGACATTGCAGCCCCCTTCCCCGATGACCACCGCTGCATCGCCAAGTTGCACCGAGTCTGCGCCGCAGCTGCCCGCCGAGCTCACCAGTCGTTTGTCGCCGATTCCCGAGCGTCCGGAGGACGACTCAATGTCAGTGGATGCTGTCGCCGACGCCACTGGAACAGAGCGAACCTCAGCCCCACCGGTTGTTACGGTTCGTGCTTCCAAAAGGGCCAGGTCTTCCTCTGTTGTGTCAACTAGGAGTTCGAAGAGGCTGCGGGGGGAGACGCCAGCTTAGCACTTTTTTTTGTCATAATTTATGTTCTAGCAGTTATTTTGGAAGAATTTCATTTGCTTCTACCTATTCCCTTAAATGAAAGCACAGAAATGCAAAAGAAAAAAGTAAAAAAAAGCCTGATGTTATTTTCCATTACGACGGCCCTTAGCAACAGGACCGGCTATATAATCTTTTCTTATAACGGGCATACGTTCCCGCTTGGAATGGGTGGGTAGGGGAATATTATCCTCATATCTGGGCTTCTTAGGCTTCGGGCCCTGGGGCGCAGGACCATGGTCTGGGGGAGGCAGGGCGGCCGGAACTGGAGGGAGGAAAGGCCTCTTCCCATTTCTGTTTCTGATAAAGTTTTGATCAGGATCGGAATAATTGACCGTGGGCGCAGTGATTGGGGAGGGCCTCGGTCGGGATGGATTGTGGAGGGCTGTGGCGTTGCCCAGGGCTGGACTGTTGATCGTGAGAATCGGCGTGTTGCAATGAATCAGCGGTGTGTTGGCGTTCGCCATCGGTGCACTGGTGGTATGCGCCGGCAGGTTGGTGTTAACCATCGGCGGATTGGCGCTGAGCCCTGGAGTGTTGGTGGTAACCGTCATCACGTTCGTATTGACTACCGATCCGTTAAGGTTCATGGCCGGATGGTTGCTGCTAACGACCGGTGTGTTGGCATTGACCATCGGCTGACTGGGGCCCAGCCCCGGTGCGTTAGTAGTAACCATCGGCACCTTCGTGTTAGTTACCGATGCATTACGGTTCATCTTCGGAGAGTTGCTGTAAACTCCCGCCGTGTTGGTTGTGACGGTCGGCGGATTGATGATCGACACCGGGGCGTTGTCGCCGACCATCGGCGGATCGGAGCTTAGGGCTGGGGTGTTGGGTGTAACCGCCGGCGGGTTCGCATTCATTACCGGTGCTTTAAGGCTAACCATCGGGGTATTGCCGTTATTAACCATCGGCGGGTTGAGGTTGACGATTGGTGTATTGCTGGCATTGCCAGAAAAGGTCGGAGCATTTGTGCTAAGTACCGGGGCGTTTACGGTAAGGATCCGGGGGTCGCTTGTAAGAACCGGTATGCTGTCGTTAACCACCGGCGAATCCCTCCAGTGTGGACTCCCCGATACGGCAACAGGGAGTGGAAGTGGGCTAATGAAGTTAAACCCGGCGGAAGGGGCAACAATCATATCTTCAGGAAAGGAAAGTGGTTGGAGGGCCGAAAAGCCTCCCTGGCCGCCTTGCACTTGCTGGTAGAATGGTTGCTGGTAGGCATGATACTGTTGTTGCTGTACAGCTGACGTCGATGCAATGTTTTGGGAGAAGTTCCCAGAGAAATGACCGTCCAATGGAAACTCGGCGGGCCAATACGGGTCGCCGACAGCCAACCCGTCGGTATGTAACCCCGGCGAGCCTATCCCTTCCATGTGGACATCTGCGCCTTGGACATCCTCCCTTTCCTCACATCCTCCTGTTTCCTCTTCCGTGTCCCTCACCTCTTCAGCTGATGGCTTGCTCTTGCTTGGCCTTTTCCCCTTCTCTTTGCCCTTCTTCTTCGGTCCTTTGCGTGGCTTCCCACTGCCTGAGTTATCCTCCTCGGGAATCATATTCGAATAACAAGCGGGAACTAGTGAGGACCCACTTCCCCGGGACAATTGAACATGAGACCATCTAAAAATCTCCGATGGTGGCCCGGAGTCCTGTCTCTTTCTCCAAAACTCCAGCAACGCGGAAACCTCTTGTTCATTCATATCGGATGGATCGCAGATGGAAACATTCGGCGCCCAATATTTGGCATCTGCCCATGAGGTGGGGTTGTTCCGTAGGGCCTTGAACGGCGTTGACTTTCGGCGGCCGGTCGCTAAGGCTTTGAGTTCCGGTCAGTTGGTGACTAGCAAAATGAATCTTTCACATACCGTAATGCTGATTGAGGAAGGCCCTGATAATGTCCTTCTTCTGCTTAAGATTCTCTGTGCGGCCCTCCGATAAGGCATTGAATATCGGATAGCCATCCTTGCTTCGTCCGAGGGACCTCTCTATTGTCTTCTTCCTCTGCTTTCTCACATGGACCTCAGCCGGGATGGTTCCGTTCATGACACCCGTAAAATATGTAGCGTATTGGAAAAGTTTTTCCAAGATCTCGGCGACGAATTCTGGGAACATCTTCTCAAAGGATACCACCCCTTTATCCGCGAACGAGCCGATATTGTCGTAGCTTGGAAGGGGACGGTTAGCTATAGTTTTGATCAAGGGAATAAAAACTACATACAATGACATCCCCATCCTCCCATCGGTCTCGGTGTGGAAGGATGCTGAGAATCCACATGCCCCCATCCTTTGGTACTTGTACTTGTCAACAACTTCAATGAATTTCTTGAGGTTTGATTGAGCCTCCCTAAAGATATGTCGGTCTTCATGGATGTCCAGAAGGATGTTATGAGACGAACCTCCGTTTCACTTCTTCCGGATATCCCTTCTCCTCCCATTCATCCGTTGCCCTCTGATACTCCACTCGTTTCGCCGATGAGAGTTCCGCTGTAACAATACTAAGGCCCATTTGGTATTTGGCCATATATTCCTTGCTCCCCGGGTGCGCCCCTGAAAGCCGCCGGACCTGCTCTTCGATGGCTTCTTTCTCCGCGACCGCAATGACAGTCTTCAGTTTGAGCTTATTGGGCAGGAGCAGGAATTTAGATTTCGGGTCCTTTCTTCGGCCGTTGTTCGTGAACCAACCTTTCACTTTCTAACGAGCTGGTGTCATTCCAATATTTTCGTTTGCTGAATCATGGGACTTACCGCCTTGAGAAGGGCCTTATCCCGCTCATCTTGGTTGGGATGAAGTTTGTACAAGGCTGGCAAGACGGTCTGCACAAGCAGGGCCTTTCGTTGCTCCTTGTTCCCTTTCCGGAATTTTTCCACTTCTGGCTCCACAATATCATATTCTGCCAATGACCATGGTGACGTGCGGGGGTTCCAGGGCCGTTTCTTCCTCTGCACGGTCTGGGGGTTGTCCGCATTTTGCGCATCCTGCGCGTTCTGTGCGGTCTGCGCGGTCTGTGTGTTCTGCGCGTTCTGCGCGTTCTGCCCATTCTGCGCGTTCGCATGTTGCACGTTCTGCGTGTTTGGCGCGTTCTGCGCGTTATCCGTCATGGGGGATGAAAGGAAAAAAAAGTGGTTCGTTTTCAGGCACCGGATCTTCTGACTCAGAGTTGCAGGGTTCAAGATCACGGTTTGAGAGCCTTTTAAGTGCTTTGCAGGGTCTTGATTTTCCAGGAAAGGCAATATTTCCCAAAATGGTTATGTTCAGTGCGTCCACAAACCATAAGTACCACCCACGATATCAGGCCCGACTCAGCTGCAGCACCTCAGCACAAGCTTTGGAATGCATTGCAAGAGTCTGGTATCTGATACAGATAAGATATCTCGGATTTTCCTTAAGTTCTCCTGGTGTTCTAGAGCCATGAAGGCCACGAAGTTGGGGGCTCAGATTCAGAGGATCCATGGGATTTAGAGGACTTTAACACATGGATTGTACACAGTCACGACCCTAGGAGAGGTGTGCCAAATATTGGAGCTCCCAGTCCAAATTAGCTCCGTCCAGAGCAAATCACATTTGTCTCGGCGGTCAAGGAATATGGCTCGGTCAGGACGCGCAAAGGTCCACGATGTGTCATATTCACCAGGTGACATTAGATATTACCTCCGCCCTTGATAGCGTATAGACCGTGATGCCAGGTCGATGTCTTGAAAAAGATGGTTTCAAAAGTTGATAATGTCAACAAGGTTTGTATATAAGACTTTAACGGGTCCTCAAAACCGGTTTCCTTTTTGAGACAGCCTGTTTTAAAGGGTGGAATCAATACTACTACATCCCTGGAGTATGCCTTCGCGATTTTAGAGCCACCAGGTTAATTCTGAAGTCACAAAACCATTTTTATTGACGCAGATTGAGGTGTTTTCAAGCTAGGATGGAATCCTCCCCAAAAATATATCTGAAGCGCAGAGGTCCTTTACCGGGGGAGGCCAAATATGTGAAGGCATATTGCCAGAGCTTCGATCCAAAGGCTTGAGGACTTAGCGCATAGTCCGAGCCCAAGACGCGTAGGCCGATGTTGAAAGGGAAGTCCCCGACTTCCTCCCATACAACTGCCATCGCTACATCCAGTGATTTCCGGGGATGATAATAGCTATGTTAAACAATACATAGAAAATGATGCGAGAGTGTTCTTGGCTCCATGGGGCAATGGAAGCCTTCCCAGATGACCCAATGGTCCAATGGATGAACACAGCCTCTAAGCACCGTTTTATGGAATGTACCGTACGATTGATGGAGATATACATCTGAAACGTCAGATATGCTATCAGGTAGATGTGGAAGACCAATTCATATTTCAAGTTAAGCCATGAAATGGAGAATTCGAAGGAATGGAAGGGCGGTGGAACCGGGTGCACAGCCTTGTATTCAAATACACTGGAAACACATGTCAACCTCGTGAGGAGACAGGGACAGATATGGGATAATAAGCCAGGCAAAGGCTATGGAACCAATTGGGAGACTGGGATGAGGCCATGTGAATCATTGTTGCGGGCATGCGGCGTCCGCGAGGCAGTCCGTTCAACACTTGGCCCCAATTATTGAATGCATGAGGCAGATATAAAGCGCCCTAGTCGGAATTGTCTCTTCATCAACCTGTACATCACAAATGCCCCCCCCTGGACAAACTGGACCACCTGCTGGCACTTCGAACGCCGGCGCCCCGGTGACTCGTCGCAAGAGGAAGAAACTGACTGGGACCACTCTCTATGTTCCACCCAGCGCACTCGCAATGGGGGCCCCCAATATACCTACCGCACCCGGTATTGTTTTTCCCCTAGGTTCCTGTCCCCCAACTGACCGCGATAAGCAGGTAGCTCCCTGCAGGGTGTCCGTTGGGACTACGAGGATGTTCCTACCCAGCGCGGGGTCAAGGTGAGGCGGAAGGAAACGCCGCTCAAGGTATCGAGCCGTTCCGAGAGTACCCCAGGAGTGGCCGCACCGAACCCCCATTTCGAGGACGATTATGAGATCCAAGATCCCTCAGAGACCCCAGGAACTGAAGATCCTCCCCCGCAATCTTCTAACGGAAAGGTTCGGCTTTGATTAGATGAAGAGTGACTGAAGCTCATGCCGTTCCTCAGACTCAGAATGACTACCTGCGGGACTTTCAGGTGCACCGCAATGCCATTTTGGAAGCTTTGTTGTGTACATATGCCTTACCAACAAACAAGAGATGCCAAGACTGCGCGCACTCGCTAGGGCGCTGGCGGTGCAAGGATTGCCACCTTCGGCCGTTGCTTTGTCGGGGTTGCTGTCGCCGGCGCCATCTCGGTTCCCCGTTTCATCGCGTGGAAAGATGGACCGGGTTATTCTTCCACCAGGCAGCGCTCTGGGAGGTCGGGACCTATTTATCCATCCCGCACATCGACCGTGAATGCGACTCTTGGTCCGAGATTATTCAGTTTCTCGACAGCGAGGAACAGAATCTGGACCGCAGCGAACAAATGAAGATGTATCGGGCCGCCGACACTGTCGGTGATGACCATCCTCCAGATACTCGGGACGATATCAACTGGGATGGTGTTAATGCCTTTAAAACTTCCGAAGACACTGATCACGAACACGAGTTTTCTCATATGATGGCCGTCGACAATTCATCCCCTTCATCTGATATCGGCGATCCATCGACCCTGGCGCCAGATATGTCGGACGCAGAAGTGACTCTTGCGGAAGATCCAGGGGATGAAGCAGAGTGGGAAGACGTGGACGAAGCAACGCGACAGGTTCCCTCTGCCCGGTCCTATCGGGGGCACCCTACGGAAAATCAGCAAGGCTATCGGTTCATTGTCATCGTGGATGCTTCTGGCATTCATCATCTCCCACTAGTCATGTGTTCCTGTAGTGGAGGAGATCAGGCGATTGCCGAAGCGGTCTTCGCTGGATATCTCCCATCCAGTTTTCAAGAAATTCGGACCGTTTTTACAACTCGCTGTCTCGACGAGTTTCGCTTTGCGAATTTAGAATGCAAAACCTCGGCCTACCAGTTTTACCAGCTGCTGAGACGTCGAACCAACCCGGCTGATCCCATGGCGGTTCCGGACCGTTATGCGGAGCTTCGACGAGCCTCCCGGGAGTGGAGGCATCTGAAGAAGTGGAAGCAGAGTGGATTTGGCCATACCCAGAAGGCGCCTGGACCCGGCGACCTGGCTCTTTTTTGCCCAACGTGTCCACAACCGGGAGTCAATATCCCAGATGATTGGGAAGACCCAGCGAACCGGTACGGTTATTTGTTGAATCCTTAGGCCATTATTGACAAGACTTCCAGTGACCGTTATACCCGGTCATTTGTGACCGATGGCAATTTCACCGCCGATCACCTGAAGCAGAAGAGGCCAGACGACGATGTATTCTTATTGCATGGGGAGGGGATGATAACAAACAAGGACCGATACAAGGAACATCTCAAGGTCGCGATTGAGAAGTACACGGTGCACCGAGTTTTCTTTCTGCATTAATCCCGCTCATAAAAATTGCATTTCGAATTCATAGAAAGCACCGTGTGAGAGAAACTTCCAAGCTGTTGAGCAGGCCAATAGGAGTTCCACAACTAAGGACGTCACCGGCATTGTCGCAGTGGCCTGTGCTAGACATGGATGCTTCGCCCCCGGTTCAGTTTCAGACATGGACATGGGCGAGAAGCAGATGATCGTGGATTGGGGCATTTCCCAGGCGATACGCATTACCCGCGTCCCTGTAAATGGGAAGGTACGCCTGTACTATGATATCTACTGCCAATGGTCCATTCACTGGCCATCTCGGGTTGCCGCGAATGGTTTCTTGACGTTACCACCCGGAATTGATGTTGACGGTGGGATCGGGCTCTTTCATGTTCATGGCCATCGGGAGCAGTGTCTTCATCGATATGCCACATATTTTATTCCTGGTGCGGCAGTCGTTGACGGCGAGGTTCTCGAGCGTCTCTGGTCCGTTCTCAACTTGGTTTCCCGGTCGACCCGTACGGCTACCCTTGCGCACCGGGCAGAAATCCTGGATGATCACATGAACGACAACAATTGGAAAAAGTTGATCGGAATTGGTGAGTTACGATCTCTTATTTCTTTCCCATTCTAAATAATTTTCAGTGCCTGTAATATGCAAAAGATATCAAACAGCGGTTGTATCCGCCGCGGAAACCAAGCAATACTTCGATGGCATTACTGAATCCTTGAATCCCACCTATATCCGTGATTGGACCAGACAGGTGGAGGAGGCCGAACGCTTACGCTCCCGGGACCCTGCAAAAATGGACATCATGGGCACCAAAGGGGAGAAACGTAAGTTTGCCAGTTAAAGTGTGACACTTTAATGGAGTACTTACAATGGGCGCTGAAATTAGCAAAAACACGGGCTGAGGTTGAAGTGGATCTCGTTACTGGGTCCGCCGCCCATCAAACTGCTGAAGTTCGGTTGCTAATGACGGGCATTACGCTCGAAGAAGATCAGTGAGTCAAGGAGTCGTAATGGTCTCTCTGACTTACTAATGTGCAAAAAGGTTGCATCTCCAGCATTTCATTCATCAAAAGGCGCACTACCAATCGCGCGCCGAGAAGGTGGATATCGCGGGGCGCCGTGATCGACTGCGCACGAGAATCGACCATTTCCACACCGACATCCTGAAGTACTTGGATGATGATGCCCTACCACATCTCGCTGGCCGCGCTTCCACGATTCCATTCTTTCCGGATAGGGACGTTGGCCAGCCCGGGCAGGAATTACCCCGCTGGCAGCCGTTCGGTGATGGGGACGCTCTACATCCTGAGAACATGAAGATTGCCCTCCCGTCACTCTTTCCTGAGGCTTACATGCTCAAGCTTGGATTGCAAACCTTACGGGAACAGGAACTCGACCTTCGGCGGGGTCAAGCTAATGAGGTCTTGCATTCCATCCGACTTGCAATTGGACAGAAGTCATTCCAATATACTTCGAATATGCGGCATGTGGACCCAAATGCGTCAGTTACCAGGCCTCGTGCAGCCATTGCAGCATTAGGGCGTCAGATCTCGGTGGACCGACGGATCTACGCTAAATGCCGGGAGGCGATGGTCAAACTGAAGATACCCCAGCAGGAGCTGCGCTCTATGTATCAGGTAATTCAAGACTCCGACGTTCGAACAGACACCAGTATCCAGGAGCCGAACCACCCTGGCTCGGCGCGTGAGCAGCTCAGCTGGATATTTACCTCTGTGCAGGGGCAAGCGAGTCCGGAAAACGCACTATCAGAATGTAAGTGGCGCTTCCAATTCAATGATACCAGTTTTAACCTTTGACAAGATTACCGTGTTCATTGGCTCCGTGCCCGTGCACATTCTCATCGGTGGGCTGAAGAGCTACGGTTGACTCATGACGAGATGGGGTGGACTACTCGGTTTTTCCTTTCCAAAGCCCATAATTGGGGAGACTTCAAGGATCAAATAGCTGAAGGTGCTCGCTCGGAGACACACCGTCGGGGCGGCGTGGCCTATGCCGAACGGCAAATCAATTTCTGGAGGACTATGGCCGAGAGGGCCGAGGGTTTTTTCCGGCGGGTAAATAGTGCTTATACTTCATTGCTTTGATATGTACTTGTCGGAAATGTTTCCAAATTTAGAAGCCTCGCTTAGTCATCCAACGTTTAGTCATCTGGTGTACCCCACTTCTTTATCTTTTCTCTACCAGATTCAAGATCAACTTCCCATCCAACCATGGCCAGACCTCAAAATTTCCAAAGACCGTTCCACCCTTTCTCCCCCTTTAATCCAGTCTGTACCTTTGGGGATGAAGACATCACTCGGTGCCAGAATGAGGTCTATTACATGACTGGCAGGCTGCGCGCCATTCTACTCGCACGTATCGACGGACCCCATACGAAACGACATTGGGGATGGTGGAATATCCGATTTTCCAGTGAAGTGGTACATCATTAGTTGTGAATGGGTCAGTCCGAATATTGAGATCTTTCTGCTGTAGGAGCTCGCAAATTCCCTCCTCGGCTGGGCGACGGTTGCCGGAATATCATTGGAAATTCCATATCTCTTGCGGTCCATCTGTATCTTTGGGCCCTTCTTGAGTGAATCATACGAATTCGCATATTCCGCAGAAATGGAAAGGTTGCTACGCAACCCCCCCGACCCAACGGGAACGTTAGCGGCGATATACCAACGGCGACCGGCCAAATATATTCACCAATGGTGGACCGAAGGTTCTCCCCATCCTGAACCATTAACCTTGGAAATATTGCATACTGTCCATCTGGAGCACCACAACCTCCTGCAGCACCCAGCCCCTTCCCCCCGAGAGCCTAGGACGAACCTTCCAGAGAAATCCACAAGCAGTCAGGGATGCTCCAAGTGTACCAAAGCCATCGATATCGCTGAACGGGCCTCCGCGGCCCTCCAGGAATGTGCCGTGCAGCAGGAGGCTTTCCGACAGTTTGCTGAATGGAGCGCGGGTGAGTCCCAGCGATTTGCCCTCGGGTGCAAGTTCCTTTATGAAGAGTCCAAGAAACTCGGGCGGAAGCTTGAGATTGAAGATTTGGACAAACTGGGACTGAGTAAATCCCCGGCACCCGCCGATGCATCCGAGGCCAGACAATTCACCTCTTATCCCTCTGAAGAAGGGATTGACTGGGATAAATACCCATATGAGGATACCCAGGGGCCTCTCCTTTCCGAAAATGCCTCTCCTGGAGCAGAACACCAAGGCCAAGTGTTTTCTCGGCCGTCCTCGCTGACGCCGCACCGGTCATTCGCCGATCAGATTGGAGTGGATGGTTACATAGTACCAAACTGGTCGGTAACGGTCGAAGTCCCAACGGTCGCAGTCGCCGCTCGTGAATTCGACCACGAAGGCATGATTCACCTGACCCCCGATCCCCCGGGAGCGCCGGATGTGGGACTAGTCTCACAACCCAACCCCCTAAACCCGGTTGCATCACAAGAAGCTCAGGATGCGGAAATGGCTGCTCCTCAATCACCGGCTTTCACGGATATCTCCTCTACCGGTTTGTCGCATGTGTATGAGTCCGAAGCGGATGAGGAAGAATCATCCGATGATGAGGATGAAAGTGTTGAAAATTCAGGTTCTGCTGGAGATACACATGAAGGACATTAAACCAATGTTTCATATCAGTATTTACAATGCCTATTTTGTAATTCTAGTCTATTTTCTCCGGGCAAAACCATCCAGGTTGGGCAATGCCCAGCCGTTGTTGCACCTTTTCTCTCATATAGTAAGCAACACATGCTCTCTCCCCATCACATTCAGCCGAATGTAGCAGAAGCCGTGCGGCAAGAACTGCAACTGTCCCAGGATTGTACTGTAACGCTACGCCGATCCCGGGCAGATTGAGCGTTCCGTTCCGGTACTTGCCAAGGGCAACTAGTACATCCATTGACTCCCTGGCAGCATTTATGTCCCGGTGAGCTGGCGTGACCCGATTGCTAATCACTGAGAGTCCTTGAAATGGTGCGGTCCATGCGAGCAGTATGTCTCTTAACCGATCGGGCCGGTCCACCGAGCCAGGGTTCTGGTCCAAATGCAGAATTAAGTCCCTTCCAGCGTGATACAGATCCGGGTGCACAAGGCTTAGGATTCCGCCAATCAATGCCGAAGATTCCATCATGGCGCCGAGCCATCGGCCCGCCGCGCTGTCCTCCGCCACCAAAGGCCGGGAGACTTTGAGGGCGTATTTCTCGGTCTAAAAAACATATTAGAACAACCATTTCCCCATGTTCCCGGATAACTTACGTCGTGGCCTTGTTCAAACCAAGCTGGCGACATGCTCACGGTTCCAGGTTTGAGTTCGCTCTCCCGGGGATCCCGGTAGTTCTCGGCTGCTGTCCGCCACTGGTCTGTGTGCTTTACCTTTAGCTCCGGCTCCAAGAGTTTAAGTGCACTCCACATGAGATCCTATATTCAATAAGCAACGATGGCCTCCCGGGTTTACAAGATCTCACCTGCCTGGAACGGGACACAGCACCAGGAAGATACCAAGTGAGCGCATTCCCATTCTTATCAGTCACCAGTAGTGGTGTGTTATATTCCCGGAGCTTTTCATGTATAGGCGGAAATTCCTTTCGCAAATTTGCCTCGACTGCAGGGTTTTGACCCGTATTGCGGGGGGAGAGCTGACCAACATAGTCATGTGCATCCCATCCAGTTGAAACTATGTTGTTAACATTTTAGATCAAATTTCTAACCTTTCCAAAAAAAATGCTTACCTCTGTTCCCAAAGGCCCGAGCTACCACATCCACTGCCAGGTTGCAATCCATGAGTAATGGAATAGACCACTCCCTAGGGAAGGGGATAGCTATTTCTTGTTTTTGGATGATTGCCTGGAATCTTTTATTCATATACATGGCCATCCGGTCGGTGAGCTTCCACATCGGCAAGGATGCATTGAATGGCTCCATTGTGTGTTGGTTGGTCAAAGGCAGGATTTATTTCCAGATTGGGAATCAACAATTGATCCCGTGCTTCCAAGGCATCTCCACGAGTCTGTCAAACGGGCCACCGATACAGGGGAACGGTATTCTATTTATGCACAATATACAAGGTTCCATATATACAATAGGTTTCTACAAAACCATAGATACAGGAACGATCCAAGAAAATGATGTTGGGGGGGGGGCAAGAAAATAGGGGCATCAAGACATTGTTGAATATATGCAGTAGTTGTCCACAAAACTAGATACAAGAAAGTTCCAAGAAAATGATGTTGGGGCGGGGGTGGGAAAAAGAGGGGGTATCAAGACATGGTTGAATATATGCAGTAGTTGTCCAAGAAAACATATATAAAAACAAAGTTCCAAGAAAATGATGTTGAGGCAGCGGGGGGCAAAAAGGGGGGGTATCAAAACATGGTTGAATATATACAGTAGTTGTCCAAGAAAACATATATAGAAACGAAGTTCCAAGAAAATGATGTTAGGGAAATATATGAATCCGAGAAATATGAATTCAGGATGAACGGTCGAGAAATCTTCGGCGGGGCGAACGGATATTGTATTCGAAAATACGCTCCGCGACGTCTAAGTCCCATTCAGCTTTCGTACCGCCGACGATCTACTGAACTCACCTCAGAGCTCGCGTGCGTACGGTGGGGGGGCCTCATCTACAAAATCGCCGATTTCCACCAATTCCGTCTCGCCGTCTAAATCGCGATCAGTCTTCTCATCGCCGATAATTCACGGTACAGACCTGGGGCTTCCTCGGAAATCTCGGTGATATCGCCCAAATGAGCGCGGTCTAAGAGAACGTTCAGTTCTCGCATCGCCGACAAATGAAGGTATGCACCGATTTCGCCGGTGGGTGGAACAACGTCCTCGAAAAAGTCGGCTATATCGCCGAAATAAGCGGCGGCCATGCGAAGGTTCAGAGTTCATATCGCCGACGATTATTTGTACTCACCTGGGACCTCGTGCGTGTACGGTGGGGGGGTCGGGCGACCGGCGTCCGCGATTTCAAAGTAAGGAGGGGGTGCAGAGAGGTCCTGCAGCCCAGACGCGTCATCGGAAATGACGCCGCCATGTTCGACGCTTCCTGTTTGTATCGTGCAGTTCGCGCTAGGAAATCGGTCGGGAACTCACCTCCATCCCTTCCCCGGTTACCCCCCGTGTAAGCGCTCCATCCCCGGCGGCTGTCTTTTGATTGCCGGTCAGTACTTCCCTACATGGAGCTATACACAACTCACATGTGTATGCCCTCTTCCTGGCTCCCAAGATCCCCCTAGCAACTCCTTTTCCCAATTTCTTCAAGAACTGCAGCATGTTTGTGGTATGTCAGAGGGACAGATGTGAGGGATGTGGGAGTAGATGGATGAGTTGATAAGGATGAAAAAAACTCGGCTGGCCGTGACGGTCACAATGCACAGCCGCAAGCGCACAGCTGCACTACCAGTTGCAAGGCGCCTCCGTGGGCCTTCGTTCCCCCGTGGGCCTTCGTTCCCCCGGGACGTTCTGTTGTTGGAGCAGAAAAAATATGTTCTTAAGTCCTGAGGCTCGTCAGCTCATCCGTTCAGTAAGGTACATTGTAATATTATCAGCTACTGCGTTGTTCTTGGTACATTGTATGACCATCAGCTACGTCTGCTGGGTCCGTATCTATCCATACATTGTCCACGTTCGGTACTACGTAGTTTACGGTATAATGTTACTACCATATGTCCGGAGACAAGGCTGGAGGAGATGGAAAGGGTGTTGGAGGAGAGCACGAAGAAGGCCCAACAGCAAAGTGCAGCTACCGTGACAACGGCGAAAGGTTCGTTAAAATTCAATCGATTTAACTTGCTCGCACAGATAGGACATGGTCCCCTTCGCTGTCATCTCCTTTGCAAAAAATTATTCCGTACCTGCGTCATCCGACACTTGAGAAACCCTGTCTGGGAAGAAAAGCTCCTCGTCTATGTCCATAAACGCGAAACTTCCTACAAAGTCCTACTTACCGTCCTCAAGTAATGACCGCATCGGCGACGGGCGTCAGACATGAAGGAGTTGGATCAATAATGTGCCGCAGTCTGATCCACAAAACAGCGCTGTATGAAGCGGATGAAGAGGACGGGGTTGCAAGGGGTAAGGGAGAAAAAGGGACAATGCAATTCAGTCTCCATTGTCGACTGCGAAGGAAATACCATGGGAGATGAAACATAATCCCGTCATTTGGTTCAAGTAAGTTTTTCCAATAATTTTATTTGGAGCCATATCAGCTCAAAATACCAACCCTACGACGCCCTGCGCCAGTGGTTCTGGCGTCAATATCTAAAGCAATATGACACAAACGATACCAACGCCCTCTCGAATCTCGAGCTTACCTCCATGCTCGATTCGCTCGGATCCACGCTCCTTGGATCCACGCTCGCCCAATCTACCATGGCCTCGTTCTTCACGCGCGATGGCAAGAAACCATTGTAGATGTTGTTCGTGGGGAAGGTGTGGCGAAAGGACGGCCGTGGCCAGGGTATCTCGTTGGAGCAAGCTGTTATGTGCTCGAAGTCGAGTTCGGAAGGCCAGATAGCGAGAACAAGAGGTTAGGGTTCTCTCTGGTCCTCCTCAGAGCAAAATTTGCGGTTTCTCGCGAGCTCGAAGGACTAGGGATCGGTGGTAATAGTAAGCACTTGCCCTCTGATCGTGTCTAGTAGAGAGGAATCCACCGTAACTTGTAGATACATATCGACCTTCCTCATCTGCAATCAGGTTGCTGCCGTGGTTCTTGCTGCACGTGGCACGCAATTAGGGATAGATTGTAGTGGTAAGTACTTGTCGGGTGGGATAGAGACTCACCTCTGCCCGTAGTTGCCAGGAACTTACCGTTACCCGTAGACGTCGTCCACGCAATCCCTAATAGTATACACCATATAGTTCGCTCGGAACTGTGACACTGGAATCGGCATCACAGAAATGAGGTGTACTTTGGGTGTACTTTCACAAAGAATGTTATTAGAGATCGAGCGTATATTCGTGTGACAAAAAACCTCCTGCCTCTTTTTTATTTAAACGAAAACCGCCCCCGCTCGAAGGCAAGAAAATATCCCAGATGGACAAACTAGTTACTGACATACGACCTAAGTAACAAGTTATACATACGTAATGGAAATTGAGTAAAATGAGCATAATGATTGCATAATGGAGCGGTGGGATTCATATAAGATAACTAGTGAAGGTATTTTCGTTAGCGCGCCGCCGTACGAGTAATCGCGCAGAGTTTGGGGCAAAAGTGGAAAGTACCTTTAAATAAAATACTAGCGACCTAGTTACTTGATTACTTAACTCCCCTATGCCTAAATTGGTCCAATTGTTTATCGAGCGTGGGATAGCATCATATAAGTCGGGCCCTAGTCGCCTCTTCCCTTTGTACACGCAGCGCCGAGGCTGCGTTTTGCCCGCGAAGCGTGTTCCACCCAGCATTCACTCACCCTTCCTTTCAGAAACTCCACTAGTAAGTTCCTACTCTGAATCTCTTATCCAAAATATCTGGTTAATGGAGTCAGAGTCCAGCACCCCGCCCACGGCATTTTAGTCCTTACAGCACCTACGCCCCCAGGATATCCACAGCAGAGGCGCCTTCAACTTGTGGCCAGCTGCCCCCCGACTCGGCGTTTGCATCAGTCAACAGCGCAGCAGGGCACATGGCAGCTGTAGCTGTCAGTCATAAAGCCCATACCATAGGTCTGTCTTCTTCCTTGTTTAGAGTGTTCACTGACTGACGACTCGTTTAGAACCCTTCAGAGAACTGGGATGTCGATTTTGAGTTGGGCAAGAGAATGGGAGGCTCGGTACGAGCAGTAATGGGAAGAGTCGCTCACGCACTACGGCCGAACACAGAGGAAACTGGGATGTCGATTTCCAAGTACAGACACGCAACAACTCACCTCGAAAGCCAAAACTGCTCACTACACGACGGCGTGATGTGCGAGAGGAGAGTTGGAGTGAGAATTGGAGTTGGAGGCGAAACGCGATGAGCTGGACGGCAACACCAATTGTGGGCGCAGAGACGAGGAAGACAGGACCGTCATTGCTCGTTCGCGGTTCGCTACTGATTTGCGATCGAAGACGACCACACCGGCTGCACTAAAGGCGGCGCGATGCTTATGAGTCGTATCGGGAGGGTCAAGAAATGGGGTGTGAAGAGGCGGAGGGAGACCATTTCAACGCCTTCATTGACAGAGTGATTTGTAAGTTATTTTTTTGCATTTCTTTTCTTTCATGTCATTTCTTAACCTACTGTTACATCCAGCCGCCGAATTACAATTGCAGGATGCCCCGACCGCTCCCTACGTCCAAAAACATTTATCTTCTGCACATGAACTATCAGCTCTGTTGTTGTAACGCGAAAGTGTGTATTTTTTACCCTCCTTCCTCCTCGCTTCGCATCTACTGAATGCAACCGCATTGACAGAAGCACCACCTACGAACTTGAAGATCGTATCACCGCCATCGACTACAACATGCCGGGCAGTGAATGTTTTATACCCTTCAGGTTGTCGTTGTTAATAGCACCCTGCTCGCCTTTTGTACGTTTGGTGCATCTACGAAGCCCACCGTCGTCGGTACTGCCATCTCTCCCTCTCGTCGTACACGTTTAGGGTTAGGGATTTAATTGTATGATACCAGTAAGCAATCGTTCTCGATCAGGATGGTCCCTATGGACTTACTGTGTCCTTCCTATAGCCCTTGACGACGATATTGCCCAGCTTGTTTCCGTCCTGGTGCTCGTCAGTAATGGACATTTCTGACTCACCAAATACCTTTCTTTGAAAACTAGGCTTGTGTACCGCCTCTCATTGTCGCCATTGAGCTCAACAAAGACGCGTCCAAGGTGTCCGTTTGGCTGACAAACCGTGGAGATGTAGAATGAACCCCCGATCCTTGTCGGCGTGTGCAGTGGTTCCGAAAATCGTACGTATAGGCTCGAGGCGCTGACAGTAAGAACCTATCTTTTGATCTTGGGCGTTCTCGACTCGCCGTATCCCTGGTAGCCCCCGCTGTTGATACCGCCCTTCCGACGCTCGCTAAAGCCAAGCACGCATTGTTGCGAGCTCATCTAAGTACACAGGTCAGTTGTTCTTGATGATGGGATATTGTTTGACAATGTACTTGTGTTACAGGCCGCTCGATTCCACCGTCGTGATAAATGGATAAGGTTGGATGAGCCTAGCGAGAGGACAGTGAATAGTGGTAAGTACTCGCTCTCAACTGGGGCATTGTTCAGGACTCAGTGTGTCTCATAGCAGTTGTAGACACCATTCTCCTCGCTCATTATATATTCGTCACATCCAACCCTGCTTGCCAAAGCTTATGTCATACCCATCGTCAGTACAGCCCTCTGTCCCTCTCGTCGCACATGTTTGTGGCGGGTGTGGAGCGTCGGGTACGGATAGGGTTTGATGACGATACGAAGGAGAGGAAGTGGGCTACAAGTGGGAAGTTGAAAACTTTAGTAAGTCTTGGTTGAGTAATGGCAAAGGGGAGTGTTAACTTACCAAAAACACTAGGGCTGTTCGTCGTTGGTGCTCTGGGCCATTGCTGAGGTACGGAATGCTTCCTCACCACCCATGAATAGGTCCCGACTTCCCGTCCTGTCGTGGAAGCTAGCATGTTTTGTGTAAGATAAGCTCAGGATGAGGAAAGGGAGGGAGTATGAAATGTAAATGCTAGAGGGATGGGAGAGGTGGACGACGGATACAATTGGGGTGTGACGGAAGATGTCGCAGCGGCTAGAGAGCGTAAAGATCGTATCCCCGCGTCTCATCCCACATATTTAATTTTTTTATTCCATCTGTTTCCTATTCTTATCTCAATTTACCGAGAAACGTATGTTCGGACAGTGAATTCTGGCCAACACTTAACTCTATAAATTCTAGACATAGCGGGCACGACTGAAGTGCCTGCTGGACTTCAAAACATTCCGACCCTAAACGGATGAATTTTCAGAAGCAAAAAACTCCTGCGTGCGCCGCCAAGTATATACGTAGGAATAACGAAGAAATAGATACGCGGTAATAACCCTAATATTCTTAACATCGAAGTAGGGCCCGGCCTATTTACATACTAAAATTATTAGGGAATGATACCGCTCTGGACATCTGGGTTTGCAAGGCCTTTTGTGGAGTTTCCTTGTCCTGGGGTTTCGAGTGATGACTATGGCCTGTTTATGCACCCGATTCTGTGTGTTAGATTCGAGCGATCGGATACTGGAATGCTCCATTTGTATACGATTATTCTCTCTCCGGAACTGCGCACGCGAGAAGAATCGCTTGAGCAATATCACTCCTTTCCCTACGTTTAATAGATATTAAATCGATCGTCGACTTAGGACTCAATAAAAGTAGGCTGTATGTCATAAAGATACAATGTATCTACTTGTAACGACAGATATCCTATAATAGCTGTAGTGCCATTGACTCCACCACCAAACACGAGAAGATCCGGAAATTTGAAATCACCAAAGCAAATACATGGTATAGTCACAGAACGGAAAGCAGCGGCGTTAACGGTGAGGTGGTTGCATCTACCCCCTTGGAGAAGGCTGGCCCCGCAGCTTCTCCGACCATCGTTCCCTCTGAGTCAGATCCAGTACCACGACGCGTCGCAGACCATACGTTGGCCACCCACTGCTTCAGGCCATTGAAGAACTCTTCGTCTTCATACTCCTCCTCTTCATCATCCACAAATGGCTCATCCTCATCGTCACTTCTCCGTTGGGTCCCGTCGACAAGCTCCAGAGGCTCCACGCAAGACGCCGAGTCCCATGGAGTGAGGGACTTGGCAGTAGCGCGTCGTCGTCCTATCTGCCCACCAGAAGGGGCGGCACCACCCATACTTCGTGCTTGGGTTCCGCCGCCCTTACTGCCAGAAGGTCCACCTTTACCCTGGCCTCCGCTGTCTGATCCAGTTCCTCCTTGGCGTCTGTGGTCGATGGGAGGCTCCTGGTTGGCATCATTGTATGGCTCTCCAGTAAGCCATTTTCGGTCGGGCATTGCAAGAGTCCACGCGACATAGATATTGCGCAAAATCAGCATAATCGTTCTGGTAAGCGAACCCTGAGGCCCTTGCAGGAAAGGAAAGTCCCTCGCAAAGTTGATTTTGTCCAAGCCACAAATCTGGAAAAGTTTCTTGCCGGTATTGACGATAACAAAGTGGTAGGGAATGTGTAGCTCGAAGTTGGGCAAGTCGCTGAAGGGATAAATGCTATTCTGGATGAGATCGGGATGGAGTGGGCCATGAAGTTCGCCGTTGTAACGTCTGACGGACCACGATTCGTTCATTTCGGGAAGAGGGATAAGGCGATAGGTGAACTTGGTGGACTTATACTTATTGTAGAACTACAAGCGGTCATTATTTTTCAAGAACTAGCGGAACTGGACATACATCTTTGAGGTCACACCGCTTATTTTCAGTCATCCCTGCCTTATCGGTGACAGCTTCACCGCCGACATACTCGCTGTGCATGACAGTAAGGAGAGCAAGATTATCGTCAGTGGGAATCCAAAACCACCCGGTGGGCTTGCTATCTTTGGTCGCGTCGAACAACCGGTGGAGGTCAATGCCGACTGGATGCAATATGAGAAAATATGACCGTTAGAACAGGGTTGAGACGGGCGCTCACGAGTTTGGACATTCAATCTCGTGTCGGCATTCAGACTGCGGTATTGCATCCCCCATGACCATTCGAAACACGCCATCTACAATGAGTCAACGTTGGGAACGGGCACAAAAAGAATGATCAGCTTACGTGGTCCAAAGGTGTTGAGCCACTCATGACATGGGAGAACTCAATGACCATCCTTTGCTCGCTGGCACGAGAGACGACGCACTGTGCGGGGTCCCCTACTGAGGCCCCGCGGACTGTCGCGACTGCCTGAACCACGTTCCGCTTGGCGTAGGATGCCAATGAGGACGCCACCTTCCGCTTCTTGGGGGTCTCCCCCTTTCTTGAAGTCCCTTGAGCATCGACTGTCAGATGGTAATCATCGTCATCGTCATTCAGGGTTCGTTTGCGCGGCGGTGGCGGTGTGGATTCCAGGTCCAAGTAGGCATCGGCGTTGAACGGCTGGGTATCAGAGCGTCGAGTAGATGATCTATTTGACATCGTCAAGGTGGTACAAGCACAAGGGCCCAATCGATAAGGATAAGCCACTTTCATTTATGTAAACACGTGGCAATCGTGACACACGTGACCGTTTTGTTTACTTATACTCTAGTCTCTATACAACAACAGGTTCAAACGTTCAAGCCCGGTGCTCCATCTGGAACTCGATATGTGAGAAGGTAACAGGGTAAAAGCTATCAGATTGGACAGGGCGTAAACTTGCAAAAAATGTGTTGATTCACGGATGAGTCGAGATGCCGAAAGGAAAGTCCTGATGCTAAAGCCTCGACCGAGTCTCTAGCTAATCCATCCCTTGCTCTAATCTGTCCCCTCCAGCTAGGGATTGGCACGGGTAACCCTGGGGTTTTCCGAGCCAACCCGCACCCCTACCCGTGGAAACCCGTACCCGTGACCAGGGGTACGGGTTTTGGTGGATGGGGGTACGGGTTTGTGGAAAACCCCGGGGTTTTGTCCCTTTTGGTGGGTTTTTCACTTATTTCCATTGTAAATACTCTTTCATTCATTTTTTTGGTGTTTTCCAACGGTGAATATCACTGTAGTATACCCTAATACTATTAACCTATTTTTAAAAGAATTAAATTCGTCTTTAAAGCCTTTAAAAAAAACAATTTAAACTCAAAAACCCGAAATTTTGTACCTAGATACATGCTGCAGTATGTTCTCTATAAAATTAGTATAAATTCCAAATAAATTACTACTTGGAAAGAGTAATATATCGCATTTTTTCCCCTCCAAACATACCCCTGACCCGCGGTGGGGGTACGGGTTTTTGGAGGGTACGAGTTTCCTAACCCCTACCCGTACCCCAGCCCTACCCGTGGCATTTACCCGCGGGTTTCTCCAACCCGTGACAATCCCTACCTCCAGCTAATCCGTTCCCTTGCTGTAATTCGTCCTCTTCAGCTAATCCATTCCCCTCGATCTGATCTGTCCCCTAGGTCTAATTCATCCCCACGCCCTGAGGCTGTGGAGCTGGGGGGACCCACAATTACAGGCATAACGGTTAGCAACGCACGAATTGATTTCCACTAACACGTGAGTATAAGAATATGGAAGCTAAAGCAGGACCGTGACACACAAGATAAGCCATGCAAATACTAACAGCGTAAGTTGACCACAATTGATGAACCCGACCAAGCCCTCCGCAGATCAATGTAGTGCACCGCCCTATTCAACTGAATGCGTTATTGCACAGGCGGCTCCCAACCACAGGATCCATCCACGTGAGCAAGGTGCTAAAGCCGGGAACATCCCAAATATAGATTGATGATGACGGGGAGAACGAGATTCAACGAACAAGAAAACAGGGACATTTGTGAATTCGAGGTTGCAACGGCGGCGCAAAAATGGGGAGTGATATTACTTGCTCTCTTCGCTGTAGGACACAGTGCCGTTTCGAAGAGCTAGAACAACGACCACAATGAGCAGGAGACAAGGGAAAAAGAACGAGAAAGAGAGGCTACGTGATGCTGTCGTGGACGTGGACGACCTTGAGGATGAGGAAAGGATCAGGGATTTATTGGCTTCGTTGTGCTCATTTTCGTCATTCTACTAGGTCTTCGACTTTTTGCCGCCTCCTCTGACGAACAGAAGGCAAGCCCGCCTTGTAATTTTCCAGCCATTTTGTTGACTTGCCGAAGCAGATAGGTTCCCGCTAGTTGGATCGTATGCTTGCTTTCAGGGTGATCTAGACATATAAGAACCTCCCCTCAACCAGGTGTTCTGGACACACGATACCCTCCATATAGATACCGCCTCTTGTACTGCCGTCTCGTTCATCCTTGATACCGTCCCCTCGTTCGTTGGTAATTCCATGCTCTCACTCTTGTGATTCTGTTGTCTCATTCTTCGTCAATACCCCCCTCTCCTCTGGTTATACGCCCCATTTGTTTGATAATGCACCGTAAGTCATACAACCCTCTCGTTCGTTGTAAACTTCCCCCTTGTTTCTGCCTTTTCATTTCTTGTTCGCTGTTACCGGTAGGCGCAAAAACACCGTCCATGCGTGTTATCCGTGAACATGTCTAGACAAAGTCTGATACTGGTGCTAGTTACAATGTTGCAGGTCAAATAGAGCAAGTATAAAATTAGTCTCTCTACAGCATCGATGGCGGCCTTCCAGTACGCTTCAGAGATGCCCAAGCTCCCCGTCCGCAATACAGCCAGGGGTTCTTCCTGTCCCCTGTTCTCCCCGAGGCGGATCATGTGTTGACCATCATGAACGCAGGTGTGAGAGCGGACCCATTCTTCCTCGATTTCGTGATGGTGCAGTCCAATGAAGATACACCCCCCGCATCGTCTCTTACCGTGTCGTTGAGTTCTTCCAGCCCCGTGCCACTTTCTACGAGTACCTCGACCATTACGACACCCCCTCCTCCCGTCACCATCACTATCACCTCTGCGCAGGCCGTACCCACCCCTACTACCGGTGTGGCAAATGATGCGAAAGCCAGCAGCACCGCTGTCGCTGTCTCGGGTGCCAGCAAGAGCAACGCAGGAGCGGTTGCTGGAGGAATTATCGCTGGCATTGTTGCGTTGTTCCTTGCTGTATTTGGGTTTATCATGTGGCGCCGTAAACGAGCAAGGAGGCAAAGTCTATTGAAGAGTACCAGTGGAATCGGTAAGCAGATTCTCTCCTTTGGAAACGTTCATAGGTTGTTGACGACCCTCTACCACCAGTGTGGGCCCGTCCTGAAATCGACACTCCCCCCGCTTCCAGAGTCCAACTCGACGCCCCCATCATGAGCCAACAAAACGGCGGACAGTACAGCGGCAATTACTATCCTGGCAGATATGCCTCGTCAAACCCGTATAACAACTACCAACAGCAGGAGCAGCGACAACCACAACAGTACCAACAACCGCAGTACCAACAACACTCCGCCCATTCAACTTATGACTATTCCTCTTCTGGAGAACATGACGCTTCTAGGGCCATCACGCAAAGCCCACAACCATACCCACAGCAAGGGTATATACCACCATCTCAGCTGCTGAACGCTGGCGTAGGGAATGATTATAGCGGCTACCACCGCGGTGGTGTTCAGTGATACCCATCCGAATTATGCATCCGAAATGTACCGCAATTCTTCAAATATACCCCTACACTTTCTTGACCGCCTTTCGGCTTTTACTTTTTTATCCCGCTTCTTTGTTTTTGAAATATCTTTATCTCTCATAGCATGTGGCTGAGTCCTGTTGTTAATATCGTTGTATAGTGGTCTTATCCCCAACATTGGGTCTTTGGTGTCCAATGTATACATACGTACTTATACAATATCTTTTGTCATTCACATGATATGTCAATGAGAAGTATCATGCGAACGACATCACGTATCCTTGTGTACACTGATGGTGGTGAGCAATGATCCTGGCGACAACGTACTTGACTCGATGAAACCTAAGTCCCAAAATTCGTCATTGCATCTCAATCGTTGAACTGAATGATTTCTGTATTGAATGAGTCAAACAATGTATGTAACACTAATGATACAAATGGAGCAAAATAGGTCAATAGCCTGTCGGAAAATTCGAGAAAAACATGTAAGCGCCAATATGGTGCTTATATGTATGTGTCAGGTCATCAGCTCTTCGGGTAGATTTTCGGCCACAAAAAACGCCTATGGGTCTGAAGAAACCTACCGTTTGCATCAGTAATTACCGCACTGATCGAACATTTCAGTCCTGAGTGGGTCTGTTGGTGATTATAACAGTTATTCGTCCTCATTAAACCTTTTCGAGCCCAGAGGACAGTTCGGTCCAAATCAGACATTTGAGCACGAAAAGGGTGTGCCAGTGGTTATGGTACGTGTAACCACTAATGATCAAACATTTTAATGGTAAGGGTCTGCTAGAGGTTAAGCCTATCAATCAGCCATACCAAAAAGACAATAATGCATCATGAGTTTCTTGTAGCTACTACATGGCGACAAGCACTAGGCCTCTGTCCAAGCACTAACCCTCCCACTTTCCTGAGTATCTTCAGACTTCCTCTTCCGGATCAGCTGCCATTCATCGACGTCGGTGTCGAAGAGATCGTCGCCAGAGCGAATCCATGGGGCGCAGAGGAGGAAAAAATTGTGTCCGGCTTGGTAGACAAAGCGTTCATCGCTGGCGATATGAGTGCTTGACTCGATATCTTCATCAGAATTCGCGGGTGGAGATTCGTGGCGGGTTCTTCAAAGTTTTGGCCTATGGCTGGAGTGGTCGTCCTCGTCGTTGGTGATATCCTCAAACTTGCGACTGAGCCGATTCAATTTGGCCTGAGCTTCGTTCTTGTCAGCTTCATACTGCCGGGCAATCTCCGAAACACGATCACATGACAATGATGACATTAGTTGAACATCGCACACGAAAACGATTCATGCAGTTACCTTAAGTAAGTCGGCTCGGGAAGCGTCCGCGGTGAGCACTGGGGTGTTCTCAGAGTCTGAGGGAGTCGGGGATTTGGAATTATTGCGTAACTGTGTTGGTGGTCGTGCCATTGTGAGTGAGTAGAATGAGTTGGAGTGCTAATTCATATGAAGGTGCCTCTTATATATTGCATCGACTCAATGTTTGTGGGGCCGCTCCACCGTGGTAGTTATGCCAATAAATCAACAAAAAGTGACATATGCCAATTATGTAAATGAAAATAGTGACACTGCGGGGGCAACTACTGGTTCGACGGCTGCGCAGGATGTACTTAGTAGGATTTAGTCTAATTTTACTTGTGCAAATGCAGCGCAAACGCGCCTACCAGGGGACAGTAGACAATTTCACCACCTGGACTGGTAAAGAATTTCAGCAAGAAGCGGCACAGGCATTTGAGTAAACAAACATGAAAGATGCAGAGCACCAGGTACGCAACTATCTTTACCACCTGATAGTATTCTGATGTGCCAACCCAGAAATTATTAGCACTCCTAGTACATACCAAACCTTTGCGTGACGTCAATTATTTACACACTCGATAAAGCTTATGGGCGATATCATAGATTTGGGTCGGTGATAGCAGCCGATAGTACGCTGATGGGTCAACCCACAGAAACCTATCAGCACTTCAAATACGTACAAGCGCTTAGCGTGAAGTTACATAACGTAACAAGGTAGTGATATGTCCGCCCGCCTAGACTGATTCATGCTTATGAGAGCATCAGCTGCCGCAAGTAATGATAAGCAAGTTGGGATTTTTCCGACACCATATGCATGTGATGAATCTAAAATCTTTCTCTCCCTGTCATGGGGTCTAACCACGATCAAATATACTCAGTGCAAGTTTTCTCGTTCCCGGTAGCTTCAACGAGATAAGAGGGGCCTAATAACCTTAACATCCGACGCTGGTCCATCATCGGCCATTACAATTATTAGGCGTCGCGTCGTTAGCCTCCCTCGTATATGTCGCATTTTTACACTTATATATACCAGTTGTTTTCTCTCTGGATGCAGATCCCACTTCGACAATCACAAGGACGATCTGGCGACGACACAACGCGCCTAAACACTGCATACATCTGGAATGAGTTCTACATAATCGTGATGGTTGCATACAGGGCCACTGCTCGGGTCGTCGATGATATCACAGATTCGAGGAGATCAAATATTTAATCAGGGAAGTGTTTGAAAGGGAGAAACCTACAAACCATATATTCTCCTTAGGGCGAGGCGAGGTCTAGTAGGGTTGGAGTGCAACGTCCAAATGGCACGGTGATTTATGTAGGCGAAACAAAGGGCCGACCTCAATATGGAGAAAAGGTGTGAATCTTGGGCACAACCTAAGAATAGCCATGTAAACGGCTTACTGGTCTCTCTACACCTTATGTGGGATTAAAATCAAGGGAGGTGGACTGCATTGACGGTGCTGGATCGGAAGATGCCGGCATTCCATGATCCTCAGCTAATTCTCTCACGCTGGTTGACTCGCTCACTTGCGAGGATGGTTTTTGTTCACCAACATCCCTCCCCTTACCCCATCATAATCATGGACATTAAAACACTCTGACCACCGACGACCAATAACGCCCCCCTTTTCCGGCCCTCTCATTCGGCGAATGCAATGCGTTACCACACGTCATCGACCCAGGGCCATTGAAATTTGAAATTTTTATCTGGTTCTATATTTTAGGTCCCGCGATTCCATCGATGACGATGACAACGAACGGGATTCATGGACTGCAGCGGCGTGTGTAGTGAATTCTTGAGCGAAGGAGAAGCTTCGGTATCGTCTGCATAGCTCATCGTTGAACATTGGATATTGAATGTTGAACGTTGAACGTTGAGCGCACCTCGGTCACCGCTGGCACCTCCTCCCCCCAAAGACACTTCAAAACTGTGCGCGGGCCAACTGTCCTCGAGTTTTTATGTTTTTTGGCGAGCGCTTATGGATTTCACCGGTGCCCTTCAAGTTGCCACCTCCCTCGTACTCTTCCTGCCAAAACCCATATTTTCCAAACTCATTAATGCATAAGTAGCCGCTGGAAAGACCACCGCCTCGTTTACCCCGTCCTCGTATTCTTATTCCTCCATTCACCCGTGATTTCTGTGATTGCGGCTTCTCCGGAGCCAACCGCGTATGGTGCCACCTCCTCGCTCGTTGAGCATATGGGAAAAAGCCATCCCTTATCTGGGTCCGATATTACTTTGGCATGGATTCTTTTGGTTCGATAACAGTGTCGGCGCGATTGGTGGGTTGTTTTTATGCGTAGGGTCAATGCGCAACGGTTGTTGGTTTTCTGTGGGGGGGTCATGTAAATGGTGAAGGAATGTTCGAGGAGAGGAACGGATTGGTGATTTCGTGGTGTTTTGCGTGAGTTGGTGCGGAGGTGGTGCAATGGGGCGTATCCCGGGGTACGAAGAATGGGAGGGATGGCTCCGATACGGCCATCAATGCTGGGCTGACAACTTAATATGTCAGACGACCATACTCATGCCTGCCTTGTGGTATCGTGGAGTTGTGGGTACGCCCCCTCCCCATAGCTAGCTCTCCCTTAAAATCTCGCCGATACTCAACCTTCCCTGCCGTCTAGGAATCTCGTTCTCGTCGCCATCAGTCGTGAAAGGCACTGAAATTTCGAGAGATCGAACACCTCCAGATGAAGGTTTCGGATTTGGTGTGAGCGAGAGGATCGGGATAGGCCGTTCAGGTCATCGCCGCCTTCTGCGATGGAGATTTCGGTGACGGTCCCCAATATTCTTCTCAACATTTCATGATTCGTACTCACCCTTCGCTACCCATCCTGTTCTATACTAGACTTGGAATTCAATGTCTATTCAGGTGGAATCCTGCCCTTTTTATATTTTTACTTACCGTCATTCTTAATGACCAACCAGATATTATTGATGGGTGTCAACTCTAGCTCTGGTGTCATGGCCTTGAACCCTTCCGGCGAAGAGAGTCTAGAATAACTCGAAAAACCGGAGCACAAGTGGCCAGCAATGAAATGAAGATGCCGAGAGGATTCAATATCTTGAGTTCCTGGAACGGATCTCGGTGTCTTCGGCGGATGTTGTTTAATGTAAGCTTCAGGTTATCATCCTCTGACGAACTTTGTCTAGAGGTATGTCGAGAACCAGGATTCCCCTTCCGCTTTTTCGCAACTATGGAAGACAAAATACCATGAGGTCAGAGGGGGTTTGGAAGCGAACATCATGTTGATGCATGAACAACTCTCTCAACGTGATGCTCCATCATAATGTTAGTGATTTTGACAAGGTTGACACTATATTTCACTCTTGAATCGGGTTCATTGTGGATGCTTTACGAAGGGAAAGTGGGGTGCATATCGTAGGTGGAGTGTATCAAAGTACAGGTGATCAAATAGCGCTTTTATAACACCCATATCCATAGGGACGAATACGACAAAGAGAAACCATGATGAGAAGGTTGAATATACATGGCCCACTGCTACGTCATCGGTAGATTAGGTATAATCGGTGGTTGTGCACGATCTGTCTGTACAGATCATCATCATGACTAAGACGCCATGCATACTGTACGGCCTCACTGGCACTCACCTAGGGAAACAAATAACATCCAGGAAGCCTGAAAAAATCAGAGAGGATAGAATCACAAACGAGAAGGGGTTATGACATCTTAAAGATGGTGCGTGAAAAGGAGGGTGCGATTCGAATAGGCCGCTGGGACACTGGTGCACAGTTCTAATATTAAATGTTGAGCAGGTGAGATCAGAGTGCGGAAGTAAAAACAAAATCTTTCTGGGTTAAATACAATGGCTGTCGGCCTCGTCTCTCTAGTTTCAGCGACGTTGAACATCGAAAACGTTAGATATTTGTGGAGGCCTGAGGAGGAAAAGAACGAGATGGGGGGAAACAGAAAAGGCTGATAAGCGCTCATGACCAAGGAAACCAAGGAACAACAGAAAAACAAGCAAAAGATGGATCCCCTAATATTAAGAATACATACCCTGGGCGGATATCAACACCGCCTACTCCAGATCCTCCTTTCGCAACTTGATTTCCACTCCCACTCCCGCTAACGTCTACTATCATCACCGTCTCGTTGGCCTACGGAAGTACCTATAGAGAAAAGGAAACCATCTGTTAGCGCTCCGGGTTTGTGGTAGATGGTAGACAAAGCATTGGAAATAGAAAGGAAAAAGAAAAGGGGTGGATGTGACGACAATGGGATGGCAGATGGATTTGGTCGAGTACAGGCGAACCAAAGGTGCCTCGATGACACCGCCGTCCAATGCAAATCATGCATAACATTGAAACTAGTGATGTGACGAGGAGATAGCATGGTGAAGGCGTTGAAAGATGTAAGGAGAGGTGACGTGAAGACAGAGAACTCACGTTGAGCTTTTTTTCACGAGGCGGCACTGTCCACTCCCCAACGAAAATTTGGACGGCCCGACAAAGAGAAACTCAGTGCGAAGCAGATCGAAGACAGCGGGAGCGCCATTGTCGTCTAAGCCAATGGGAGTGTAGAGACCTTTTCCAGGATGAAATGGAGTTATGTAAACGCGTAGCGAGCTACACGAATTTGCATAGAGCATCTCAGATTCGAAGGAAGAGTGCTTAGAAAAATTCAGCGGAGAACGCGCTGGGAACAATGAATAAGCGTGACACCCCCGCATGATTAGAAAATGGGAGATCTAGAATTTGATGAGGTCAGCACCTTAATATGAGGAATTGAACACTGCAGGTCATCAATATCATCGATCCGTCACGTATGGCTGACCTTACCCAGGTGAGTGGACCAACCACCTGGAGGAAAAAATACCATCCAGGCAGCGTGAACCAATCAACACGGTGATACAACAAATGAGAGGTTATGACATATAAAAGATGGTACGATAGTGTGCTGTGAAAGGGAGGTGGGATTCGAAATGGTGGAACGATGCTTGGGAACACAAATTCTGAGTGTGCTGAGTGCTAACACACCAAATTTTGCAAGTTAATTTTTTTTTCGGCACTCCTTCCACAGAATGGGAGGCGGGAGGTAGCGATTGATAAATTGACAGGAAGTTCGAGGTAAGTTTGTTTCGGTCCCGCAGCGGTTTGGAGGCATCGATTTTGTGTAGTTTGGGCGAGGGAAAAAGGAGAAGGGGGGTTCTACATGGCACGCAGGCCATTGCTGTGCATCGTCCAAGGCAAAGGCAAAGATGAGGACTAGGTCGGCTGTTGATCAGACACTGTCGTCGTCAATGGAGACGGATGGACAGCAATTCCCAAATTCCGCTTTTCCGATGTTGGATTGGACGCCTGAGTCCAGGGAACTGATGACGATGTCGTCATATTCGCCACTTGAAGTTATCCCCCCCTTCCATTTTTCGCGTTCGTATTGGACTTCGTGACAACACCAGCGTCCACCGGCACCTTTGACGATAAATCGTGCGGAAAAGTGGGGTTTTAGGGTAAGATCGCAACCCAAACCCAAGCTAAACCCCAGCTCAGGTGCGCGGACATCTTTCTGGGATTGTCGGAGGGGTGCGTCGGTCGGGTGCAGGGAGTCTTCAATCCGGGATGAGCAAGGAGGGACGGCGAATGGATGAGCAACCACGTTCGAGATCCATCGCTCGCCTCCTGTTTGAGAGTTGAGAGTGTGGGTATCTCCCTCAAGCTCGCACGTACATAGCATGCTCGACGACGCCAGTAGATGAACAATACCACAATCTACGCACTGTGGTTGTCGTCGACTCGGCAACGCCCCGACCAACCGAGCAGCGTGCTTCAACGGCATCCTCGCGGATCGAGCCCTTCGCAGCACACGTCGAACATCGAACAGCAGTGGAATATTCGACATTCGTATCCAATCCCCACCGCTTCCCCAGGCTGGTTGTCATTCCACAGTGGAACCTGCCCCAATCTCCGATCTCATCCCGCACCCGCATCCTTGGGTCATGAGGGTCGACCAGACCAACCATTCCACCCGAGCCCGCCGTCTTCTCCCCATTTCTTTACCTTTTCCCCGCAGGCGGTGGCCCGGATGCAGACGTTGCAATTCAACTCCACAAGATGAAATGCTATCTAGCGATCGGTGATGTATTAGATGAGACTCAGATTGAAATTTCCTGTTGAAGCCTGAGGATTATTAACGGCCGTGGAAAATGTAGCCGTAGATGGCGATTGGAGATGCGACATCTCAGCCGCCGATTTCGTAGCAATGATCTACAGATATAGGGAAAGGTCGTGTTAGCTTTACAGATCCCATCTGAATACAGAGGCAAGAAGGGAAATGCGACGGGAGAAAAGAGACAAAAGCAAAAATTGGTTAGGTTACAGTAGACGGGGGAGAGAAGTTGAACGGCCAATGGGAATGAAGAACCAGCGAATGAAGCGTTGACCTAGACCCATAAATCGTGGGTGATATCGACGAGATGTAAATGGGAAGGGGGAAAAAGAGCTTACCTCTGTTGACCACTCGCCAGCGCATCGTTCATCGTAACGCTGAAGAAATGCGAACCTGGATAAAAAGGAATAAGTACCATGAGTCGATGTACGCAAACCCAGCAGTATAAAGTGAATCAAACGAACTTCTTTCCTTTCTCCCAAGCACAACTTGCCAGCAGAACGACGGGATATCCAATATTAAACGGCTCAAAGACAGGTTGAGCACATTTGTCCAGGGGTGCTGGAGAAGCCGTATATCGGAATTTCGAGGTGGCGTGGTGGACTACACAGTACCCAATCATAAACAAAAGACTCTTGAAAGGAGCCTCTGCCGATGATATCTTGGAGGCATATGCGCCAGTTTGGACTGAGATGCCATGGATGGGCTGCTGAACTCTGACTGAATTAGCGAAATGTCTCGGACAAGAGATTCAGAGTGAGAACTTACTGATGGTGTTTCTGAAATGCATGGGTTGAATGGTACACACTTCGCAGGCAAAACGCAGCCTCGGCGCTGCATGTACAAAGAAAACACGCAGGCGTGGCGCCCCATCTTTATTAACCAAAATGCTATCCCACGGTCACCTAGATTGGATCGATTTACATAAGCAGCCGAGTTGGGAACGGTGGCGGGGACTCGGAATCCCTCTTCGGCCCCCTCGAATAAATTACGCATACCTAGGTGGACCCCTTTACTGAGAAATTTACACTCACTCTTGCCCCGAACATCACTCACTGAGAAATCAAGCCAATCCCGCACTGCCTCATAAGGCATCTTCGTTGCGGCTTCGCGCCAATGTGAGTTGGTGAGTATTTTTACCAAATTTCTACAACGATTATTTATTTTACAATATAGCTGCCATACATGTTATTGCATCTGAGCAGTGACCATCACCCCTAAAAAAAAAGATGATGTTCTCGACTGTTAAAGTGGGGTTCATTCAATGCTCGTGCTTGACCGGTTGACTGTCCGAGGCTTCGGCGTCCTAGAATCCTCGAAAATGGGTGAGTCAAGTATTCTTGTTCTATTTTCAACATGTTCCCCGCCAACTAATGCCCTATTAGCTCGAATAAAACAGATCGCATGCCCTGCCCTTTTTACGCCGAGTGTGAGGCCGATATTCGAGTGATATTCAAGAATTCGAGGGAGGTGAATGACGAGAGGAGGCCTTAATAGTCACAATAGATGGTAGATATGCTGGAATGTTACGACTGTGGCTCTGCATGTTCTTTGTCCGACTTTACGACTTCGGGAGCGTTTTAATGATAAATTGGTTGGCAGTAAGATTGCTGCTTCAGAATTAACAATTTCCAATTCATTTGGCTCAAAAATCCGTTGCAATCCCGACTATTTTAAAAAGCGTAGATAGGATGAAGTATTATCATTGCAACTCTGCCGGCTTTTGTGATAGCTTCATGCGCTCGGGCGGGTTTTGAGGCTACCATATGTTAAGACCATTTCGCCATTTCACAAATCTTAAATTTACCATTTATCTGGTGGGGTAAAGATGTACGAGCTCGAATGCTTCCTTGAAAGGAAGCGGGGCGAAAACTCTGTTTGCGTGGTGGTTCAAGGGATTCTATAGTGGGTGGGTAATGGTCAGTAAATACATTTCTAGATAAACCATTTTAATGGTGAGCCAGTACTAATGGGACGAGGGTGAGACGATAGGGAGTAATCCGGAACGATCCCAAATGATCCCAGACGATGTTTGCTTCGTGGAAACCGAGCCGTGAGGCGCTAACGATAGGGTGAGATGAACAATGAGCTCAACTACACCTAGCTACACTCCTCAACACGTGAATGCTGCTCAAGCCTCGATGCTACTGGTGGGATATCATTTCCCAACACCCAACCGTCCCATCCTATAGCCACCCATCATCATCACTGCTGCAAGTCAACCTCCGCGACATCAACCCACAACCAGAATAACCCATGATGCATGAGTCCGTGTCCGTATGGTTGTACTCGCCAGGGCGTTATTTCGTATCAACAATCTCACAACTGGCAACAACTCAAACGTTCCCGAGTCTCAGTGACAGTTGGGGCTATGAGCTGCAGTGAGTCGAGAACACCCACTATCGAAACGAGATTCTTGTTGTTATCAAAGCGGCCAATTATCTACTCCAGCAAGTCCACCGTGACACGGCGTCGTGCAAATGCAAAATTCTGTACCTACTCTCCTCGTCAGAGGTCACATCGTTGACTCAAAAAAGTCTAGAACGACGACCATTAGCACACAGGAAACGGGAACGAGAATGTAAAACAGCTTACTGGCGGTGTCATCAACGACGAACCCGACAAAAAATCTGCCAGAACTCTCCTCGACGACGAACTTGAAGGGGGGAAATCTACTTCGTAGAATCAATACGGCGGCGGGAAACGACAAGTAAGTTACCTACTCTGTTAGTTGGAGGACACGGCGCTGAGCTCGAACATTTAGAACGATTTGATGAGCACAAGACTGGGAGGAGAACGAACCAGGACTTACACGGCACTGCCATCACAACTAACTTCAAGGAGGAGAGTGGGAACTGATGTAACGGCGACATATGGTGAGTCCAAGAACCTCCGAACGAGACAAGAATGCTTACCGTTAATTATTCCCTAGCCTATCCTCCTACCAGCAAGTGGATCTCATGTGGCCAAGTCAACACGGCGGTGGGAACGTAAAGAGTCCATATACTTACTGTCCTCGTCACAGGACAAGACGGCGACTAGAATGATGCAGCTTACTTGTGTCAACGAACTCGAGGAGCAACAGGTCTGCTTCCACGAGTCAACACAGCGGCGTGAAAACAAAAAACGGGCTACCCACTCTCTTCGTTGTGGGGCACGAACGAGCAGGCCTTCCTCAGCGCTGTCAACAATGACCATAACCGAGCTGGAAGAGGACGAGAGTGAGAATCGGGGATGGAACGGTGTCAATGAGAAATATGGTGAGTCCAAGAACCCCTGAAACGATGAATTCTTACCACTACTAGCCAAACAGCGGATGAACTAATTTCCTTTGGCAAATGTCAGCGCTGCGGCGGGAAAATAAAGAGTCCAACTTACCCTCTTCGTTGCAAAACAAGGATGATGACGATCAAATAAGCTTACCACCATCGTTGTCAACAAGCCCGAGGAGGAGGGGACTGTTTGGGCAAGTCAACACGCCAGCGGGAAAAATGATATATCGGACTACTTACTACTCTCTTCATTACAGGACATGGCGGCGAGGCATCTAGAAGGACGACGATGAGCACAAGAATGGGACAAGGACGACAACGACAACGACTTGCCAGATGTTTGTCGTCATATCTGTACTCGGCAAATTTTGGCTACATCTCACCCAAACCCCGTCCAGATATAAGTCTATTTTCCCCTGCCGCACATATTATTCCAGGAAAATCATCGCATCATGCAAGTGAACTCGAAGTTGGGCACTCTTATGTGCCCGTGCTAACGCCAAAGAGAGTTTGCCTGCATATAAGACATGTAATCTATGGGATAGGTGAGCTAAAGCACTAACCATAACAAATCCCTGTTGGAGAACCGAGGCCTTCGCTAATCGGCGCTCATTCGTCTGCTCCTTCCAACTCGGCGTTCTCGGGCCAACCTGGCATGAAGGTGGGGACGTTGAGAAGGTGATTAGCGGCAGGTGAAATGGACTTGTGATAAGTAGAAGGTTTTTTTTGATGAAGTTTTTCTGTCTGGAATTCAAAGGGGAACAGTTGAAGATATGATGGATCGACTACGGCGACAAGGAGAAGGACTGACCAAGCATATACCCGCTCATGATCGGAGCTCCTCTTGCTGAACTGCTGAGCGCTGAGCCGCCATGCATCCATGTCCCACTGCTCCCGGTAGGAATTCCTGAATTTGCGAGAAGACTTGAGATGGTGGTTCAAGTCGGAAAATAACAGGTGTCATTATTATCATGTACACGATTGAAGGAAAGGAAGCGGGCGTGTAGAGTGCAATGACGATAGCCATGGGCGAAGCATGACTCATCGAGGTAGAACAGCCATAGGTGATTATATACTTGTAGAGACCGTCTTCGAATTCGAAAGTGCCGCTACTTCAGAAGCTGTGGCCACCAGGGTGCGAATTCCAACTTGGCTGGCTACGATAGAGACTGGCCCTGTGAGAAATGAATATTGATGAATATTGAATTTCTAAAGACAGTGAGTGATGATGAAATCTCGGGAAAAGAGCTGGAAAGCAAAAGGCGAATGACGAAAGAAACGGGTGGAGTTTGATCAATCGAACATGACTGATGCTGAGAACAACGTGCATCGGCCTCTGAACCAAACAAGGTGGTTGCAACTTTCATCTTCACTACTCGAAATCCTTTCTCAGGACGACGGCTGGCTATGAACTTGATGTACGCCACAAATTGGCCATCTCATTTCTGAGCTATTTACTATTTTCCAACATGCCGACAAGAGTCGGGGCCGATTGGGGTCAGGGTGCTCCAGCCGTTTCCTCGTTCGCCCTGTGACCCAACTCTAACCCTCCTTTCTTTCCTCTAGCCATTTCGTCTTCACTCACGGTCTTTATTCCCCTCGGGGCCTGCCTCTACGTCCCTTGTCTTGCAGTAGTCAACCACGAGCCCAAGTTGCCATGGCCGCAGCTTCTTTGTCCAATTTGAATTACCAGCGCACGTCGAAGACAGTATCTACGAGTTTACGATCACCCCCATCCCCCACAACGACTCTTATATTTGAATGACTCATACTTCCCTCGTGGCTGTCTTCATCCTATTCTAGAATCTACATGCCCTTTCCCTCGTCTTCCATTTGCATACGTCATAACGAGAACGTTTATTTTTTCCAACCACCATCTTGAGCATTCTAACGAAGAATCCATGACGAAAACGGTCGGAACATAACAAGAGGGGCTGGTTCAGCAAAAGGTGCTCGGAAGAGTCGGAACACCAGGAGCGGCAGCACATACCCCTTGGAGTATACCCCTTGGATTTCAACCAGCGAGACTTCATCAGCAGAAGGAAACCTGCCCTTCAGTTTTCCAAAGTCCCTTTCACCCGCCCTATTGCTTCATCCTCGCCGACGTGCCAAATTTGACCCAGGAATGCCCAGTTGGGAGGAGCAGACCGAGAGGACAAGGGGCATTCTTTTAGCAGAGCCTCTTGGTTGGCGGCAAACGACCAACATTCATATGGTTAGTGGTTTTCCCCCGTCATTTCCTCACTGACTGCTCCCACATATCTCAGATCAAGACACAATCCCATTATCCATTCAAGCCCTCCGTACTGATAACAGTCGAATCTGGAATACTGGATTTAGGCGAAACGGGCATGGCCATTAATTTCGGCTCTGCACGAATGTCAACAGAAATAGTCTGATAATGTATTTAGTGTTCAAATAACTCGAATCCCGTGGTGCGAACACTCGGGTGGCGGGCGCTTGTTTGATTGGATCAAAATCGGTGGTTGGATCTCATTTTGTATCTCAATATACGTCATTACATATGTTTTTCATAATTCCAGGTAAATTTCCTGTTGAATATGGGTGGTCACGACAAGGGTACCATCCTGATATTCCAGTATTAATCTTTCATATGCGCGGTTCTCCATGTTTCTAGGGAAAACAAATACGAGATTGGGTTAATAATGTACAAGATGGGTTAAACATTGGTTAAACACGAGTCCATGGGGATTTGGTGATTAGGTATTGTAAAAGGGTGGGGAGGGATGCGATAGCGCTATGGGCTCTTCAACGGGAAGGCAAAAAAAATATCCTTACTACCGTATGGCGGTACTGAAGAATTTTTCATCATCATATTGTGCCCTACTTCTCCCAACATCGAACTTCGAAATCATTTGACCCCAAATGACGCCTTTGACAAGAGGCCCTTGCGATTTGTTTTAACCAATGGTACATACATGATACCGGGCAGTCGGCGTCTCCCAGTGAGATGTTCAATCATCCCCACGTGGATTCCAAGTGATTCTCTACGGTTAGAATGCTGTCCTAGATCATAGATAGAGTTTCTAACTCTTCTGGAGTGTTGTTGTATTCCGATGGGTTCCTCTAGGGCGTGTCGCAGCATCGAGCGGGATATAGGTTGAATTTTGGGCCGTGTTTTGAAAGGATAGGAAGGATAGATAGTATAAAAGTAAATGTAAAAGAACACAGATACTTAGTCGACAGTCAACTAATGAAGTAATATATTTTGGCGGGTACACGATATTGATGTTTTGTCGACTGTTAAGACTATTAGGCCAAACCCAAACCCCATCCCCATTTACGACTATTTGGTGGTAGTGCCCATCTCGCAGCCGCTGCCAGGTCATTATCAATTCCAGTACCACAAGGCCACTCTTCACCCGAGTATGATTTTATGGACAATCGGAATTTGCCTATTCCATTTTTGAAGAGGGCGGATAAAGCGGCGGCGTTGTCATCCATTTCGAATCCTTCGAATGTGTCGCCGACTTCTGTACCAAATTCAAGTTTGAAGGGACCCCGGTCAACTGATAGCGGACCAGGATCGTCATCGTCATCGAAGGTGAAGTGGTGAAGAAGCAGTGGTTTGCTGCTGAGCGCTATTGCTGCTGTCATCAATGCTCGACGAGTGACCCGTCGATATCGCCTTCGACCTCCGTTCATCCGCCGAACGCAATCGGCATTGGGATGGAGGGCGAAAGCGAGATGATGACCTCCAGTTCGTCGGGTGGGTGAGCTAGGAGATGTCGAAGCGAGACCTTCATTGGCAAGTGCAAGCAAGGCGAGCGAGGAGGGGAAAGCACTTTTACGGCCGTGATAGACTTTCTTTTTCCCTTTCAAATTTTAAATTTTGAGTTATGTATTAGCACCCCTTTGGACTACCCAAAATAGAATTCATGTGGTAGATCATAGGCACTGGTAAACGGCCTCAGGTGGCAAGTGCGACCCAGCTTTATTCCAGCAGAAATTTACCCATACATTGCAAATCCCTGTTCTCTTCGTGGTATTTTAGAATTTTACAACACCCACCTTATGTATAGTTTTCGAGGTTGAGGAATCTGAATCAAAGGGGTAGAATTTCGACATCCCAACATTTTATGAGGCGAACACGCCTGTTTGCAACAAAGGGATCTTTTTCGGCGGAATAGGGATATAGTGCCTCGCACATTTTTCTGTGCCCGAGAAAGTGGGAAAAAGGGGAAGGGTGCCGATTCGACAACACCGGATATACATACCCGTCGTTCTTATATACGACTGCAAACAGGAATTTTGATAATCTCAGAGACTGGGAATGGACGACGTCCTTGATAACAAAAGAAGGCTAGAACGAAAGCGGCACCTCCGAGAATTAATATCCAAACCAAGGATACCGCCACAATGAAAACAGGGATCACCATTCGACAGCCCTGCAGCACAATTACAAAGCAGATTTGACGAGGCACTTGGTACGAGCCAACCGGGAACATATACACATTAATTTCCACACCTGAGTCAAATAAATGAATAATATACGAAAACATAAGGCGATCGAAGAGGTAGAAGTAGCATTAACGGCATAGGTGGGGTTATTTGCAAGGGGAGTTTGGAGAAAACCACCTTGCGTGCATATCAATGTCATGGCTCTGCTTGATCTTCTCCATCGGTGCAATGCCATCCGTCCAGATATCATTAGACATGTAGGCCGGATACCGAACACCTTCGTCACCCTCCTTCCATTCTCCTGCCCAGTCGAAGTCGATCAGCTTTATCTTGCCCTCCTCGCCAATCATCACGTTGGGTGGACGAATATCGCCAAGGACGTAGCCCGCAGAATGAACGATCTGGATTGCCTCCAAGACCTTTTTTGACACATCCGCATCTCTGTGGCTGTAAGGGCAACCACGGGCCGAGCAATCCGGGATAACCGGAATAGGCACAAACTAGCAGGAGATCCAAAGTTTAGTATATTATGAGATAATAGACTACACTAGTCAACGCACCTAGCAGGGGATCCAAAGAGGAAAGGATGGGGATCCCGTGCTAGCGAAGGTACATATAAAGGAAGAGCGCGAGGGCATGCGGAATGGCGTGATATGATAATAATAGATAAAGTGGAACCATAAATAAAAGGGTCTTCAGGGTCTTGCAGACCGGCGGTG
>KN831775.1:0-106605 GCA_000827355.1 Hebeloma cylindrosporum | reverse complement strand
TTTGACCGAATGGACCGAGGCAGCTTCGCCATTCCCAGGGCTTTCCAAAAGCGGACGAGTTTCGATCAAGGACCGATTTTGACCGAATGGACCGAATGGACCGATTTTGAGGCACGCGACCGCAGCGCGCCTTCCTCACGCTCAGCCAGGCTTCCTTTTGCACGCGTAGGGTGGTCCCCGTCAGCTCAGAAAAATCGAAAAAAAAATAAGAAAATATATCTATATCTATTCTGAACACATGCGAGATGCAAGGAGAGCTTCGAATTATGTTGCCTTTCCAAAAGACCCAATTTTCTCGAATTTAGGCAGGGGAAGCAGGAAAGAATGGAATCTGAGGGAGTCAATTGCGACCCAAATCTTCCCATTTTTTGGATTAACGTAGACATACATGTATACTAATGGTGTAAAAAAAATGATAGCCCTGCAACCATTTTTTATATGGAAAATCACATATTTGGCATATTGATGGGAGGAGGAGGAGGAGAGGGAAGGGTGTAACTGAGCCAAATCTTCACAGAATCTCCCAATTCCTTTTTGCATAGTAGGAGTAGTATCAGGCCTATCCACCTACTACAAGACGAGAGGCCTACGCTGCCTGATTAAATGCCAAACTATGAATTTATGGCAATGTATTGAGGGAGAGGGAGAAAAATTGAGGTGAAGGTAGCTCAATTTTTCATGGAACTCTTCGATTGTTTTTGGATCTTAAAGAGGTATATCTTAGCTATGCTTTCCCAGAAAGACCAGAGGCTTGCGCTAATTTATTGGATGGAAAAATAGAGATTTTTCCAATTTGGGCAGGGGGGAGGGGGGAAGGTTGAGGTGTAGGCAAGCCAATTCTTCGTTAAACTCTTGGATTTTTTTTGGAGTCTAAGGCAGTATATTTGAGCTGTTTGTTCCGTTTGAGGCGAGAGGTCCGCGCTAATTTTTCGGATGGAGAATTCGATGTTTCTCCAAATTGGAGAGAGGGGAGGGGGAAAGATTGAGATGTAGGTGGGTCAATTGTTCATTAAACTCTTCAATTCTTTTGGGAGTCTAAGGTGGTATATTTAGACCATTCTCTCCCACAGAGACGAGAGGTCTGCGCTAATTTCTTGGATTGGAAATCCGAGATCTTTCCAATTTGGGCAGCAGGGAGGGGGAAAGGTTGAGATGTAGGTAGGTCAATTGTTCATTAAACACTTCAATTTTTTTTGGAGTCCAAGGCGGTAAATGTAGGCCATCCCCTCCCCCCAAAACGAGAGGCCTGCGCTAATTTATTGGATTGGAATTCCGAGATTATTCCAGTTTAGTGGCATAGGTGACATGCAGGTCAGTGATTTTTTAGTCAAATCTGTTGATTATTTTTGAGTTGAGTACTCCAGTACATGGCCTAAATATTGGGTAAGGTGTAGAAGACCTCAAGCTGCATTTGACAATAGAAAATATGATGTTTCTCTGTTTGGGAGATCATCATTCTGCACAAAGTGCCAGTGAAATGGTGGCATTGAGTTGATAGCTACCTAGCCTAAGACTGACAGATAAAGTAGAGTTTATTACTGGTACTTACAAGCCAAGCCATATTCTAATCTAACCTGTATGGATGCTTGGATGGGGAGTGAAGAAGGAAAATGTGAAACACCCACTGAGGAAGGGTGGCTTGAGAATTATTCTCCAAGTTTGGAAATCCCTGGGCAGATTTTCCAAGTTTCAGAGGGAAAGCCCTGGGCAAAAAGTCGCACCAATTTGCTTCCGAAAGCCCTTGGAATGACCAATTTTTCCCGTTGTCGTGGGAGTTGAGGCACGTGACCACCATGCGCGCTTAAGCGAATGCTTTGTTTACAGCTCAGAACCGCCCACTGAATAACCATGGTCACCTCTCTGGGAATCCTGGCGCTGAATAGGATGCCGGAACCTTCTGATGTCCTCCAAACAGTTCGCCACTCTCAAGTTCTTTTCCATTCCTCGTTTTTATTTGACATATGGCTTTGATGTACAGAGGCGACTGACTGACCTCCCATTGGAAATCCTGATCACCATTCTGGAAGAATCGGAGTGGAGGGGTGTTCTCCAACTACGAAAGGTTCCGGTTCTTTTAAACACTTCTGTGGAGTGGCATTTCAATGATATTTATTCCAATCAGACCTGCATGACGCTTTATGAAGCATCGAAAGCTCAGAGTATTTGGTTGAACCTCTGCAAAGGCTACCTTGCTCCATCTGCTATATCTCCCCAGGTTTTGCACCTCGAGCGTCCTCTGCAAATGTACAATTCTGAAGAATTGGAGTTCCTCTTCTTGCGCTTCCAGGGCGCAGAAATTGCATGGAGAAGAGAGGATACACCCCCAAGTCGAAAGATTACTACTACAACCAGGGCTGCGGTTGTCTACCTCATAGAGGGTGGACGGTGGTTACTGCTTGTGTCGAACGTTGGCTCCGTAACCTACCTCGACCTCGATTCCGACACCATCAATGAGACTGTCCTCATCCCAGGGCAGATTGACGACCCAACGCCTATGTTGTGGAGGAATATCACGATGTGGATGGACGTTGACATCGATAGAGCATCGCCGTTTCTTGCGTTTAACATTGCGTTCTCATTTTGTTCATTGGAAGACACTCGCGGTCCCATGGAGCATAAGATTCAAGTCTGGCATGTCGATCTTGTCCTCGATGAACGACAACTCGGCGTTGGGCTTACAGCAAAGCGCGTTGCGACATTCCCTCTGGAAATGGACATTCGTGTCCTTCGTGATCTCTCATTGCTAGGACCTCACGTCGCATTCGCCGTCCGCTGCAGAAGATATGTCGAACCTGAAAAAACCTTTGTTGTAGATTGGAATAGGGCAAACGGGAGGTCGAACTATCCAAGGCGCTTGATTCATCCAGCCTATGGTCCAGTATGTTGAATTCTTTCTTCGCATTACTATTCTAACTCTGAACACTGTCAAAGGAAGCTATCTATCTACTACCAAACGCTAAACTATTTGTCCTTTTACCCTACGGTGTATACCTCTTCGATTATTCCACTGTCAAGGAAACAACCTCGTTGCCGTCTATGTACGATCCTGAACATACCGTGCCGCGGCTGTGGGGGGCTGAATTCAGACTGTGTCCCACGCGATTGTCGACGTCTTCTCCATATTTTTACACTGGCACCACGGTTCGATTCGTTGTTCGCGGCATCACCGGTATATATGGGGTGACCATTGACTACTCAAGTTCCAACCCGCACTCCTCCTCCGAGGCTGAACCTGGCCGAGTCGTACAATTGATGGACTTCCCTTCTTCTGTTTCGGAGATTGAGCGTGATGCTCATATATTTTTTGGATTAGTTCGGCCCTCATTTTGGACGGCAAGATGGCAACGTACTTGGTCAGATATTCATGGCCAGACAACCGTTTCGCTGATAGCAATGATGATGTTGCTGTTATGCCAGCCTCAGGCTCATCGTGGTTGCGCATGGAACGTACGCTGGATTGCTGTAGGGTTGGGGTAGCGGTAGATGTGGAATCAGGGCGTGTGGTTGTTAGTGGTACCTCTCCAGAGGAACCGGGGCATCATCATATCGTTTTGGATTATTCCCTTGTTTACTGATTCTGGGTCAAAAGATTTTTTTATGTAACTTCTTCTGCGTTCTTTCTGTAAGCTTGAGCGACGTTCTCAAATGTATTATAAAGACACCTTATTGCCGTTTGCAATAAAGATGGCGACGCGACCTTTTTGGGCCGAAATCAAAAATTTGGCAACCCGTTACTGCGCGCCCCGTAGGTCACCCAGTTTCGGTTCTAAAAACATAATTGTAAGTGATTTGGAAAGGTACGATGTAGGGCTACAAGAATATGTAAAAATATAGAGAAATAATGACAATTTTTGAAGGGGGGAATTTCTGCCTCGGTACCCTGTGTGAGTATGGAGCACAGGTGCGTCAATTCAGGTCGTACAGGCGCCATTTCAGGTGATTTCAGCAAGTTATGCAGGTTGAGGCGGAAGAAGAGTTTAGATTCGTCCAACTTGGAGGGCTTATGTAATGTTGTCGGAATTTTCAATTGGTTCATTTTTATATGATGATCAGATGTACTTTGAACTTCAACTGGAACTTGTACACACGCAACGTGAGCTCTCCAGACTTTTCAACTTGGGTATACTTATCTTCACCTTAGGGGCACGAAGTATCGGGGACATTGCCATGGAACTCCAACCAGCATCAGGCGGCTCTCCGACAGTCACCTTTCAGGAGTTTCCTGTCGAGATAATCAACATCATCTTCGTTTATACTCTTCCAAATGATGCTCTGGACCACGAACAACCCAATATAAGGATATCCCCTATGCTCCTCTGCTACGTCTGCTCCCAATGGCGGTCCATCGCTCTTCGATTACCTGCTCTTTGGGCGCACTTGTACTATTCCGTTCCTGCTCCTCAATCCAAGGAACAGGAATCGGGGTCAATTCAGACCAGCGCCCACGAGTTCCTCGAATGGTGGTCGTGTAATCTTGGTCCAAACTACCCCTTTCGATTCCGCCTTTATACAATGGAAGCCAAACGACAATATGTTCAAGATCGCATCTACATCAATCTCTTCAACTTGGCATGGCACCTCGAGATCGAAAACCGCATAGCATGGCTGATTATTCAAGACATTCGTCGCGGCGAGAGTTCCATGTTAACATTTGCGAACCTCGAATCCCTTCGCATTCGCAATAAGGCCAAACATTACTTCCATGTATCTAGAATTTTCCCTCTCCGCCCCGAGCACCCAATCTGCAAATTGCGTCTAAATGGATTTATCCTCGAGCCTGAGGATGTGTTCCAACGACCTCCTATTCTGTGGTCATCCCTCACCCACCTTACATTCGATTCCGTATACCTATCAACGGACACATGGTTCGACCTCATTCATGCCTGCGTCAACCTTCAATTCTGCTCCTTCGATTTCCGTATAGCTTTTGAAGAAGATCCTAGTTTGGTAAACCCACAACAGTTCACACACCTCCAACTTCGTGAGTTGGTCATCAAATTGCCTTACGATTCCCGAAATATTGCGCACCATTTGCTGAAGAACACTTCCTTCCCATCCTTGACTGCATTTCGAGTCTCTGCGCGACTTACGACTGAAGACATCCAATGCATCCTCAAATCGATACCTTCTTTCTTAAATCTGTACTGGATCGCTGGAAACAGTATCTGGTTTAGGGCTTATGGTGATGACGAGCATTTTCTCAAGCTGCACACTCGAACGGCGCCTCATCATCCAGATCGTCATCCGGACAAATTTCTTTGTTTATATAAGGAAGCCCACGACAGAATATTTCGACAGTCGCCTCGTTTCGTCAAGCTGGTTGCATCCGGGAGATCCGACACCGCATTTCCGTAATTCTCTGAAGCTCCAAGGGCAGTGGGTCTAACGTTCAATTACCGTTTCTCGAAGATCCTTGCCTATACACAAAAGTGGGACATAGCCTAGAACCAATGCATTCTATTTCTTACTTCTAGTTTTCTTTTTCTTTTTCGTGGGGCTTTGGGTTAAACGTGAAGCCCTCGTGATTTGTATCCTATTCCAGGGACACAAGTAGACTCGCACAATCAACGTCGACGTCTTTGGATTCTGAAGGTATCATATTGATTACGACGCAGATTTGTAAAGAAGGGAATAATCCAAAACGACATGATAACACTCTTCTTCCTCCCGTAAAGCACCACCAATGACCACTCGCCCTCATTCCACATCTACTGCTAGCCCAACCCTACAGCAATCAAGCGTACGCTCCATGCGCGACCACGAAGAAGCTGGTATAACAACATTATTGCTATCGTCGTTGTCTGGCCATGAATATTTGACCAGGTAAGTTGCCATGTATCCGTCCAAAAGGATAGCAGAACTAGATCCAAAAAATATACGAGCCATGCGCGCAACCTCCGAAACAGAAGAAGGAAAGTCCATCAATTTTATGACTCGGCCAGGTGGTTCAGCGGAGTCACGATATGGGTTGGAACTTGAATAGTCAATGCTCACCCCATATATACCGGCGTGGCCGCGAACGACAAATCTAACGGTGGTGCCACTGTAAAAATACGGATAAGACGTGGTCGATCGGATGGGATACAGTTTGAAATCGGCTTCCCATAGTGGCATCACCGTATCTTCGGGATCGTACATAGACGGCAACGAGGTTGTTTCCTTGACAGTGGAATAATCGAAGAGGGTTACACCGTAGGGTAAAAGAACAAATAGTTTCGCGTCGGGTAGTAGATAGACAGCTTCCTTTGAAAATGTCAGATACTCAAATCGTAATGCGAAAAGGGAATTCAACATACTGGGCCATCGGCTGGGTGAATCAAGCGTCTCGGATAGTTCGACCTCCCGTTTGCCCTATCCCAATCTACGACAAAGGTTTTTTCAGGTTCTTCATACCCTACACAGCGGACGGAGAAGGCGACGTGAGGTCCGAACAAGGAGAGGTCATGAAGGAAATGAATGTCCATTTCCAAAGGGAATGTCGCAACAAGCTTGGATGTAAGCCCAACGCCGATTTGTTGTTCATTGAGGACAAGATCGACACTCCAGATTTGAATCTTATGCTCTTTGGGACCGCGAGTGTCCTCCAAGGAACTAAATGAGAAGGCAATGTTAAAGGAAAGGAACGGCGAGGCTCTATCGATGTCAACAGCCATCCGCATCGTGATATCTCTCCAAACCATAGGCGTGGGGTCGTCAATCTGGCCTGGGATAAGGTTAGCCTCATTGGTGGTGGGGGAATCGAGGTCGACGTAGGTAACTGAGCCAGTATTCGACACAACCAGTAACCATCGCCCACCCTCAACGAGGTAGATAACTGCGGCCCTGGTTGCAGTGGTAAGCTCTCGAGCTGGAGGGTTATAGTCTCTTCCCCACGCAATTTCTGCGCCCTGTAAGCGCAAGAAGAGGAACTCCAATTCTTGAGAGTTGTACATTCGGAGAGGACGCTCGAGGTGCAAAAGCTGGGGAGATGTAACCGACGGGGCAAGGCAGCTTTGAGAAAGGTTTAACCAAATACTCCGAGTTTTCGATGCTTCGTAAAGCGCCATGCAGGTCTGATGGAGTAAACATTACTAACACGCCCCATAGAAAGTTTTGAAATGAACCTTTCGTAGTTGTAGAACATCCCTCCACTCAGATTCTTCCAGAATGGCGATCAGGATGTCCATTGGAAGGTCAGTCAGCCTGACTATTACTGATCGCTTCTGGATCCCATTCCCATTAATATTAGTATGTTCAAACGAACGATGAATCGAAAAAACTTGGGCCTGACGAACTGTTTGGAGGGCATCAGATAGCCAACTAGTAGAGGGGTTTGCCACCCGTTTGGTAGCTTGTACCGCAGGGAGGCTTTCCAGGGAGGTGACCATATTGTTTTTAAATGAGTTGGTCAATCGAAGGCCTACGGGCGTCTGTCGGAGACTGCTACGGGTCGTGGGAATTTCATGATCAACTCGACGTTCAACGTTCAACTTGAACAACGCGGGTAAAGGCTACAACAAGGCTACAACGTAACGTAAGCTCTCTGGACTTTCAATTGCTCAACTTGGATATACTTATTCTCATTTCTTAGCGCACTAAGTACCGGGGATATCAAGCTCAACACCATGACACTGCAACCCGCTGGAGGACCTCGACTCACTCTCCAGCTCTTTCCTGTGGAGATAATCAACATCATTTTCATTTATACTCTTCCAGATGATGCCCTGGACCACGAACAGCCCGATATAAGGGTCTCCCCGATGCTCCTCTGCCACGTCTGCTCCCGATGGCGGTCCATCGCTCTTCGATTACCCGCTCTCTGGGCGAACTTGTACCATTTGGTTCGTCTTTCCAAGCACAGGGAACAGGAATCGGGATCAATTGCGATGGGGGGCTACCCCATCTCCCTCGAGTTCCTGAAGTGGTGGTCGTGCAATCTTGGTCCAAACCACCCATTTCAATTCCGATTTTATACCATGGACGATGACGCGGATTTTTTCCAAGAACCCACCTTCGTTACGCTCTTCAACTTGGCGCAGCATCTGGACATCAAGAACGACACAGCATGGCGGATTCGCAATGATTCTCGTCGCGAAAGTCCCATGTTAACTTTTCCGCACCTGGAGAGTCTCCGCATTCCCCATGAAGCGGGTTTCCCCCAATCCATTACCGATATTTTCCCTCTCCGCCCCAAGCATCCAATTCTCAAATTGCATATGCAGCGATTCCATCTCGAGCATGATGATGTATTTGAACATCCTCCTATTCCGTGGTCATCCCTCACCCACCTCGTATTCGATGCTGTATACCTGTTCACGTTTACATGGTTCGATCTCATCCGTTCCTGCGTCAACCTCCAATCCGGGTACTTCCATTTACGTCTGCCACGTTTAGAAGATCCTGACGCTGCGTACCCATCGCAATTCACCCACTGCGAGCTTCGCGAGTTAGTTATCAGATTGGACGATTACTACCCCCGCAATATTGGCCAGGATTTGCTGCAAAATCTGTCCCTCCCATGCTTGACTTCATTTCGACTCTCTGCACGACTTACGACTCAAGGACTTTATTGCGTCCTTGAATCGATGCCCCCTTTTATTAACTTGTACTGGATCGCTGGAAACAGTATTTGGTTTAGGGCTTTTGATGACGACGAGCATATCCTCCAAATACACTCTCGGACGGCGCCTCGTCATCCACGTCAACGTCCAGACAAATTTGTTTCTGTGTATAGGAAAGCTGATGACCCCATATTTCGACAATCTCTTTTTGTCGAGCTGATTGCAGTCGGGAGAGCCCATGAGCAATTTCCGTGACCTGAATCTCTGAGCGCACTGCGACTTGTGGTAGGGGTTGGACGTCTAGCCTTGGTGAGACTCCAGGAAAATGGTAATTCAGTGACATGCGCACCTTATCCTCGCCATCGACCGCTCCTCGAACATTCCTCATGTTTTTAGACCATTCCTCGAGACTATTACACTTGCCTATACACCGTCAGTGGTACATAGCATAGTACAGACTGGTTACGCCTGATACAATACAGTAGATTTAGATGTCCTGCATTAGATTTTTTTCCCAAAACTCGGTATCCTCGACATATTTTGCTTCCCTCTTCTCGAAAAATGTAAGTAGTTGACGCCCAGTGTAGTGGTTTGTCGTCATCCACGCTCAGCCCGTGAATTGGATTCTCAGCGAGTCTTCCATTCAGCGTTTGTTGAAATATTTTAACTGTGGAGAGCTTCATTCCAGTGAATCGGATATTCAGTTGGCGGATTTTGTTCGCGGAGTCTCCAAGCTGCAGATGATAGGAGATTTACGACAAGATGCATTGGCAGCGATATTTGATCTATGCTGACTTCGGCTTCCATTATGTAAAATGCCTTGCAGGTTATGAATGTATTTGGAGAGTGGATATCGATAAGGAAGGACAATCCCAAATATCGGTCGAGGCGACTTTACGACCCAAGTGTAACTCGACCAAAGAAGGAGTTGCTTCCAGGATGCAGTGAAGTTGTTCAGCCGAAGGGCTAACGGAGATGCACAATGCGGTCGTTGTAAATAATATATACAGCCACAAAACAGAATGGTTACTCTCAGTCAATACACACGCAAATTTATACCATGTGGTAGTCGGCCTCCCAAATTTAAAACTTGGTTTCCTCGAAATACTCTGCTTCCCTCTTCTCGACTGACGTGGATGAGGCCCAGTATAATGCTTCATAGTCGTCTATGATAGCTACCTTCAGACCATCAATCGGATTTTCAACGAGTCTCTCATTGACCACCCGTCGAAAGTCTTCAGTTACGTTCTCTCCTTGGATAACTCGAATATCCAGGCTGCGACTTACGTTGTTCCATCGGTTGCGCGAACTGCGACCAACTTGATGTTAAAATGGCTTCCATAAAGCCCACCATTGACGCCTTTTCATTTCGCGAAGAGGTGGGTTTGGATGTACGAGGTGTTGCAGGGTTGGGAATATACATGGAAAGCGGGTAAAGCACACCATCTCCAGAAGCTATAGGCCAAATGGCGACCCCGGCGGGGCTCCAGCCCAAGTGTAACTCGACCAAGGAAGGCGTCGATTCAAGAACGCAGTGAAGGTCTTTGGTTGTCAAGGTGGAAGAGATGCGCAATGCAGTCAATGATGGCAGAAAAAAGTTTTTCAAACATTGCTTGAGGAGTGAATCCCATGCCATAGCCAACTGACGGCTACTGACGGAGATGGTGATGAGTGTGATGATGAGTAACATTGGGACGTTCGGGTTCTTCTACCACGTCCACTATTTTGAAATAGCCAGATTGAAGGTTGACGCAGTGGCGGAAGAGGTCAAGCCATGTTCTGCTTGAGAAGCGAAAATCAAGGGATACAACATGGGTGAGGGAACTCCAGGAGAGAGCATGTCTTTTGAAGTCATTGGGATCCGTGATGGAAACACACCGTACATTCAATTTACGGATTGGGCGCCGTTCAGAATAGAAAGGCATAATTTGGGAAGTGTTGTGGAAATCCCCGACCTCGGAGACACCGCTAATGCGAAGAGTTTCGCGTTGTGGACCGGTACCGCCCTCAGGCCAGGGAAGACGAATAACGCATGCTGTGAGCCAGTTGAGCTCAAGGTGCCGCGCCAGATCGAAGAGACCCATTATTTGTTCAGGTAAAATGTACCTTTGGCGGGGAGATATACGTCTCCTCCACATTTGAACTCGAACCGCAGGTGAAGGGGGTTTGCACCAAGATTGGACCGCCACCAGGCAAGGAACCCAAGATCACGGGGGTGGATTTCCTCCATCGATAGACTTGTTCCCCACATCGGAAATTGAAAACGAGCGATATGGTATAAACGCATCCAAAGCCTTCGCGATTGAAAGCCGCCTAGGCTATCCAGGTAGTGCCAGGGCCTAGGTCCTGATAGTGTTTTGGGTACGTAATACGCAGCGGGTACTGTACAGAATTATCTGGATGTTCGAATTTTCCGCGACAGAGTGAGATTCGACGGAATTCATCAGACGTGAAAAACAAGTCCACAAACAACCGGTGTGATGTAGATGCGAATCTATCGGATGGTTATCTATATCCGATACATGTCAAGCTCTATCTGCAAAAAAATATTTTTGTCATTGGACTGAGTTATTCCATAGTTAAATCGTCGTAGTCAAGTTACGTACACTTAGGATATTCGTTGGCGAAAATTCTTCGTAGCATGGGCTTTGGGGTACCTTTTCTGGGAGTAAACGCGCGATTGGTTGTCATCGGGAAGAAGTTGATCCAAATGAAGTGACGGAGAGTTTCTATGACAAGACTTGTCCATGACTGGGCCAGAGATTTCCCACGGCTCTTGTAACTCTTGTCTCCTCTTTCCCATTGTCCCTTGTTCAAGTTGTGAGCTGGATCACCTCAAAGCGGGAATACAAAGGAAAAGTTGGATTCCTAACAGGGAGGAAGGATTAGAGGAAAAAGGTCGGAAAACGTTGACCGTTGTGGGCTATTTACGACTACTCGGCAGCTTTCAGGCTCGAGGCCACAGCCCACCGTTCGTCTCCTTCCAACCTCCATCCTTGTAAATTTTTTCATCATCATCATCAGATATCGGAATATCGCAACCTCAGTCTCTTTTCTGGCAGTACACAGCTCCGAAAAGCAACGACGATGTCGACCAACTGTCCCCCGCAGCTCCAGCTGTCCATCGACATCCAGCCGAGTACAACTTCGTTCAAGCGCTCTTTTGAGCAGTTTGGATTCGACCTCGATAGTCCCGTCATCACTGGCCCAGAAGATCTTGTAGCGGAGGGGGCGGAACTTGACACAGCGGCGATGGACGGGAATGTTGAGGGGCGGTCCACAGGCATTGGAATGCAACAACAAAATGGGAGTAGGAGGGGAAACAAGAGGCCCAGAAGCGCAAGCTCGTTCTCTTCTGAGAGCAGTAGCGGCGCCAGTGCCAGTACGAGCAGCGGCAGAAGGAGCGAGGCGTCATCGGCCTCGACGTCGTTGAGCGCCTCTTCGACGTCCAGCCCGCCAAGTGTTCATCACCCCTCGTCGATAAGGCCCCAAAATCGAACTCGGATCCAGCTGCTTTCTCCGTCTCCACCGAGGTTACCAACACCAGAGATCCAGGATATCGAGATGCCAGCCGAGTATTCGACGACGACGGAGAGTGTTATCGGGGACCACCAACATCATTCAAATCCTGCCTTGCTCGCTATCCCTATCCCGACTGCAACACATGCGTTGAGCACGAGTTTTGTGCCTCAAGTCCACCATCCGCAGCTTCACGCGGCCTCAAGTTCTTCACCACCGCCACAACAACCATCTACCACAGAAGACATGTTCCGACTCTCGTTGGAAAGATTCAACGCCTTTGATACCGAGATTTCGGCATTGAGGCAGACTGACAACCCGCCTTCATTGTCCTTATCATTGGGTTTGGGCTTAATGCCTACTACAGGAGGGATACGGGCGACTACGACAAGAATGATAAGTCCTACACCATTATCAGCAGACCGTCGTCGATCAAGGACGCCACCGCCCACATTGCCACTTTTGCCTATCCAGGTAGAGGCGGATAGGGAGAATGAATCGGCAATGATATTGCCGGAAGTGTTACCAACCGCTACAATAACAACAGCACCCATATCCGCTTCTGCATCGTCATCATCATCATCATCAAGTCATAGCCATCGTGGTAGCGCTAGTACTGCTGCCTCTAACAATGCAACGACGAACACACTCGACTTCCATGTACCAACATCACCATTTGCCGACCATTTCTTCATGCAGCAGGGGTTTGTGGAGCGTAGTGGGGAAGAGGAGGAGGGGCAGGAGCTAAGAACGAATGCAATGATTCCTGCAGGAGAGGAAGAGGAGGACGAGGAGGAGGAGGAGATCATGTTCGAAGACGATGGTACGTCTCTGATCCCATGTTTTGTTGCTTTTCTTGTTCTTTTCTTCCCCATGTGTACTGCACGTGGAAAAGCGTCTTTTTTGGTTTTTGTTTTCAACCTTTCCATTCGTTTAAGCGCTTACTGATCTTTCCTTTCTTTTTTTTGTCGCTTTTTTCAAAAATCGTTAACAACAACAGAAGAGCAATCATCATTCCGATTTCGAGAACACCTTCAAGACCACCTCCGAGACCGCCGCCATCCTAGAATGCCGTTCCGCGATCGGTTAGACAGGGCACTGGCGCGCTTGAGATCCAGATCGCCACTTGTACCTGGTATCGGAGATGGTGGCTCGTCATCGTCGGAGGCTTCAGGAGAGCGTGAGAGCGAGGAATCGGGAGAGGAAAGAAGGGGACGAAGAAATTCCGGAAGGGTTGAGGATCACTGGGAGGACGCAATTGAACCTGAAGATGATGATGATGATGAAGAAGAAGAAGAAGAAGAACCATCGGAAGAATTTGAACAAGGTACGTTGTTACACACTAGCCTTGGAAGAAGAAGATAGGATTCCCCTTTGACCACTTGATGTACCTATAGACGTCGCCCCACCACCGACATTACCACCTATCCCGACAATCGCGGCTGCGTCGACATCTGCGCAAGATCCGTGGGAAGAGGAATTCTTCCCAACTCGTACTTTAGCGGGAGGTGAGGCGAGTACCGCAACGACGAGCACAAGAACTCTGCCAACGGAGATCGGCTTGAGCGACCATCCTCTCCCTTCTCCTATATTGAGGGACCTGCACAGTTGGATGGGTGAGAGCGGGCCGAGTGTGAGTGGCGATGCGAATGGAAACAATGGAATTCACGGACAGCCTGAACGGCACCGTGCCCACACGGTTACGAACAACTCGTATCTCAACGCCCACTCAAATAACAACAACCCGTATCTTAATAGCGCCAGCGCCACCTCCAATATCACCCATAACACTTCCAGTGTAGCTGGTGCTAGCCACAATAACATCGCCGCCCGCGCGTCCTCCCCATCAACATCAACGACGTCGACTTCTACGGTTCGACCTTCCTCCGAGACGGGTGGGTTTGCTGTGTGGGCTGGATTAGAAGCTCCAGCACCATCACAATCGGCGTATCAAGCTTCATCATCTGCATATGGCGGTGGAAACCCGGATATACGGCCTCTTGATGAGCATGTGCCAGCCTTCCGTGGTGAACCAATGTTCCGTGAGTCTTGCTTTTCGGCTTGTTTGCGCGTTGAGAACTGTACTCATTTTTTTTTTTATGTTTTCTTCTATTCCTACATGTGCGTTCGTATGTAACGCAGTCGGCCCACACCAGCAGTATCACCCGTCATGGGGGATGGCGCAACTGGCTTCGATGGCAGCGACTGTAAGGTCCAACTCGCGACTCCGCGAACGACGATCGTTGTCACCCCCTCCACTGCGTATTTATGAATCCTTGTCATCGGCAGCAGAACCAGAACCAGCGCCTCCACCACCACCGGTTTCGTGGTATGGCAACGTCACAGGTTCTAACAATCATGCCACGACTTCCGATTACAGTTCCAACTCCAACACTAACAACTCCAACAACAGCAACAATAACAACAACAACAATTCGTCTGGCTCCTCGATGACGATGACGACGCCGCTGACGGCTACTGCTGCTGAAGCGAATAACAATAACACTTCAAGAGCCTCGGGTTCGCCGAGTTTGTTTGGTGCTTGGGAGCCGCTTGGATCTTCGCCGGAAATGCTCGAGGCAGGTTTTGGGAATTGGTCCCTTCAGCGAATTGAGCAAAGCGGCGTTTCTGGGTCCCGTGAAGCTCAGGAGGATGAGGAAGACGGCGAGGAAGACGAGGAGGAAGTGGAGGAAGGCGAGGAAATGGATGAAGTAGAGGAAGCAGAGGAAAGAGAGGAGGATGAAGAAATGGAAGATGAAGATGAAAGACAGCAGCGTTTGAGAGTGGATATTCTGTCGACGGCGAGTCGCCTTCCAAGGCCGGAAGAGTTCAGTGCCACTTTTTCGTCAAGTTTGAGTGGGGCTGTTGGAGGAGGAAACCAGAGCCAGAACCAGGAATCAAACACGAATCGGCTTGACCACCCATACTTCCCGCTTCCGCACCCATATTATAACACACCTGAACACTCATATCCATTCTTGGACACTTCTCTTCGACGTACGACCACCACCCGCTCGAACTCGTCCCGTTCATACCAGAGCCAGAGATCAATGCGCCCTGGGTCTTCGAACTCACTTGTCACTGAGAATGCTGCAGAGGTACGACGGCGGGATGATCGTGCGCAGGCAGAGGAGTTGGCTTCTGGGAGAAGCAGAGGTCCTCCACCGGCGAGATCGCCATGGCCTCATTTGCAAGGGATATTGACTGCAGAGGGGGAAAACCAGCTGAGAGAGTCTCCGTGGGGCCTGGAACTTTTGGAGAGGATCGGCGCTACGGAGGAGTATCGAAGAAGTACAAGTCCTCCGCCGGATCGACCGCAGCCTCAACGCGACGTCGTTCCTGATGATGCTGTGATGATTTTGGATGAACCCGAAGCGGAAAGATTGCAGCCTACCTATTGGCCTACTGAGCCTGTCCCTATTATCCCACGCAGTCCGCGACCGACGACCCCCATCCTTGATTTCTGGAGCAGACCTAATTATCTCTCGAGGTACGATGGTGTAACCCCCACCGACCCGCCGCCGTCTTTACCTCCACCGGACTTTGGAAGGAGCTTTGATTCGGAACCTCAAATCCCACCATCGTCCAATTCGGATTCACACACGCCTGTACCCGAAGGACCCCACTTTGCCCAGTTTTTGAGACGCCTGCAAGTTCGACGTTCAGGTGGCCCTTCGACGCGTCCGGCTCCGCCTTCGCAGTTGTCGCCACTGTCATCACCGCTCCTTGGCGTTTCAAACGACAGGAACAATGATAGGGACGGGATTGATACACCTTCTGCCCCCTTGATGCCGTACAGGACGTGGAGAGAAGAAGGACATGATGCAGAGAACGAAGAAAGCATCGCGCACAACACTCTCGCAGGGTTGCAGCGGGATCTGCTTTCGTACACTCCCCTGTCGCATCCTTCGCGACCCCAGGTGGAGCCGAGTCCTTCGTCGAGGCCTCCTGTCCCTGCAAGCCCCTTGTCTTCCAATGAACATTTTCATCCCGCATGGACCAGTGGTTCGGGGAATGGTGCTGCTGGTCCTGGGAGGACGCAGCGAGAGACAACATCATCTAGACATTCCTTGCCGCAACCACCACCTGCTCCTTCTTCTTCGTCCTTTTCCCTGTCTTCGTTCGCACCTGGGCCGTTCAGGAATACGGTACAGCAGCTTGTCGATGCGCGCGAACGGGATCGGTTGAGAGGGACAGCACCTTCGACGTCAAATTCGACATCAACGTACCCATCCCCAGCACCAGCATCGTTCGCAACGCGACTGGTAGATCATCGCGGGAGACTTGCAGGTGTCCCCTCTCGTGGGGTACCACCGCCGCGAATGATGTATGGCCAGCCACCCCCGCTTCCGCCGACCATACCCCCTCTTTACTTTGGTGTTGGTGATGATGATGATGATGATACGGGAGGACGTGGTGCTGGCGGTGATGCGGACATGGACGTCGTGGATACGGGGTTCAGCCCCACTTCTGCAGCACCGACATCGAGGCCCTCGGCCGCTGGAAACACCGCTGAGAATATGAATACGACCAGAGCCCGCAGGTTGAGTTCGTACGCGCGTGGTCTTGGATCGGCCATTCCTGTCTCTGCTATCTCGCCTGAAGATAGCTCCAATAACATTCGAGAACGGATGAGTGGTAGGGAAAGTTTTTATGGACAGAGAAATGTCTCGCATGGGTCGAGTTCATTATCCTCGTACCCAACAGGCACCTCCAGTTCTGAGATGCATCGATATATAAACGCTCAAGCGCGCATGGCGGAGTCGAGGCTTCGGGATTCGCAACCCGGGTCCAGCGAAACATGGTCATCTTCCGCCAGGCCGAGTACTGGCACCAGTGCAAGTAACAACACCAGCACCCATAACAACATGGCTGATCCCGACATCTCACCCGAGCTCTCTAGGTTTGCCGAACTTGAAGCAGGGCGGAGGCGGCTGCTTTTGCAGCGTCATAACTTTGATAGATTGAGGCTGAGGGAGAGGGAGCGGGAGCGGCTGGCAGAATCGTCGTCGGCGTCAGTAAACTCGAGTTCGGGCTCGTTCCGACCTGGCTTCTCACCGACCAACACCAGTGGCCGCCCGACGACCGCATCATCCGCAACAACGACAGCAGCAGCAGCAGCAGCGCGCATGGCGGCGACAGAACAAGAAGAGCGCCGCGTTGAGCGTCTCATGTCGTTGATGTCTCGTACTCGTAGGGGACGATACGCTGGTCCTGGTACAGACAACAGCGCTCCGGGTTTGCGATCGAGTTCAGGCGCTTTCCCGCCCTCGTCATCGTCGGCGTCGGCGTCGTCCAATGTGCCCTCAGCGCACGTGCATCCGCTTACATTGCAGAACTTCCAGCATTGGCATGATTTGCATTCGGATGCTGTCAGGTGGAGTGATGTTGCTGGTGGTGCCGGTGCGAGGAGAGGTCGCGGAGGGAGGACGAGGGTGCTTGGTGATTATATGGTGAGTTTCGTTCCCTTTTTCGCTCTTTCCTTTTTGTTTTTCCAATGCTCATGCCGCCGCAACGACAGCGTGACGAAGATTTCGACGAATCATATGAGAGCCTCATATCTCTGGCTGCGACGCTGGGCGAGGCGAAGCCCCGTGGGGCGCCTCCCGAAATTGTGGAGAAAATGGAGAAGGGAAAATACAAAGACTGGAAAACCGAGGAGAGTGATGTGCGGTGTCCGATTTGTTTGGATGATGTATGTTTTTTCTTCTTTTTCTCGTTTCAAATTGAAAGCGGTTCACTGATGAACGAATGGACAGTACGAACCCGATGACCCGGTGTTGAAGCTCAACAATTGCTCGCATTGGTTACATCATGATTGCTTAAACGTACGTCTGATTTCGTATTCTTGACTAGTTCGCATCCGTTAAATCTGTTCTCTTTTCAGCAATGGCTTGAGACGGCATCTACTTGCCCCGTTTGTCGGAAATCGGTGACCAATAACGCCTCTGGATCTGGTTCTTCATCTGCGAGGAGACATTATCATTTTCACGTCCACCATAGGCACCCCCCATTTGGTGCCGGCGCTGGTGGTAGTGAGGGCATGAGTTTGGGTTCCAGGAGAAGGGAGAGGGAGACGACTCTTATTAGAGAGCCTTCGGAGTCTGCGACAGGGGCGGGAGGACGTGACGAGGTGGGAAGACGTCCGGGACTTCCTTCTCGGTTTGGCGCTGCAGGTTGGACAGAATCAGGGAGGGGTGCGAATCCGGGAAGTCGTGGTCGTGGTGGCAGTGGCAGTGGGAGTGGAATTGCGGGTGGCATTGGCAATGGCAATGGCAACGGCAATGGTGGAAGCGGCGCCAACGCGAACGAGCAAGGCGGCTCTGGTACCAACGATGATTCCACCCCTGGTTCCAGATGGCGGAGGCCGGCGCATTGGAGATGATTAACGTTTAACGTTCAACGTTCAACCCTGGCTTGGGCCTTTGGAAGAATTTTCACAACGATGTACTTGCGTTTCTTTTTCCCCTTTTTTTTGTTCCTCGATCTCCGCTCTTTTCTTCCTCCAGTTTTTATATGACGATCCATGATTTCATCTTGTAGTATATATTATTGCATTTCCATAACACTATTTCATTATTCATTCAGTAGCATCTAGCATCCACCTTCATTTTTTTACGGTTCAATTTTTCTCTTTCCCTCGATTTTGTCCCATGATCCCATGTTTTCATACATTTTGTACTTACTAACATATCCAGCTCGCGATCAATTTATTTTTTCACGATATCAGTTCCTCCTCCGACGGAAATCCATTCGCACAGTAAGGGAATAATTTATGAGATTCCTGAGCTAGACGATGAGGTCTGGAGTACCCTGGACCAGGATCCGGAGTAGATGGTGGGGTCTTGAGGATTGGGTCAAATAGAAGAGAACCATGCATATCTATGAGGCATTCAAAATTAGGGACTTACACAGGTAACTTGCTTAGGATTATCTCATTCACGTATGGATCATGGTCATGGTTAACCTCGTTACAAAACATCAAATCATAAATTCCAACTACAGTGGTTTTTCCTTCTAAAAACCCTGAGCTGAGACTTGCTTATCGCTCGTTTGATACCCGATTCGAGGATCTGGGTCGCGGAATCACTATCCGGATCGTCAAGCTGGCTTTGAACCCAGGCATCGATTGCAGGCAAATGGTGATAAAAGAGATCTCCCTCGTGATCATGGTCTGGATGACTCTGTATGGGTGAATAATGAGTGAAAAGTAATGGTAAGTACACCAGAAGAACGACCTTCTCACGAAGCCACATCAGGAATGTAAGGATTCGTTTTGTGTCATGATTATACATTCCAACGACGTTGTTGTCAGAGGCCCAAAAGTCGAGTTGAGCAGACATGTCCATGTTGTATAGGTCGTTCAATAATTCAGAGGTCGGGTAGGACGTGACACATTGAACCATGAATAGCGCGCGAAGGTGATGGAGATCGATACCATCTGGAGCACAACTCAATGAGCAGAACAATCTATGAGGGGAAAAAAATCGCACCGGTAAGTGGAGACGACGACAGTTTGAAATGGCTCATGCAACATCGTGTTATCCTAATGGAAGCCTCCTCTTTATCGATGTAAAACCTTCCCGAACGGGAGCGATCCAAGAGAAAGTCAGGAAGGGAGGCATGGAATATACGGAGTTCGCCTGTCTCGTTATCGGATACCGGTATTGATACGAGAGAATGTATGTCGCTTAGAATTATGTCCAGTTCCCCGCGTCGAAGCATGAGGAAACCCTCAACCACCGATCTTGTTTTCTTCCAGAACTGCACAAGCAGTAGAAAGCTCAGGATTTCGATGATCTTCTCGATCTGGGAGACCGAGGAAAGGATGTGGGTCATAGAATATATCCAATTCGGAGAAGGGAGTACCATCCCTGGATGTCGATAATCCAAAGATGACGTCTAATCTGTCGGGGGGCCAGTGGGTGAAAACGTCCAGATATTTCATTGCTGTGGATGCGTAAATAAATTGCCCAGAGGATTTCTGGACAAGGAGTTCAATGTCGACATCGGACGGCCAGGAAGGTTGGAGCCGTTGCAATTTGGGATGTTTTCGAATGACATCTTGAAACCTTGATTTCAGAAAGAGTCGAATATCTGCATCAGGATGGTACGTATCATCTAGAACAATGCGTATCGCAGAAGAGCTTAGGAATGGTTCATTGAAAGCGTCACGGATGTTCGCCTCTGGTCTACTTGCAACCAGGAGGAAAAGGGGCACGGTAAGCTGGGTGATCGCTGTGACGAAGACGTCGAGTATATATCGCTGGGTTTTGGGGTCGCTACATTCATCCAAACCATCTAGAATGATGAATGTCGGTCGCGATCTGAGAGTTTGCACACCTTGCTCTTGATGGGCGGCAGCATTTAAGGGATTGACGACCAAGGCTTGGAGCTGGGCCTCCAACGATCGAGAAAAAAGGAGAGGATCAGTTTCCAATGCCTTTCCAACTTGTTCGCGGATTTCGGGAATAGCCAGCGTCAGCTGGTAAACGAGTGTTGCTACCAGAAAAACTTCGTTATTTCGGCCAGGTGCGCTGCGAGAAAAGAAGAAGCTGGCGGCAAGAATACCAGCCTTGTAGCACATTCCGCAATGGTTTGCGCAATCGCCGATTTTCCAGCGCCTGCGGGCCCGTATATCCATAGAAATAATGCAGCTTTGTCCGGGTCTTCAACCCAGTCCATGATCTTCTCCAGAATCGCGACACGGGTATTTGGGTAACATTTCGGAGGGTCGAATCGCTCAGCAGAGTTGTGGAATGCCCCAGAGGCTATGTTTTTCTGGAGAAGCTTTAAACCTTGGGTAGATATGTAAGTATCGCAGATGTGTATACAACCCATAATGCATGAAGACGGACCTTCCTGGTTTTCATTATGCGCGAAATGGGTGAATGTCCCTCCTGTAACAACAAGACCATTGGCGTTGTTGAACATAAAGCTTGGTCTCTCATCTAAAGGTCCCCGAAATGATCGCTTATCGTCGCGACTCGCGGGGAGTGGAAAGCAGTGATATCCAAATATAGAAGACAACGCCGCCGGCCCGGCCCCAGTCACTGCCTGCTAAGTCACAGTGGTTTTGGCTCATGACCAACGTTCATCTCTACCTTCACAACAGACGGTCATCGGGCTAACAGCCTGCGTTTCTGCAAGTGATCATGTATCTCAAATCCTCATTTTTCACCAGTTACATCCCAAGGGAACCTCACAATGCAGCGGGGCTCGTGGCTGATATTTACCTACCAAGAGATCGCAATCTTAAGGCAGTGCGGTTTTGACAGCTAGTTTTAGCGATCACTGGCAGAAAAACATATTGCTTCCTCGTTCCATCCGCTCACCATGTCGTCTCAGGAATTCTGTGCCTCAGATGAAGAACTCCAACTGTCCACCCGACTATTGGGAATGAATCCCTGGCAAAAAACCGATACACTCAGCGTCGATGCAGCAATCGGCATCTTCAAGCAGAGTGGCCTCACTTTCAAGCAGCTCCGCGACATATGGACGATTGCAGACAAGAAAGGCAGTGGAAACCTATCGAAACAGGAATTGGCAGTTGTAATTCGTTTGATGGGGTGGGTTCAGGCAGGCGAGCCGTTGCATGAGGGTCTGCTGGGATCGCTGGAGTAGGGCGAGGGTGCCTGAGCTGGTCGCTGGCTCAGGAAGGCTGGTGGAAGTCGTGTTCCTCCTCTAACGACGTACAGGAGTGTCTACGAGGGATCACGTGGGCGTGTGCCAGGATCCCCGGTTACATGTACCCCTTTCCAAAATGGCGACGTCCTCGTCGCCTCGCAAAAGGAAAAAAAAGGAATGAGACACAAAGAGAAAGGGGAAGAAATGAGAAATGAAGAGCAAAAAAAATGAGTAGTCTAACGAGCAGAAAAACAATGAAAAAGACAAGAAAGAACCATGAAAGTGGAGAACATGAAAACCGAAGCGAAGACCTAATCCGAATGAGGAGGACCCGAGCTAGGTCCATCCCTCCCCTCCCTTTGGAAACGACGTCCTCGTCGATGTCATGGACGAATCCAACCTAACGCCTTGAGGGCTCGACTGAGGTCCGATAGGCGAGGATCCTGATCCCAATCGAGTGCAGAGATGTGAGACGAAGCCGGCGTAAGGTTCGAAAAAATGACCGGCTCTTTTTTTGAAGCTTCCGCAGGAACTCGAGGTTTTGGGAATGAAGATGGAGGGCACAATGGTGGTGGTCGATAGCGAGGATGTAAAGTTCGAGTGAAAGGGATAGTCCAAGGAAAACGAGACGAAACTGGCGGACGAGATTGTTTGGAACGGCGCTGGAGGGAGCCAAATGGATTTGGCCTTGATGAACAAAGACTCGAGAAATCGCGAGGAGCGTGTTGGCGAGGAACGGAAGGAGTGGGGAGTAGCGGTGCGATGGGCAATGATGTCGCGTCTTCAGCCCAGTCAAGGCGTGAAACCTGGGGCACAGGCTCCGTGATAACAGATGTGTGCGAGTCGGCATTTACGAGGGAACGTGGAGATGTTTGAATACCCGTACTGATGGTCTGAACCAAGGTATCGGTGCATGGGGGTAGCGAGGTGACACGGTCGACTTGGGTTCCAGTATCAGCAGTTGTAGTTGAGGAGGTGGCAGTGACGAAGCAGGACGTGCTATGACCAGCCATTTCCCATAGCTCGCGCTCTTGAACAATCCCGCGAACCTGACCTTTTTCGAATCCGATCTTTAGCACATCAGAGACCTGCATCCCATCAACCATTTTTGCTCCTTCTGCGTAGCCAGCTTTTCTTCCTTCTTCTAATGCGTGTTGCCAAACGATACCCAACTCAGAATCCTGTGGGGAATCCCGGGCAAGGCCTATGAGTCGTTCGATGGATATGGAATCCGTGAGGGGTTTGTAGGATGACGAAGCCAGTGTCGGCATTGGTGATGATGATGGTGGGTCCTGGGGAACAGGTGTTTGCGTGTCGACGTCAACAAAGGATGGAGAGGTTTGGGTGGATGTGTCCACATTCGACGATTGGGAAGGCGCAGCGGGGAGTGTTTGTGTGGATGATTCTGAGTCAGTTTGTACCGCTGCGTCGGAGAGAACACAAACGGGCGCTAAACAGTGGGGCCCATGGCCAGCTGAGGTCCATTCCAGCCGTTCCTCGGTCCTTCCTTTCTCGACCCCATGATAAAAAAGGTCGACTTCCGCACTTCTGGCAGCTGCCTCCGCTTCCTTGATACCCTTGGCCTTGCCTCTGAAGTAAAATTCCTTCCTTTCCTCGTCTCTGCTTCCCCATTCCATCCGTGCTTGGTTAAGGCCTCCTTCAAAAGCCCGATCCCAGAAAAGCTTCAGGTTTTTTCCTTCCTGCGTAGAGGCTACGGCATCGCAAAACCGAACAATGTCTTCGAGGTCGGCGAGGTTGATAAATGTTTCGAAATCGATGGAATTGTTCTGGGGCAGTGGTGCGATTTCCGTGCTTGGTTGCTGGTGCTGTTGTTGCTGTTTCTTCGCCGCGGTTCGTTTTTTCGACGATGACGGCATGTTGCGAGAGATGACGGATTAAAAAATAGCTGGGGCTCGCAGTGAAATCTCGGGTACGCGATTTGTGGTGTCGTAGTTTCGCAAATTCGCAGGTTCGTAGGTTCGCAATGTTGTTCTCGGAATGAGTACGATGACGTGGACGTAGGACGCAGACGCAGACGCAAAGAGTAACGCAGAGACACAGAGAGACGCAGAGGCGTTGGAGGGCTAGAGACAACGCGGCGTCCGAGACGCGGATGATCGACGCGGTGGTGACGGCCTGGGAGCAGCTGATGATGTGGCGGTGACGCGTTGACAGTAGTGAGATAGAATGCGTGTTAAAGGTCGAATCGCGCTCTCATCACCAAGATGGAGTAGGGCGAGGGTGCCTGAGCTGGTCGCTGGCTCAGGAAGGCTGGTGGAAGTCGTGTTCCTCCTCTAACGACGTACAGGAGTGTCTACGAGGGATCACGTGGGCGTGTGCCAGGATCCCCGGTTACATCGCGTGCGTTGTTTCTGATATGTATATTTCTTTTTGTTTCGAGAATTAACGGTTTATCAGCGGGTCCAACGCCATCCCCGACTCTCTGACGTAAGGAAGAGAGAGGGTTGTTGGGAACAGCAAACGAGACGCCACCCGGCAAACGATTTGTTGAGTGTGAGAAAACACAGAAAAAGCGGCCACACCTGAGCATTTTCTGGTAAAACGCACTCGAAACTTGATGCTGATGTGTAAAACATTTCTGCGGATTTTTATAGCTAGTTTTAATCTCATTCATCCTGATTTTCTTCCTCTGCGAGCCCGTTTGTAAAACCTGGCGGCTTGTGCGGCCCGCCATTGGTAGAGTGAGAAAAAGAAGCTGTAAAACTGTACAGGACAAGGCCATGCCCCTCAGAGTCGAGACCAAATCGAAACTGTCGAAGTTTCCCAAGTTCTTCTCCTCCTATCTTTCTCTTCCAAGTCCAATCCGCAATGAAGTTTCCGAGTGTTACGAAACTCGTGTAAAGAAATTCTTTATAAATTCTGTTACTTGCATAAAATCAAGGCGTCAGGTAGTAGTTAGCCAAACATACTTAGATCAAGTTAAGTTAGTTAACCATTGCGGAAGGGGCTGCGAGGAGTCAACCGCAGGTTGACGACGAGCAGCCCTCAAGAATAATTTGAGTATTACATTTGTATTACATAGTATCAAGTGGTACCGTGTTTGAGTCGGGGATCAGCGTGCTCGGCACGCTGCTAGGATTTATTAAGGGAATCACGGACTCCATGGCTGTCACTTCAAGTAGACCAGCCATTAACGCGCAGAGTCCTGCAATCAACCCAGTGGATTATAGTCACAACGGTGCTGCTGATCCTGGGCTCCGAATCGTGGACATTGTATCCTCCCTTCCATCCCTCATATCTTCACCTTGGCCATCTAGTTTCGTTGCTATGTCCTCTTCGTCATCGACGCCCACGGGAAACGCGGTTGAACAAGATGAACCATCCTTGTATCCTGTTCACGTAGACGATAAACTTTCCGCTTATCCATCCAGAGACTCGGCACAAAATCTACCGTCCCCACAGTTTCCTGTAATGAAGCTTCATTCACATACATCTCCCAGCACAGCACCCTCACACTACCCATACAATTATTACTCGCCATCTTCATCCAATATTTCTGATGATCCAATTCCGTCTGGCCCCTTGTCATCCACATCGCCGCCGACCCTTACAGACGAACCCCTTATTACCGCAACTTTCGAGGAAATCCAGGTGGAGACTGCTAGCCTTTTACGTCGCTTTGAGAGCAACTTCCTTATTCAATCCAAGCAGCAGAATCAGCTTCAATTTGCCAATCAAAAGCTCTTCGATGAAAATCTGGCCCTGCAATCTAAAGTTCGAGACTTGGAGACGACGTTGTCCGACCTCAAAACTCTGTTGACGGAAAAAGAGAAGGACGCAGCTGACTTGATCTTGAAGACGGATAACTATGTGAGAGCCTCACTACGAGAATCCGAGGCTTCTTTGACGAAGGCACAAGACGAGAACGAGAATCTTCGTCAGGTTATTGCTACCCAGCGCGAAGAAATTTCCAAATTATCGGTGGATTCAACAGCCGAACCTACAACATCCCCAGTTGTAGACATAGACGACGGCTTGCTTCAGAGTTTCGCTCGAGGGGAAGATCGGCTTTCTTCAGAATTGAAGGAAGTGCGACAGATGATGGAACAGTTCATATTATCTGCTCGCTCTCGCAATGCAGAGCTCAATACCCATCCAATGTCCCAATACAACGATAGCATGGATGCTGATTTTTCGGTTGAATGGGCCTCGCGCCTGCCCACTAATCATGGATTTCGTGAAGAGCCTACACTATCAGAAACACGAGGGAAAGTTCCGACCTATTCTCATCGACACTCGTCGCCAGCGGGAGGTGGCAGCGTCGAACGTTTCTCAGTTTACGGTGTACGTTCTAATGGCGCCATCTCATTTGCACCATCAGCGCAGACCTCCATTAGGCATTTCCCTCATGAAACCCCAGATCACCTCCGTCTACCAGATCACCTCCGTCTACCAGCTCACTTCCGTTCTCGGGATATGGAGCATTCGGAGGACACCGACGAGCTCCAGATCATTAAAGCCGAAGTCGCGAAACTCTCACTCCATGTCGGAACAATGTCTCCAGCAGCAAAGCATAGCTCAAACTAACGCTCGCGCCCTTGTCCTCGCCGACCATTCTCGTTCTCGTTCTTGTTCTTCCGCGATTTCCGAACGTGATGATGATAGAAGACAACAACATCAAGAGCAAATGGACCTTCTCATAGAGAAATTGAGAGACAAAGAGGCGGAGTGAAAGCGTTTGAAAACGGACTTGGCCGACTCCAAGAAGCGCGTTGAAAGACTCCGAGAAACAATTGCTCGCCAGAACGAAGAAATTTTCGCACTCAAGAGACATTTGGATGTGTTCGATCCGCCGTCGTATGAGGAGAAAGATGAGCCTTCGTCATCAGTGTCGTAGAAGATTCGATCTGGCACGATTTTGCGACGCATTTCACATTGGATCAGGTTCCACCAGGTCATCCCCTTCGTCGTTACAATGAGGTTACAACCTCAGCCACTGGGCAGAAACCTCCCCATCCGATCTGAGAACGGCTCTTGCTGGCCGTAGATCGGATAATTGAAAGGAATCGACGTATTCATGGACATCTGGAAAACAAGTTCATCGGTATGCTCCAGGATAACGTACCGCTCTACCTTAGCAAATATAAAAGTTCTTCCCACCGTAATCGTCTAAGATTGTATATTCACATCTGATCGTAACCGAAATATACATGGGCGAGGTGCATGATTTGGTAAGTATTTCCTTTTCTCAGAAATCCGGAGCACAAATTATCAAAACGTTATGGCGATGGTTTTGAATACTAAAAAAACCCGCTTCCCTTTATGCATGTATGACTTACTCTACCAGCTTTGTAGATAACTAAACCAATATTGCGTTTGGGCGTCAAACTCGAGTCTCGGGGGTTCCAAGTTCATAGAAAAAAATTGGAACAGAGGGAGAAATCAGACTGGTAGGTGGTGATAACAAAGCGTTGTTCCCAACAAATCTTTTCCATAGAGACCGACTGTTCTTGTACTTAGGTTCCAAAGCTCCTTGAAAATTGAAATGATCGGTTAAGCGACGACAGAGCCGGCCCGTTCCTGCCGTGTATTATATTCCGCATTTTTCACCGGTTCTATCCCAACACCATCGACCACCCAAGAACCCCCAAGGGAACCCATCATGCGTAACGTTATAATGGACCTGGGTAAGGCTGATATTTTACATATTATTGCCCTTCGGGGAGAGAGCGCAATCTCAGGCTGTGCCGTTTTGGCGGCTATGCAAGGCGAAGCTGGCTGTCACTGGCGGAAAACATTGCTTCCATACGCTCATCATGTCATCTCGAGCGTTCTGTGCTTCAGATGAAGAACTCCAACTATCCACCCGACTTTTGGAAATGAATACCTGGCATAAAACCGATACGCTCAGCGTCGATGCGGCAATCGGCATCTTCAAGCAGAGCGGCCTGACTTTCAAGCAGCTTCGCGACATATGGACAATTGCAGATAAAAAAGGCACTGGAAATTTATCGAAACATGAATTGGCCGTGGTAATTCGTTTGATGGGGTGGGTTCAGGCAGGCGAGCCGTTGCATGAAGGTCTGCTGGGATCAGGCATGTTATTTTCTAACTACGTATATTCTTTTTGTTTCGAGGAAATAACTGTTTATTTAGCTGGTCCAACGCCATTTATTAAGGGAATCACGGAGTCCATTCCTGGCTCTTCAAGTAGACCGACCGTTAATCCGCAGATTTCTCCAACCGACCCAGTGGGTGTCAAGCGTTTCGGGGTCGCCTTTAACGGTGCTACCCCTGGGCCCAGAATCCTGGACAGCGTCCCTCTACCTTCATCTCCACCAGCCGAATCTGGCGAACCTCACCCGCCATCTTATTCCAATGTTGCTGGTTATCATCCAAATCCATATGAACCTTTATCGCCCACCTCACCAGCACCCCGTACAGACGAACCACTTAGTACCGCAACTCTCGAAGAAATCAAAGCAGAGACCGCGAGCCTTTTACGTCATTTTGAGAGCAACTTCCACCATCAATCCAACCAGCAGAATCGGCTTCAACTCACCAACCAAGTGCTCTCCGATGAATATCAGGCCCTGCAATCTAAGGTTCGAGACTTGGAGACGACGTTGTCGGACCTCGGGATTCACTTGATGGAGAAACGGAAGGATGTAGCCCACTTGACCTCGAAGACAAACAAACCCGACATGCGCCTTCTTTATGTGAGAGCCTTGTTACGAGAATCCGAGGCTGCTTTGGCGAAGACACAAGGCGAGAACAAGAATCTTCGTCAGGTTGTCGCTACCCAGCGCGAAGAAATTTCCAAGTCGCCGTTACAAACGATGGCCGAACCTACGCCAGGCTCCGTCGCGGACGACAGCTTGCTTCGGGATCTCGCTCTAGGGCAACGTCAGCTTTCATTAGAAGTGAAAGAAGTGCGGCAGATGATGGAACACTTCATGACATCTGGTCCGTCTCGCAATGCAGAATCCAATACCCCTCCGATTTCTAGAGATCACATGGATGCTCATTCTTCGGTTATGGGCTGGGTCTCGCGCCTGCCTAATGATATTCTGACACATCCCTTTCCACGCCCCTGGTCAGCGGGAGACGGTAGCGTCGAACGATACCCAGTTTCTGGTATATATTCACCTTCCAATGACAGCGCATCTGGCTTTGACGTCGACGTCGTCCCTGCAAATATTAATATCACTAAGGGTCCATATGGAAATCCGAACTATCTAAATCACTTGAATCCGGGTTTGCTCAGTCCGCCTCTTCCAAGTCTTAGTCGAAGCTCGTCTAGCGATGTGTCTTATGAATTCCTTATCGAACCTCCTGTAAGTCGTCCACTTGTTCCGTTCGTAGGAATAAACAATTAATCTGCTTGACATTCAAGTCTGGTCCACCGTCTATCATGGACCCACTGGAACATATCCCAGACCCATCAGGCGATTTTTTAACCCCTTACCATACACCCGCGCCTCTTCCGGCTCTTCCCCACCAGCACCAACAACAACAACGACGCTATCAACCCCAACAGCGGCAACAAGAAACACACATCTTGCCCATTCGAGGACTCGATCCACAATCTGACACCAGTGCACCTACAGCGCCCAACGTCCCCGTCGTGCTAGGCGGGAGCTTCCCAGCCAACTTCATTCCTCAGACACTAACCGACTGGCATGGAGTGTCGAGCCCAATCCTACGCGATGGTATGAGTGCCCCCGTTGTTCCAGATGGCCCGCCACCTCAGGCGCAGGTGTATGGTAACCCGTTGGCGAAGAGTAAGGATAGGGAGGAACAGCCTCACCCACAGCGGCATAGTTCTCCTTATCATCCACGCCCACAATTACCAACTGCGTCTCATGCGTGGGAGGACAGACCGCTCGGACGGGTGGTTCTTCAACTGCGTGGGCGAATAAACCTTTCGGGACTCACGGCGGTGGTGTGCCTCCTTCACCCGCGCCTGCGTGGGGTGCTTCCTCGCCCGCCGCTGGTGGTACCAATAACACATTCAGAGCTCCAGGCATCAGCGGCAGCGCCAGTGGTGGCGGCAGGGACATTTCCTCACCTATCGGATGGGGCAGCGCGAGCCAACTCTTCATACCACCGTTGGTCGCGAACAGCACTTTCGGAACAGGTATGACACACACCACTGCCCCACGCAACCTCCCTGGCTTCGAATGCAGTGCCCTCTTTGGTCAGTCTAGGGCGCCGATCTACGGTCCGCCTGGTGGGACCCCTTTTCCTGTTCCTAAGGGGGAAAATGCACTCTGGAGTCCGACGACGATGCATATCCCGGCGGTACCCACTTATTGGGATGGCGAGGACGATGGAGCGGATGGGTTACATCCAATGACGGAGGAGAATACAAGGTTGAATGCGGCTGTTAGGAAGGGTGTGGTGAACATGCCCAGTGGAAGTAGGACACATACGAAGAAGAAGCGGAGGAGGAGCAAGCGTTGACTGTTGTCGTGCGGATGAAAAGAGTATGTTTTGAGATTGGGTTTTTGTTTTCCTTGGTTTTCTCTTCGCCTGTGCTTTGCTTCATTTTTTTTGGATAGATGGATGGATTTTTCCAATGTTTGAGTTGCTCTCCCAGTATGCTCAATATTCGTTTCGTTTCTCCGTTCTGTTCATGTACATGCTCTAGACATAGAAAAGTAGTATAAATTCATAAACATCAATGCGAGGACGCCACAGGCTAGACTGTCAATAATCAACAGACAATACGATTTTCAAGGCACGAATCGTCGAGCGCCATTGTCCTCCTATTTATTACGGTTTTTCTCTCATGATTAAAGGATGATTTGTTGAGGTACGAATATAAAATAGCTCTACGACTTAAGAGTTACGCATAAAATTCCTATTTCATATACTTATACCGGGGATACCAGTAACATCGATGACCGACATCGCCGTTTTGGTAAGTATCTCCTTTCTTGGAATTCATAGCAGCAAGAATCCAAGGTACTGCTTTGGTTTCAAGGTGTTACTTAAAATACTGCTTCACCGGTCCTTCTATTGCAATTTCACTGCCTTTTTTTCAGGATGGCCACATATTTCGTCCATCACATGTGAAATCTATTAAGCGCTCAAGGTCACGGCCGAGTCGTAATCATCAATTACCATAATGGCCGTCCCACAGCGGACGTCATCACATGAAGTGCGTTCTAGAGGTACTGTATTAGGAATATTATTGTATCTGATTCGTCTGATTCCGCAAGCTACTTACAAATATACTATATAATATTGCCTGGCACGGGAGTACGGCGGCTAGAAATGGGTCCTGTGGGAGTACAGACTTCGAGTCCCCTGCTCTGTATAATGGAAACGTTCGTAAACGCTACCCAGAAGGAACCCGCAGATAAGAATCAGAAGATAGGGAAGTACAAAGGAAGCAATGTCCTTGAATGGACCTTGATTCTGTCCGAAATTAAGAATTGCATTGTGCAGGATGGGGTATTTCGGGTTCGATTCGTTGTCGATGGACGTAGGCGTTTCAGGAAGAACATCAGTCCACCTAATGAATGTGCGAATCGACTTCGAATTGATTGTGTTGCTAACCCTCGAATTCGCGGCACGCTTGAAGGGGACTGAAAACGGGAACCCTAGTCCGAGAGCTGTAGAGAAGGTTGGCAGGCCATCTAAGCTCGTCAGGTTACGTGACTGCCACCAATGTATCATGCCGTTAGGATTTGCCTTGGGCCGATCGTCAATCGTGATGGTGCTAGCGGCAGGAGGAATTTTCAATTCGGATGACCGTGGTGCAACTGCATCCTGTTCATCGATGGCTTCCCGTTTCTCCGCCCAATCAATAAGTTGTGATCGGTGGCCCACGAACTGGTAGTAGGGGACGGCATACCCGCAGGTCTAGTTCATACAAATTAAGTATCCAGCGAAGGAGCGAAGGCCGTGGTATGACTTACAGTGCCAACTTTGTAGATATCTAAACCAATAATGGCACGAGTTCCGGGGATGCGTTTGTCTGATGGAATGAAGGCGTCAAACTCGGCGGTTCCAAGTTCATAGAAAAATCCTGGCATTGAGGGAGAAATCAGATTGGTAGGTGGTGGTAATAAACTTTATTCTCAACAAACCTTTCCCATAGAGTCTGACTATCCTTGGTGGACCTTCAAATGCATGGAATAGAATTGTTATCCGGCCATTCTCGCGAATGTGAGAAACAGTTTCGGCGCCTGAGTGCTATTAGCAAAGCAGATACCAGAGGAACGTGGGGAAATAATACCTGAGCCAGACAGGTCTTCATACCAGACACGACGAGGGTTAGCGACATGAAAGGTACCTTCGATGGCCTTTGGAGATAGGTTTATGTGCCCATCTGGGGACAGAGGCGCAGAAGCGACCCAAAACATCTGTTGCTTGAGGATCCATTCAATGAGATATTGAGGGAGCTCTTCGAGAAAGTGGCCCATGTTATGGGGAAAGACTCGTCCATTGAAGCCGCCTTATATAGATCAAGGAAATACGGTAATCACCGCCTTGACTTGGGCTCCTTGAAGATACTGTTGTTTAATTAAATGCGAGGATAAGGTCGGATGACTTGGACCGGAGGATTTACGCATACACACAATATTGGATGAGCTACTTATGAAAGAATAGGCTCGGAGCGGTGTATTAACACCCTGTCAGTCTGCCGCCGGTGATACGAAAATAGGACTCGGACCTGATCACAGGAACAAGAAATCCGCAAATTCGCTCCGGAAATTGGGAAATTGGATCTCTGATCCCAAAATGAGAATGTGTGGGTTCCAAATAGATCTAGATAACAACGTCGCCTGGTCTGTCGAAATTGGCGCCGAATCCAAAGTGATCGTTTTCCGGCGTTCCAATCGACCCGACAATTGACATCGGAAACTATACGTTATCGTTCTTCATTAGGGTTGGGAACGCTCTAATTTTTTGAGTAATATGTGTCAGGTTTTATCAGATAATGATTTTGCTGCTGTAGTCGGTGATGACGCATGATGCACTCCGAGTCGGAGCGCTGAGCTTGTCGAATGATGAAAAAGGAATCTTCAATGGTGGTGACCAGTACCAAAATGCCGTTATCGCCGTACTTGTCGGTTTTTCGAGTGGCGGCTGATTGAGCAGAAAGCATAATTGCTCTCTACATGTTGTAGATAACTTTAAGCTTCAAAATGGATTGTGCCTGGAGCGGTATTTATTGCACAGGTGATCGGAGCGGGCATCAATTTTGCATCAATTTTTATTGAATCCGATTAACAACATAACGCTTTCCGCGAACACCACGGCACCACATCCTTACTAGGCTTGAAATCTCTCGCATATTAGCGAGATGTGCCCTCACTCCAATAGATATGTGTCAGTTACGGGACGTTGACACCGGAAGCGATGTAAACAAAGGCTACGGTGGTTAGTAATGAACCTATGGCTTCGCCTACCACAGTAGGCATATCTAACTATCATGAAGCTTTTATCTTCTTACCTTGGTCCTGCAGAAGCTATATCCTGAAGCATGAAATTACATATGCAGCGTTGCGCTGACCGTGTCGGACAGCGCAGCCCCGTGCGATTTAACGTTAGCGGGTTGTGCCATTACTTACGAGAGTTTATAACGTCATTTGGTTCCTGCTTAATGATTTTACGCATCCAAATAATACCAAGGCAAGGAAAGCGACAGCACTTTCTGGACTCTTCCAAGCCGAGATTGACTATGTCCTCTTCAGACCTGCTTCGTCGCGAGGCCGTCTCCTCGGAGGCCTTTGGGAGTGTCTATTATCGATGCAGACCCAAGTTATATTGGTGCGAAGCTCTTCTTATATAACCCCGGAATTTGTGGAACCAGACTTGGTTAAAGGAAGCAGCACCATATCCCAATTCTCGACCGTCGTGTTGGCTCTCGAATCCATTTAGCGAGCTACCAGCTTTGTGCTCCCATGAGTCCCCATCCCCACTGTCCTCTTGGGTAATTCTGGTCCAGGGCCTTCCAGTTGCGGTTCTAAATACCCTTCAGTCGGAGTATTTCTACTTGAATCCACGGACGTGCTGAAATTCTATGATTACTCTTCCTCTCTGTTCCAAGGATGCTTGCCGAACGTCGGGCGAGAATCATGCCTACGCTCTCGATGGACCCGAGAACGTTCTATGACCCCTACACATGGCCGTTCGAGAAGATCATTGTGCATGCGCAGTTTTACACTCAAACCTGTGACTTCTTCTACCCAGCGAACCTTCCTGGACCGTGCCTGCATAATGGAATATTGACTTCCGCCGGCTTTGGAACTTCCTGATCTTCTACCATGAAACTCTACCACGTAAGAGAGAGGACTAATAATCCTGTACTCCGAGAGGCAACGATCTGCCCAGGTCTCTTAGAGGTCTCGCTCGCACTAGGAGTGCCAATGGACTATGAAAAGTTCACTTGGACCATTAATTTCTAGAGTGCTGCAAAATTTAAATGGGATCCGGACTGAACCTTAAGGCGTCCCATCTGACGATTTCTTCCCGAGTACTAAACCCCGTGCTCTCCAGACGCTTTTGTACTCTTCCTTTCACTTGCCGGGTCACTTTTTTCATTTTCGGGTAATTCATATTATAATTTCATACTCGCTTGTTTTATCTTACTGGACTCATAAAGTTCCGTCGTTACCGTGGCCAATTTGCAACTTAAGGAGAGGGTTCCAAAACTCCAAGGAGATTTAATGACGGGTCTATCTGTAGTCACCTTTCAAGGTTGTTAATGCACCTAGGCCTTGGAGGTGGATCTAGGCGTTTGGTCGAGAGTAGAGTATGTATCGTAACTCTTTATCAGTGATGGTAGTTCGATCTGAGGGGAAACATCTCGACTATTCTCGAGTACGGTGGCTCCCATCTCATGATAGACGCACATGCTGCAGCATAATTAACTGCATCGCCTCCAACATCGCCCTGCTCACTAACGCCCATCGAACCCTCGCCACGAGCACAGGAGGAGAAGGACCGTAGCACTCACAACTCATCGAGATTCTGGCCGTGGCTCAGCGCTCAGCTGACAGGCCCCTCTTGAAAGTAAAAATACCTTGCGCCACTCACCGCTCAGGGGCGCTTGAAGATTACTGTTTTTTTATAGACTTTTTCTTGTCTGAATCTCGCATATGTTCCGGGATGACAGACACCACACACACACACCTATCTACCAAGTAAAAAACCACCGACTCAAGATAACCATCGACCCATTTAGGATTTCGAGATTTCGGAATCTGCGGAACGTCGTCCCGAAGGGTGTGAGGAAGTGGACTGCCGCGAGAGTGGGATGCCCATGTCCCCAAGAGTCCCCAGCCGGAGAAGGAATCATTGGTTTTCCTGCCATGGAGGTGGGTATCGAAACGGGAAAAATAAATAAAAACGAGAGAAAAGAAAAGAATTCAAGAAACTCCCTTTCAGTGGGACATGAGCATGATGAAATTTCGCTGCTGCCGTCCATGTGGCCTGTGTAACTGGGCTACATTTCAGTATAGGTCCTTTTTTTCCTCGCGCGCGGCGCGCGGTTGCTTCACTGGATTTAAGGCCTCTAAATCTGTTCATGATGGGTTGCATCAAAATATAAAGTTCAAGGCTCAAATTTTGCCCTCTCAATCCGATTTTCAGCTACCACTCCCTTTGGTATAGTCTCTTTTTACTTGAATGTTTTCACATTTTTTTCTCAATCGTGGAAGTTGCAATCTTAGCAACGAGGATGAGCACTCCGGGGATTGGGCAGATCACGTGCCAACATGCGGCATATCGACAATTATCACAAAATGTTGAGATATAGCACCTCAGCGAGCTTTTTGCATTAAACAAAGAGGCAAAAATTTTAATATGTATTAAGCTATACACTATCAAATTTTTAAAAGGTGACGCGCAGTGCGGGGATGAAAAATCCGACGGCAGATAACATAGGGGCGTGGCAGATAACATGTGGGGTGGCAGATAACATATATGGCATTTCTACCTTTTACATAGAAAATATAACCCAATACAATCAACCTATATCTTCTCGACTACAGCCTGCTCAAACTTTGAGTAGAGAAATGACAGACAACGGGAAAGGGAGAGGAAACAGTGGAGGCACGGAATCTGCCGGGCAGATGACTGGCAGATAACATATCCACCTCCATGGTCATTTGACAGCAGATACTTACGGTAGATTGTATCCAGAGCTCTAGGAATTACATACTTACATTCGTTATACTCCCAGTTTACCCGATTATGGAAAATACACAACAGGAAAGAGATAGAAAAACCCAATTCAGATCCAGATCCAGAACAACAGTGTATCATCTGCCTCTGGCGTTCCCAATGTACATACAGCTATTGAACTGGAGTAAAAAAACCCAAAATGCCCCCCAAAAAAACAAAAAAACCAGCATAGTAAAAAGAAAAAAACCAATCCAAATCTAAACTGCTGTGGGATATATGTATATCTGCCTCTGACGTCCCCAATGTTCAGGTATGGACAACCAGAAAACCCAAGGGAGAAAAAAAAAGAAAAAAAAAACCCCCAAAAAACCCAAATAAACTCAGCATAGTATACGTATTTCACCGGAACGTTTCCTGCAACAGCTCCTCCCTCTTCCACACCTCCGGAAAAACGTACCACGTCTCTTGCAGCTTCCACATCTTCACATCCTCGTCCCAGTCTAGATTATTTCCATGTGTGGTCACCCCGTCATTGGGTCCAAGGCTATCATGATCAGCAGCGTCTCCATCGTACACCCCAGTGACCAGCGGCCGTCTCTCGATCTCCCAATCCACCCACCGGTCCTCGTATCGAACGAATGCGGTGCGGCACCGATACTCGAACCCGATGTGCTCCAACGTGGGGATGCGGGAGGCGAGGTACGTGGCGAGCGCGAGGCGGTCGGTGGTGTCGACGGGGTGCACGGAGAAGGGAGGAGGATGGATTTTGGTGATGGTGGTGTTGGGTGAGGGACCGTTGGGTTGGTGGTGGTGGTGTGCTGCAAAATGGGGGGGATCTTCTGGTTCGGTTATGCTTGTGGCGAATGGGATTCCGATGCGGAGGGAGCGGAGGTGAGCGTATGTAGAGAATACGTCTCCGTAATCTGTCTATATCACATTATATAAATTTTTAAAAAGGGTCAGGTCAGATTCCGATGGAAAAGTACGAGTTAGAGAACCCACCCATTCAAATCCCACATCGCCATTGCGGTACCCACACAATTCGATCTCCACTTCCTCGAGAGCAGGACACGCCCTTCCGAGGTTAACGAACAACGGCACATCGAGTTCGTCTTCCATCATCACCTTAATCTGCTTCAGTGTCTTGCCACTCCCACCTTCCTCGAGGTCCAGAATAACTTTATCCAACTCACTGCGCGATATCGCAATGGGAATCCGAGGCTGGTTAATGATAGCAATCACGGCCAGTCGCTCAAGGGAGGTGGTATAATGCAGTATGTCGTCCAGTTTCACCACATTCGACACTGCGAGGTTTTTTAACTGGGAGAATACCGTTGGGGCCGCGTCTTCCATCGCCAGATGATAGCCACTGATCAAGGAGAAAGGCTGCTCCGTGGGTTTGCCGCTGAGCAACACCCGTAAATCCACCAACCGGGGCATCCGGTTCACGATCACCGCGAGGCTGGCGTTGGTCGTTTTCTCTGGAGCAGGGCCTGTTAGGACGAGTGTCTCTAGTACAGGCCAGGTATCTACTTCCACAAAGTCCCCTAACGAGCAGAAGTTGCCAGAGATTTGGATGTACCGCAAGAACATGGGAGTGCCGAGTTGGAGGAGGTATCGGAGGCCAACGTACCGTCCATGTGCGTCGTTCCAGTGACGCTTGCGGTACTCCCGCGTGTAATAGGTGACGTCGTGGAAACGCTTATCGAAGGGCCCCTCGCCAACCCTCAGCGCCTCGCCTACTGGGATGAGGGTGATACGCTCCAAGGCGAATCCGACAGGTAAGTTGGGTAATATCAAAGTGTATAGTGGGGTATCGGTGATCCTTAGGTCTTTTATGTTGCGACATTGGACTAGAGAACCGAGGAGGGGCGTCGGAGGGTAGAACGGGGCGGTAATTTGGAACATGGAAATCGAGCACATCGATGGGAGAGCCGATTCGAGTTTTGAAAGGTATTTGGGGTAATAGACCCCACGCCCAAGTGGTTTTGTGCCAAAGAGAGGAGGCGAAGCGTCTGGCCAGTGGTCTGGCCAGTCTAAGTGGAACGATCTGCTCGGTTCTAAATTCAGAACAATTGAGTTATTTGGAATACTCGGTAAGACCTACTTGAAGTACGGCCAGAGCGATTCTGGGAAGAAATGCAGCCCACTCTGAGGATCGTGGCGGTTTTCATGAGGCCAGCGAACTCGGGCAAAGAGGATAGAACGGGCGGTATGGTTTGCGGATGAACAGAGCAGTGCGAGGCCGCTGAGAGTTTGGACATCGGATGGGTGGACTTGCTTAACGATCTCACATACAACGTCCAGGTTGAGTTGAGCCATGCTTGGGCACAAACATCAGGACTGTTTTTACATCAAATTTATTTAGTCGATACAACAGTATGCAATAACGATCCCATTCCTCAAGTAATGTACTAGGGAATCACGAAACAAGCCAAGGGTTCTAAGGAAAAGTCAATCATCCAATTTCTCATCACACGGCATATTTCTGGGTCCATTCCTGGCTCACGCGCTGGGCGTCCTTCTCGTTCTCCTTGTAATGTTTCGCCACATCGGTTGCGAGCGGGTCATCGGGGTTCGGGGCGCTCAACAAGGCCTGTACGGAAAGCAGAACTGTTCGGATCTGTAGCGCGGGCGACCATTTATCTGCGGATATGTGGGTGGGTCGTCTGACATGATAAAAAATATGTGCATAAGCGTACCTTTCAGGATATCCAGACATATCCGCCCCAGTTTATCTGTACAGAGGAAGGTGAGGATCGAATGAAGATAAGAGCCGGGAGTGCTATGCTAACCGATATTGGGGTGGTAGATCTTCGTCAAGAAGCGAACCTTTGGCGGGGCCATGGGGTACTCTTCAGGAAGGAACAACTCCAGCTTGAATTTCCCGTCTATTTGTCTCAAATCAGGCTAACCATCCTCCACTTTTCTGAAAGTCGCTCACTCTGGAATGGGCTTCCCCCAGGTCCCTCAATTATGACATCGAAGTATCGCAGATTATCATCATGCGGCGTGGCTGATATTCCAGGAGCAGGATCCGCAACCAGTCGTTCCGTTTCCTGCGCAGATGGTAGACGTATTGTCGAATGGATGAGTGAACGGTGCAACCGATGGCGCCGAGGTTAAAAGTTCACCTTGATAATTCGCTACAAGTCCAGATCAGTGATTATTCTGCCTTTACGAGACTCTCCAGGCGTACCTTCGGTAAAGCCATTGAAGAACACAGAAATCCAAAGAAAATGCAACGCGAGCGAGAGGAGGACAGCGATGAAAGAAGATCGTGCGCGTCACGGTGACTGTGATAGTGGATTTCCGAATATGGGATTAGTCATCACCCCAAGCTTTCGCATAACAAAGACCAGAATCTCTATATTTCGCAGTGAAAAAATCAGATGTTGCAATGGCAGACTTTCCTATTTTATTGTCTCTAAGAGATACATAGGAAAGAATCAACTCAGGGAAGCAATACATGGGGAAATGATAAATAACGTGGCGTATTTAATATCCCCGTCGCCGCCAAACATCGCCAAGCCGTGTGCATTCTCCATCCGGAACCACCTGTGCTGTAACACTAACTCCCGTTTGAACTGCCGTTATGTCGGGCTTCTTCCCGTCTCTCGAGACGTTTGCAAAGGTACTCCAGATCGCTTTAATCTTTCTTTAATGTCGATGTAATCCAATGCGTTATACTTCAGGGCACCTTCGCCACCGTCGCAACTCTCTCAACCCTCAGTTCGTATTCGTTCTTTAGTGATCGAACTCTCCTTTGCTCACCTGGCTTTTTGAATGATTTGCAGGCGCCGGCCTCGTGTATTATGGCCAGAACTACCTCATATATCCCTCTGCATTCCCACCCGGCTCACGAATAGGTGCGCGTCGAACCCGACTTTGTGGCGTTATAACCGAGACCTATATCTTCGCGTCTCTATCTAGATGTCGCCGCACCTTCAGACTTTGAGCTGCCATACGAAAATCTGGAGTTAAAGACACCCGATGGATAACATTACGATGTTATCTCCTTCCACAGAAGAAGGAGCTGGAGCTTGGGGCTACGTTCATGAACATACCCAAGGAAATGTCTGAAGATGAGGTCAGTAAATTTCTCCGTTTCCTTTACGCGCCTTCATGTTATGTGCATGATTTTACTCTGCACGAATAGGAAGCTGATTGGGTGTTGATGTTACATTGCTAGTTCATCGCCAGCCGGCCCACAATCATCATGTTCCATGGGAACGGCGGGAACCTCGGGCACAGGATCCCACTCGCAGGAATATTCTTCAAGCGGATGCGGTGTAATGTGTTGATGATGTGTTACAGAGGGTGCGTCTTGCCGGCTCTCTCTTTGTTCTAGATCCCTTCAGCTGATACATATGCATAGGTATGGTCATTCAGAAGGATCACCGTCGGAGAAAGGTGAGGTTTATCTCGAATTTCCTACTTAATTATTGGATACTTTTGACCGCTCAACCTTCGCATAAACAGGCCTTCGGATAGACGCTCAAGCGGGGTTGGATTACCTCACTTCGCATCCAACACTCAAGCAGACACCGATTGTACGTACGCATCCTAATAACAATCTTTACACTGTTCATTCTTTCAACCTTCAAGATACTCTACGGCCAATCCATCGGTGGCGCCGTAGCGATTGACTTGGCCAGTCGGAATCCAAATAAAGTGCGTTTCCTCTTCTCTTCTTTCCTTTTCAGAACTTCTGCTTTACTTACTGTCAACCCACACACACACACACACACCACAGATCGAAGCCCTTGTCCTCGAAAACACATTCACATCATTGCCCTCCCTCGTTCCACACGCCTTGCCAGCGCTAGGGCCTTTCTCCTTCCTCTGCCACCAAAAATGGGACTCGGCGTCCAAAATCCCCTTGATCCCTGCTACCACCCCGATATTGATGTTGAGCGGGGCTAAGGACGAGCTGATCCCGAGGGAACATATGCGGAGTTTATGGGAGGCGGTGGCGAAAAGGGGGGAGAGGAGGAAGGTTAATGGGAGTGAGTGGAAGGTTGGGCTAGAGAGGGCGAAATATATGGAGTTTCAGCATGGGGGACATAGTGAGTTTCTTTTCCTTTCTTTTATTCACGGTTTTGGAACCGAGCTTTTTGTGAATTTTCATAGACGACACGTGTACCCAGCCGGGGTATTGGAGTGCTATTTCTGATTTTATCGCCAGCTTAGGGGAAGCGAGGCAGGAATCAGCGCATGTAACGCCGATGCTTTCAAACTCATCGTAGGTCGACAACGGTTTCGGCTGCTGTTGTAAACGCGTGGACCGTTTTGGCGCGTGTTTCTTTCACCTCTTGGACGAATATTGAGCTCCGTACTTGTTGCCTCAGTATACCATACTATTCACCTGTGACAAATATCCTTTCTTTACCGCTTTCGCTCGTTTTCTTCCATCCCTCTTTATTGCATCCTCTCCCTCCGAGTCCTTTTTTCTGCATTTACCACATATCCAGTTTGGATGGTTTTATTTTTTAACGTTTAACGTTTATAACGTTGGTGGGTTCGGAATGTATTATAGTTTTTTTTTTTTTTTGGTACCGCTCAAGCTTTCAAGCCATGTCTGTATACATTTTTTTTTTCATTCTGGATAGATGCATATAGCAGCCATGGAGTCCACGAATATTAATTACGTACATGTGGGCAATCCTGATTCTGCCTGTCAATCACCATCACTTTTCAACGCACCACCATCACAGAGGTGCCCCGACCCCTTCCCCTCCCTCCCTTCCATTTGAACCTCGAAATATTTTTACTCGATGAAGTTGAGCCACTCGAGGGCACAAATAAAGCTCAACAATATATCACTTTCCTAACCCGGTATATTTCTTTTCTTTTGTGACGATTGGTGCTGATTCCGCGCCGTCGTTGGCAACGCCGCCTCGTGGTCCTCCTTTGTCGCTTTGTCCCATTCCATACCGGGTATAAAATCTCGAAACCAGGTCTTAACCAATCCATTTTTTTCCCGCAAATGGTGCTGGTGCGGCTCGGCAGGGTCCTTCCCCGTCCGTAGGAGGCAAATGTCGGTGATGGATAGGTGGATAAGGGAATTTTCACCTCCAAAGCACTTGGAGGCGAAAACCAATCCAACTTTTTTTTCTCTGGCTATAAAGTAGGGTCGATGGCGGGGGGGTAGGGAGCATCGTTCTCACATCTGTCAGAGCTTTGCAACACTCCCGAGCAATCTTCCCCGACGCGAAATTCCATCCCGCGCCCAATTTCCCCAATCTCCCCCACCCAAAGCCACCTTTGATTAACTATGCCTGCTGCCCGTACCCAGAAAGAGAAGGCCACCACCCCTGAGGGACGTGAGGCAAAGGTGAGAAGTCACGCGACTTTACTTTGTTTTTTTTATTGTTTACTGATCTTCATTGTTCTTTTGTTAGACTCGATGGTCTTGTCCTTTCCCGGGTTGTCACAAAACCACCAGCAAGAAACCCGACGTGCGTCGCCATTACCGCACCCATTTTGACTGGTACGTATTCTTCACTTTCAATTGTTTGGGTTGATATCTGACCGCGTTCGTTTCAATTTCCAGGGTTCCTTTCCAATGCCCATTCTACGCTACTTGCAAATTCCAATCGCAGCAAGAATCCAATGTGGTCGTCCACATCGAACAAACGAGGATGCACCCCGACGTCAGCGCTGATGACCTCGCAAAGGCGAAGCCTGTGAGGGTTCTTCCCGAGTCCAGCGCGCCCCAGCTTCCTCTTGGTTGGGACAAAGCACCCGTCGCCAGCGCACCCGTTCGTCCCACCGCCAACCCCCGTCGTCTCCCTGCCACTGTCCGACGCACCGTTGCTGCATCTGAGGCTCCCGTCGGTTCATTGGAGAACTTCCGCATCCTCAACCTCAATTTCGAGTCCAAACCCAAGTATCAACGTGTTTCCCGCCGTTCGCGCTCCACCGAGGCTCCGTCTCAGCTGTGCGAATCCGAAAGCTCGGACGAGGAGCTCAGCAATGGTCCTTCCACTCCAAGCGCCTCGCCTTCCCCTTCCGACGGTGCTGAGATCGTGACCCCGGTGTATCATATGACCGCCGAGGAAATCCAATTCCCCGATGACTTTTTCTCGAAGACGCAATTCGGGGAAATGGACGTGAAGCCTGCTGTATCACTCACCTGGACATGGGATCAACTCATTGCGGCGAATGTGACCGACTACACCAAGCCCATTTTCGCTGGTGCTGAGGTGCCCACCGCACAGCAGGAGCCCGCCGTGGACTTTGACATGTTTGGGCAGGTCGAGCGTCCGCTGCCCGAGTTGATCCCCGGATATGAGACCACCGACGATCTGTTCGGTTGGGATCTTACCTACGATAAACTCTTCCCCGCCTCTACGATCACTACTGCTACGATGGCTACTGGCAGTGATCTTTCCCTCCCCGAAGACACCATCTTCTACAACCTCTCCGCAGCGCCCTCACCCAAGTTCAACAACGACTTGTCGATGACAGGCTTTGAGGATTCCCCGTCTCCTGTTATCTCGGCCGCGCCGGTGGAAAGTTTTGATTTCTCGCCTGCTGACTATTCGATGGCGGCTTCGGGTGTTGATTCCTTCGATGCTGAGTTGTTCTTGGACTCTGTTGACTGGAGTTCTTGGAGTCCGACGTCCGTCGATTGGGAGGAACTTGCGCAATTTCAGGCATCGTCCTGATGGATTCGCGAGTTAAATCCATCTTTTGCATCGGCTATCCTTTCCTCTCTCCTCCCTCTGTTTCTTTCTCTTCCTCTCTTCCTCTCTTCCTCTCTTCCTCTCTTCCTCTCTTCCTCTCTTCCTCTCTTCCTCTCTTCCTCTCTTCCTTTCCCCTTTCTCGGTCTCTAAATCTATCCAGCATATCCATCTATCATCGGCATCATTTCACAACAATCGGAAATTCATCTGTACCACCACCACCCTTCAATTTATTCCTTCATTTATCATTTTTTTTAACATCCTGGACACTTCACAACCATTTGTAACCGCTCTAGATAACCTAGATGCATCATTTTTTCATTGTATACCTTGCATTTCTATACTAGATTTCCCCCCATCCCACTTGCATTGCATTGCATTTTTTTTTTTTACTTTTGAATCTTGTGCCTTCGTGCTTTTTTCGTTTCATCGTACATACATAGTAGCACTCGACACCCAATAAATGGCGCTGGTTTCTTTGGATTTTATCATCGCATTTTGATGATAAATATTCCGAGGAAATTGGTGTTTTGGAATTTCTTGCTTGTGTGAATTTACTTGAGAAATAAGTATCGTAACATTAAGGAAAATAGAACAATAAGTGGAGGGCCTAATCATAATTTTCAACCTCAAGCTGTGTTTACCGAGGACTTGAACTTGTGTCTGTTCAGAGATCTGCGCAACTCACGGCACATAATCAGGGTAGTTATTTATGCGCCTCGCATCGGAGTGGGGTCTGTCCCGTCAGATCCGAATTTCCAAGGGTCCGTTCTCTCCTTTTCGGTGCCTCTTTCATGTTCATACTCCGAAGGTAAGAGATGGCAGACGGAGAAAGAAGGCTACAACTAGAAATAATGGCTCATTTGGCGTTATAATGGAGGATGGAAGTGGAGTCAATTAAACACAAACGTTAACATTTAACATTGATGATACGAGAGAGGAATGGGGGACGGGGGACGAGGGCGGCTCGAGTCACTTGTTACACATTTTGTCCAATTTCAAAGAACCTATAGCTCCACATTCACTCACTCTCCGACAACCTAATCATGACTCTGATTAACACCAGACTCGAGGTTCCGACTTTGAAGTATCTTCTGGGAAAGTAAATAGACTATATAAAATGATATCAAAGCAGTTAATGGCATGAAATAAGGTAAAGGAGTATAATCTGACATACCACGGTTTTTACGTTCAAGGTCGCATAAGTAGGGCTTGCGTGCAGAACTTGGTCGGGGGTGTTCATCATCTGCCCCACTTGGAAAGAACATGTCCGACGCAACACTGTTCTTCCCGATAAATTTTTCCCCGGAGGGTGTAAACCATAACTGTGATGAAGCCCCCCTGATTGAATGGTTGTTGCCATAAACCCGTAGATATGATAATGGGAGAATATGATGGTCTGCGGGTTGTGGCCCAGTTTGTAGCATGGCTATAAAAAAATAAGTCAGCCATGAATGAACATGCCGATAAAAAGAGAGCCTACCCTTCTTCATCTCCTTAGAATACGTCAGGATTCCACCACGGCTACGTACTTCAACGAAGTTGCCAGCTTCCTCCTGAGCCGACCACGTACTAGGAGGGCTGTGCAACTTTGAAATGTTCTCGGCATCGGAATAGCGCCCAGTTTTCTATCGTTTAATAAGCGCCATTATTATGATGCAGAGAAGAAAAGGCTGACCAGAGTAAATAGCCAGTGCCCTATTTCGTGATCAAGCGAGGTCTTCAATAGCGCAGTCAGCGCCAATTTCTCTGAGCGCCTGTTTCGGGCCGACTCGTCCGACCGGTTATCACTGTCAACCCACAGTTTGACATACTCTTCGGAAATGCAAATAAAATGCCAGAAATGTGGCCGCCGGGGGTGGAAAGAGTACAACTCTGGCACACCACTGACAACGGCGACATTGGGTGGGTGGTGAGACAAGAGGTCTCGCATTCCGCTCATCTTTGCTGCAATTACACTCTCTGTCATCCCTTCCTCCTCTCTCCACGTTGGACTTCCTTCTGTCAGAGATACAAATGCATCGATTACGGTGTCGTACGGTCCAGCTTGATTGCTCGTTAATTCTGCGAGATGCTCCTTCCAGAGGGCTAGAAACGGGTGAGAAGCTGAGGCAGGGGTCGTGGGGACTATCCCCTGCCCGTTGAAGTCATCAAACGTTGAGGTGAATAGTTCCCCGGTTGAAGGAGAGGCCATTGATAATTGGAGAGCCATTTTAAACTACCGTATGGTGATAGAAAGACGAAGGAAAGACTTTGATCGCATTGGTCAGCCTCACTTAGCGCTCGATTGTTTTACGACGTTGAGATCGAACACGATTGTTGAGGAGCGGTTACAATTGCCTACCATATACTAGACCATCCCAGATCTCCGAATTCCATAGCGAGAGCCATCAAGAGGGATCCACCCTTCGACAAGGTTCTAGACGACCAGTTCACACGTCTTCTACATTCGTCCTCTCTAGGTGAGAAATGGTACACGGAAAATGAGGGGCAGGGCGACGATAGTGCACAAGAAGACGAATACTGGAAGGGTAAAAGGTACAACATATCAAAATTTATACAACTAAAAGCAATAGGCCAATTAGGGTTATCATGCAGGATGACCAGGTTAGATAGACGAAGATGAGCCAAGAATAATAATAAAATGGGTTGGGCCATATGTAAGAGGACCGCGTAGGGGATATGAAAGGGAAAGATAAATAAATAGAATGAGTCGCCAGGACTAATCCCACTGAATCGCGAATGTCATAAATGCCAATAGCAGATATAAAACCGTTCATAAGACGCACGACAAGATGCTGCGGCATCTGCGGGGATGCCTCATCGTAATACCTCCTGTACCTTTTCTTAAATGCTGACGATACGGGGCGCCGAGAAGGGTGGTTCGGGTCGGTGGGTGCGTAAATCCGTTGGCCAGTGTACGCATCGCGGGATAATTCTGATGGTGCGCTGCCCAAAACCCGTCCTGGGGTGCGGAAAGCGCTATCAGGAGGCGGCGCTGGCGATATTCGTTGCTTCACATGTTTTGTTGGCAACTTTGAAGTATCTTGGTGTGTCGAAATCAGAGACATTGCCAGAAGTGAATGCACGCACTGTTTTTTCACCTCCTGGAGATGGGCTGATATTTACCTGCCCACCAAAGAGGGTCAGATCGTTAGTTGGCAAAGATGCGGCTCGCAGGTCATCAAATTGAGGAGCAAATAACACACGATGTGTTGTGAGTGCCCTTTCCCTGTCGTCTCCTGAGCCCTACGACTCTTCCGTGCTTGACCTTTAGCCCTGTCGACTTCGACATCTGCTGTCTTCGAAGGAACGCACCCCATGGATTGTAGCAGTAAGAAATATGAGCAAGTCGGAATGGCGAAACGTTGTGGCGCAATAATTTATAATGCTGTGTCTGGTAGATATTACAACCGGGACTCCACATTCTGAACCGAACAATCGATGCCACAAGTTTGATGTATTTGTATCTAGAGAAAGGAACTATTGTGAGAAACATATATACGGTTGTGCTATAGACAGGAGACCAAGCGCAATGGGCAGAATCTAAACTGCGCACATATGCACGCAGGACAGATATGGTGAAGCGTACTGGTATGTACTCGTCGATAATTTTTTATCAATCACATGTTGGTGTCGTGGGGATTGCATGAACGAAGGTAGTTGATTTATTTTTGGTGAATTTCTCGTAGGCTTGAAGGGATCATCATATTGCTGATAAACGAGGCGCAGTGGGAAGGTGATAGACAAAGTTATTTATAATGTTTCTCGCTGTGCAACAGAGCGAATGAGGGCTTCTGCTTCTGTTGAGCGAGGTTTGATTGAGCATTTAAAGGGCTTGGGTATCCTAAAGTAGGGAAACGCGGTGAGGTGAGATAGACATATGGGAGGGAAAGAAACCACGCACGTAACAAGCGCCGAAATATATTCGTGAGTGGGCTCGATTACGTTTCCATTCTCGTCTATAGCTTTCTCGATATCGAAAGTTGCAAGTAAAGAGGCTATTGTAATCCAAACAGCAGAAAAGGCCATGTATCGTCCGGGGCAGATCCTAAGAAACATTGCTTCAGGGTCATATAGACTTTTATATTCTCATGAGGACACACCGTCTTCCAAAGCCCCAGCAAGCGTGTTCGGGATCACGGACTGATTTGTCGATGTTGCCGTTCATGTCGATGAATCGATCCGGATTGAACGTGAAAGGATCCGGATAGATGTCTTCGTGGTGAAGCATGGCCCTATAACCACGTTTCTAGAGGATTATGATCAAATGGGACGAATAGGTACGGACCAGGCGTTTGGAATGATTATAGAGCCGGCGGGAAGTCGATATCCCTTGTATTCGTCTTCAACTTCGAGTAAACGGGGGACGGCTAATTTTCGAATGAGGAATAGGCCCAGAACAGTAAGCTTTGGGAAGGCATACCGATAGGAACGACATCCCTCCATCGCAATGTTTCCTTGACAATGGCTGTAACGTAGGGCAGAGCGGGCTCGTCGTCGAAGTCAGGAAGATGACCAGGCTTAAGGACGCTGTCTAATTCTCTTTGCGCTTTTTTGAGGACCTCTGGTTTATCAAGCAGGCCCAGGATACACGAGGCAATCGCAGAAACAGTCTGGAATTGAACTTGCATAAATATCCCAATGACCACAATAAATGGCCCATACGAACCGTGTCGGTGCCCGCTGTAAACAGCGATCCCGCAACACCTTGTATGATATCTTCACGATAGGCATCATCCCGACTGTCCTCATCCATCTTTTGAAGACTGGCGGATGTAAAGGAAGAAGGGGCGATCCCGTCCGCCTGGTAGGTGGAACTGAGCGCCAAAAAATAGCCTGCAAACAAAGAGGATAACGCACGATATTCTTCTTGGCAGCCGCAAATGGTACTTCAATCATGGCACGCGCATGTTTCTTCCATTCCTTTGCCTTCTTCTGGAATCCAGCGCCAGGGAACCACTCGGGGACGTGCTTCAAGGATGGAAACATGTCGACTAAAAAAGCCCCTGGAACACCGGCAACCATCAAGGCTCGAACGCCCTGTTCAGCAGTCTTGATATAAGGATCGTCGTCGGGTTGCACTTCTAAGCCGTACGAAATGGACATAATGGTTTCGCCTGCCATGCTATAACTTTCTTTTATATCACGTCTTTAGGCGTGATTATCGTAAACGACTCACTGCCGAAGGTTACCAATAATGCTGTCCGGCTTGTCGAGGAAACGGTTAAGCAAGTTATGGGAGGCTTTTAATGAATGAGGTCGGAAAAGGCGGGCGGCCGATGGGTGGAAGTTGTGGTGCATGAGACGTCGATGCTGGCGCCTAGCAAAACAATTCAGCTAGAATCCTCAACTTTCAGAGTTTGCGTTGTTCATTCACCATCGCTCGCCTATCGATTAATTAACAACCGTGGAGTACGAGTCACAACAACAATGACAGAAGTTACGCACCATACTGCATGAAACAGAAATGAAAGCTCCAACCCATTAGCTCGTTCATCATTGGCATGCGCGCCCTGTTTCGCTGATGAATACTTGCAAGCAATGAAAAACTATCAGAAAAAGTAATGACCTTCCAGAATAAATTGAAGAGCGTTTCTCAAGCAATTCCGTTGCGGCCTCGGAGGTGTCCAGAACCACAAGAGACGTACCAGCGGCGTTCAGGTAAAGAATGTCCGTGTCTACAACACTCGTCATCAGGTACCAAAATAACGAAAAGGATCACAAATGAGACGAACCAAGCTCCTTGGACCATTTGTGATAAGTTCGCCATTCGAACTCCGTTGGCATGTCGCGGAGGTTTCCAATCCCTGGAAAACCTTTGGGACCAGGTGGGAGTGGTAAGTGAGAAACAGAGCCATTTTTACGTTTGAAATAGAGGAAAACAAGAACGACGCCCGCCGAAATGGCGAAAGCATCTAACTGAAGCATCGTCGTAGCAGCTAAATTCCCCAGACTTTGGCCTCTTTTAAAGGCGCGAGCTTCGTCGGCCCACATCGACCCACCTTGTTGATAGGCTTTCGTTAGACTCGATGCCAGGATGACGTTCAAAAATAGATCAGAGGGGTGACGTGTGGCGGAGCCAGCATACTACAGCACTTTTTCAGAGCTGGACTATTGGAGTCCCTTCTGGAGACGTCGGAACGTCGTGCAGTCAGCTGGTAAGTGCTATGGCCTGGGAAATTTATGCAGATTCCAGTGATACTTATTCCGACTGAAAGCGCTTTTGATATCGAGTACGACAGTGAAGGTAATGACCTAGAAGGCAAGCTGGCGGTGACCGAGTGGTAATAAGTTTGTTTCATCTGTAGAGTAATGACCGTTCCTTGTTTGAGTTGCAAGGCTGCTCGATATGGTACATACGACTTTTCAGGGTATTTGAGAGATACGACAAGAGACATATTGGGATCGGATCCACCAGTGAGGGCCTTGAGAGAAATTTTCGACGACGTGGCGGTGGATCAGGATGAGGCGAACAAGTGGCAGACCCAAGGAGGCTAGTATTGAACAGCAGCCTATCTTCAAGACAAGAGAGCAAGACAGTGATGTTGGCAAATGAAATGAGGACGCTCGTGTACTAGTAAGTACTAGATGAGTTCATTCGGGCCCGGTGACGAGGTCATTTGTGAGAAAAAAAGGAGGGAAAATCGTCGTAGAAAATTAATCGAGAAAAACCAAAAGAAAACAAAAAGAAATCAGCGGTCCGATCGGCGCGGAGGTACCGGTGAAGCGGAGCTCCAAAATCCATTTCAACCTTCAAGCTTCAAGTTCCAGTTCCCCTCCAACCTTTGGGTTGAAAACAAAAATGAAATCGAATCATAAAAAGCGCAAATATAGGCCACCAACTCGCCACGATTCGCATCCCCTGGCACATTCGCAAGCGCCTGTGTTCCTCGGCCACCATGATGCCTTTTTCCAGTCAGAAACCACACGGGACAAATCCAGTGAACGAGACCCATTGAGTGCGCTCTACATCCAAGCACACGAGGCCGACGTTGTGCATGGTTCCGCCGCTGCAACGGCTGCCCAGTCTCTTGAAGTTGTGGAATATCAAACTTCCCCAAGTGGTGTGGACGTCATCCGGAAGATTGGGTCTGCATTGATTCGATGGGGAGACGGTGCCGGTGCTTCTAGGTCACCGTTGACAGACATCGATGATGAGTCTGTACATCCGAGGAGAAAGGATGCCGAGTCAGAGGTTTGGGTTGACCGGTACGTCCAATAGCTTTACTCACAGCCAACTCTCTGGATCGGTGGATTTTTTATTTCATGGGCTTTCTCATATGTGCCTCGTAGACTAACCCCGAACACCCACAGCAAAGTCAATTACTCACCCCTAAATTCTTCGCGTTATCCACATATTAATAAATCTTTTTTCCAGATACGACGCGCGCCTTCTGTTAGACGCCCTCCCTGCCAATCCATCATATGAGCCAGGACCTTCATCACCAACAGGATGGTCAGACCTTCCATCGGATTCTGAGGACACTTTTTTCTTCACTCCCAATGAAGTGGAGGATTTTCACCGCGAGAAACGTCGACGTCTGCTTGAACAGACGAGAGAGGATCGGCTCAAAGCTCGAATGGAAGAAGATGGCGAGGATGAAACTCCCGCAGAAGAGGAAGACATCTGGGGCGGTAGCGACGAAGAGGTTTGTCTTATACGTCCCCACCGACATTTCATTCCCCTGACTCGTTTCCTAGCCCGACGAAGTGCAGAAAGAATTGATGAAAAGGACGGCATCACATCTTCTCTCGTCCCCAAACCCTGCTCAACTTGAGATGCGTATATTGGCAAACCATGGAGGCGATCGACGGTTTTCATTCCTTCGTGGCCGTTGGAAGGATTTCTGGAGTATTTCCAAGGCGAAGGCGCGGTTAGAGAAGGAGAAAGAGGCCGAGAAAGCCGCTGGACTTGGTGTACTCGCTGGATATGGTAGCGACGACAGTGATTCGGATCAGGAAGCCAACGACGGAAGTCAAGGTATTATACCTGAGGTACCTCCTGCTGAAGAGATACCTCAGCTTCATGAAGCAATCCCCGAGACTGCGGAAGATGCCGCAAAGGAGGCACGGCGGAAAAGATTAAAGGAATGGACCGAGAAGAGGCGGGCAGGGAAAAATGCAGATCAGCCTCAGAGTGGTGCCGTTTCCTGACATGGTGTGTTGCTTCGGGCGTCTTCATAGAATTCTCTACTGATATCGAATCAAGGATGTACAAAGATGTCATTGCTCTGCCTTCAATAAATAACTATTTTTCGATCATTCTCTTTCTCCTGAGTGCTAAGGAGGAGTATCGGGTTTGTTCATAAAGTGGGTTCCTTCGCTCTTCCGCGCGGAGGCTGCCGTCAGGACCAGGACTTTCTGCTTGTGGTAACGCCCCGCCTTCGGAGTGAGTCTCGTTCTGATAATCTCTTTCATATGTTTTGCTTATTTGATGGGGGCGAAGGTAATGAGCGAGTGCTCGCTCCACCAAGACGCGATGATTCCCCGCAAGAATCTCGAATCTCGAATCTCAAAACCCCCAGCGTCGAGAACCCTTTAGTTCTCAACGTCGGCTTGCTCTATATCTTGATATCTCGGCCAGGCCACATATGACCACCACTTTATATGCCTCAAATCCGTATACCAAAGTACGTCGTACATAGTCACGTTGTCCGAAGGACCCGAGGTTGCTCCAAGAAGTGTGCAAAAGAATAACGTCGGACTCAAAGAGTCGTCAAGTGGTATATCAAGTGATAAATAAACCCCGAGACGGATTGTGTCAAGAAGGCAAGAAACTTATAGATTAATAAAAATTCCGAGCAAACACTAATAAGAAGTCTAAACAGCTGTTTCATATATTCAGTTCACCGGCACCCCCGAACCGTTGTCGAGGTCTTGTGTCGAGGTCGTCAACAACCTTGTTCCCAATCAAACAACCGTAAAGTGTCTCCGAACTCCCGCATTTTGCCGTCCATTCATGTTTGTATTCTCTCCCAAGTAAACGAGATTCTAAACGTCTCCGAAGCCTCGCACATTATTTTGCTCAACCCCACTGTGCGTATTCAAATGATGAATTGGTCGCAAATTCCGATTACTCCGGACTCGCTCACATTACCCCACCCCCACCCCCACTGCGTGTTTCCTCGAAGCAGAACAAGCCAGAGTTCCTATTCCATCTCCGAGCTCTCGCGTGGCGTCCACGTTGTGCTCATTATTTTATAGCAGCTGACACATACTTCGTTTTGCATCCGAATGTTTAGAAGGGATGTGGTGTTATCCCATGACAATGGAGGATGGCTAGTCTGTACGAGGGCGTCGAGGCATAAAAGCGTTTGGTTGTTGGAATTTTTTTTTTAATCCCTCAAGGTCGGCGACTCTCAAGATGCGGCCTATCTATCTCGCGTTAATCCCCGTTATCCTTTCCCAGTCCGCACATGCGTGGTTCAGGGTCGCTTGTACCCTTCCTTTGGTCCAAGGTGCGCCTTGAATGCTGTCGTTTCGTGTAATCGCGTTGGATTTAACGGAATGTGTAGAGAGAGTTGACCCAATTGTCGCTCCTGGGGCGAACCCTTCAAACCACGTTCATGTATGTGTTTTTTTCCTTCGAGGGAAACCATGTTAATTTATTCTTTTGGACTCATAGACTGTCCATGGTGCCAATCGTAAGATGTCTTCCGTCTCTTGATGTACAAATTACTCAGAGGAAACCTCAATCGCAGATTTTGCTCCGAATAGCACCTATGATACGCTACGCACCTCAACTTGTACCAATTGCTTGGTTGCGGAGGTGAGATTGCTCTGAATCTATAACACTGAAGTTGTCACTGACCACTTTGGATCGATTGTAGGATTTATCAAACTATTGTAATATTGCGCTCAAATCACGCGACTAGCGCTTATTGCTCACTCACTGCTATTCATCATTCAGGGTTCCCGAAGTTGTACTTCCACGACCCTAACACCAAACTTTTTGAACCAGTCCCGAATGGAGGTCAGTACATACATTGTCAATGGAATCGGAGATTATTTAACTGTCCTCATTTTTCCATCGATTTTTACTAGGCCTCCTGGTGTATTATCTGAACAGAGGTAATGGTGACAAGAGCAACGGCGGGCCTGGCCTGAAGGCATTCCCACCCGGATTCAAGATGATCAGCGGAAGCGCTGTGAGGCGGGCACGAAAGTGAGGCGACCTTCTATGAGCAACTTTTCTCTCTTTCGATGTCAACTTACGGGATGGATTTTATAGACATACGCCTCTTGAAGGATCCCAAGCCGAGCTGGCAGAGAGGGCTGTGGAGTGGGAGTGTTTGAGGTACCCGAACGCGCCTGGTTATAACAGTGTTGACAGAAGTGGGTTTCTGCACAATTTCCCTTATTGACGATGTCTAATGAAGTTCTCTCTCCAGAGACGGGTTTCCCGGACACTGATTGCGAGGTACGTTGTTTCGGCTTGTATATCTATATGATTATGGTTTACCTTTCTTCCGCAGGCTGGATTAAATGCTCGTATCCACATGCCCGCGTGCTGGGATGGAGTTGTAAGCCTACCCGCTCTTGTCAGCAATGACTCTAAGTTTGATGTAAATTCTATAGAACGTCGATTCGCCAAACCATGTTTCGCACGTAGCCTATCTCTCGGGATTGGACAACGGCGCTTGTCCATCTACACATCCTGTACCTCTGTTGAAACTTCTCTACGAGGTGATTATATTCCACAAAAGCAGTTTGTCCAGAGTAATTAACTCAGATTCTTCTGCCATATAGGTGACTTGGGATGTACATGCCTTCGCTTCGAGGTGGGACCCAAGCAAGAACGCGTGGCCATTCGTTTACGGTATGTCTTTTATCTTCGTACCCAGTTCATAACCTCCGACTTGCGATTTTCTTTTTCAGCAACCGGGTATGTACATTTTCAATGAGTTCCCCAATTTTGATCTCAATAAGCCCACAAATATGCAGAGATCCGACCGGATATTCCTGGCATGCAGACTTCCAAAACGGATGGGAAACAACGTACGCTCTATTTTACCTCCGTCCACTTCAACCCCACCGATCCTCTAACGTAACATCGATGTCTACCAGTGCGCTCCAAAACGCCATCGACAAATGCAACAACCCGAATGACCCAACCGGCTCTGGGATTACGGAAGCCTGCTCCTTCCTCACCGTCACCAGTGTTGGACAAGCTGACAAGTGCAGACTCGCTCCGGTGGTGAATGAGGTGATTGATGGAAGCTTGAAGAAGTTGCCTGGGTAAGTCTCCGATTCAAAAGCATCTGCAAATTGCCCTTTCGCATTGATTTCATGGCTGATTGTTTTTCGGATTGACTCGATAGTTGTAATCCTTTACAAACTGGGCCTCAAGACGCTACGATCTATTCCGACAACAATTGTCCGTCGAACTGACTCTCCTTGGTCCTCCTCATTCTCGCCGGATTCGAGTCTTGAATTTCCTAGCCAGAGCGTTGTACAGTAAAGGAATGTAAAAACAAAGATAGCAGATTTCACATAGCAATTTCGATATCAATTATGTTTATGTTACAACGACGAAAGTGTACTGGGTTCTGAGGTTTAATGATTTCTCCCAAAAATCTATCAAACTGGACTGGCAACGAAAACATCCATCCATCCATGTCTTCTAGAAAATATCCACATCTGCCTGCGACCAGTCTACAAAACGCCCGTCCAGGTCTCGATGAGGTCGATGATGCATGAGCCGTTGATAGGGATGTATTGTTTTGTTATCATCTTGATGACCTCTTGTGCTACGACACCACCGAGCAGCGCGGCTGTGTTCGGTAGGTCGGCTGTGGGGGCACGGACACTAAGGATGGGTCAATTCGTTAGAACGGAAATGATATATCTGAGGGAAACACGAAGGGGAGAAAGAAAGAAAGGATGAGACGTACACTTCACCGACTGCTGCCTCGAATTCTTCTGGTAGTTCGGTGCCAGGCGGGAGCAGGGCCAGAGCCTCGTTCGTCAATGCCTCCATCGTGGGCGTCAGTGGGGCGTTTGGTTGCTGTTTGGTCGCGAAAGACGAAAGAGCTGTTAGCGCGAGATGCGTGGCTAGTTGTTTCGGTGCAGTTTCAACTGCATTTGCTATACGTAAATTTGTCAGAAAATCCACAACAGTCGAGATCCCCGTAGAACTGTACCTAAAGCCTGTGGATCGGCGTCCAGAGCCCCCCATTTCTTCCCTTTCAGTAGCTTGAGCGCATGCGAGTTCTTGACGAACGCATCGACCATATCCTCGGATACAGGGACCTGTAAATAGCTTTTAAAGATAGCTTTCTCTTCCTCCGCTCTCGCCTTGTAGAGCTTCTGTAAATGGATGTAAGACCCCGTGCTTGCCTTCATATCGGGCAGCGTGCTCGTCAAGGGCAGTTGTGCGAAGGCTGCTCCTCGACGAATCTAGATAAAGCGTGCACTAGATGGAAGAATGGCGCGGATGTAGGCGTCAAGGAGAGTACTTTTGGCTCGGTGAAGAGCTCGCGTATCTCAGAGGGCACGGTCGTGGTCGTCCAGGCGCGGTACGCTTGTGCTTCGGCTTCTTCAAAGTTCTCCTCGTCGGCTTTCTTGCGCATCTTAAGAACTGACTTTTTGAACTCTTGTTTTTCCGCGTACGTAGTGGGTGGCGAGCCATTATGCTGGAGTTTGCGTTGGGTCGGTCAAGTCAAATTTTAGATAAGATATACGCACTGTCTTCTTCCATTCTTCGAGCAATCGTACAAGGATGATGACATATGGAATGTGGCCATGGTCTGTCACGTCCATGTTCTCAAAATCGAGGGACATGGCGTACTCAAGCAGAGCTGGGAAAGGTTTATCGATCTGAAGAGATTGAGTAGTCTCGGGGTGGCTTTCGATAACTCCACGGACTGAATTAGACGCGAGAAATCGAATAAACGAAACACACACCTGCATGCTCGTGGTATTGGATATAAACCTCTGCCAAAAATCCTGATGATCGCACGATTACAAGAGGAGGGTTGGAAGTATCTTCCCAAAGGAACGACGCGAGCTGGTCGAGCAAGACTGCCTCCAAGTTGTGTGCGATCACAATCGTGAAATCGGACAACCACTCCTTGTCTTTTGCCAGCACTTCCTCCAGGCTCCGCATTTCTGCCTTCCCCTCCACGCCGTCATTGAGCTCAACCAACAGCCTGACCGTCTCCTCCGCACGCGACTTTCCAATGCTGGATGGGCCTTCGAGGAAGAAGTTGTTCCCGGCATCTTCAGGGGTAACTTTTTCAGGATCGAGGATGGTGAAGTGGCCGATACCTGGCAGAACGAGGTTTTTGAGTATGGACGTGGATGTTGCGGATCCGGATATGACGAGAATGCGCGACGATTCGAGGGCGCTTTGTCCAGATGCCGCCCATAACCTATCAGAAAGGGATATAAGACCATTTTCTTCACAAGACAATGAATACAAACCGAAGCTGACGATCGTATCGTCTCGTCTTGTTGTCTGGCGCTGCTCTGAAGTATCTCAGGTTGTTAAACAGGTTCGGGCCACTGAAGATAGAGCCCTACTCAATCACCACTGTCGATTGCTCGATATCGATGGAATTTGTGAAGGACATTGGATTTGAAATGCCGTTTTGTGACCTGGAGGATAATGTAGAGTTGTAAAAGGTGTTGAGCCCACAATGATTGATCAAGGCTTTATAATTTCCGATCAAGTATAGCACCGCTTTTCTAAAGGATGCGCTGACCTCCAGATATAAGTTCTCCTCAAATTTTTTTACCGGGGGTGTAATTATACATATGTCTGGCGATCCTCTGTTTCTCAGATACTTCCGACTCCTTTCGAACAGGCTTTCTCACCACTTTATTCGTGCAAAAACGGACTGGAAGTTCAAGCGATCAATACGTCTACTTAGTACCAAATAGAAATGACAAGGGTATGGCTGCACCGTTCAACGAGTCCTTGGATTTCCTGTTTCTCATTCTCTTCGCGATTTTGACAGCCAATGTAACTTGAAAGTATAACGTCCCTGAGTAACTCCGAGTCTCGCAGGGCCAGAAGGCCGGCCCGTTCCCCCTTGCCGCAAACGTAAAAGCAGGACGCGTTGCCCCTCGGCTTCATTCATTTAACAACCCTCAGGAAGAGGAGGACAGGTATTTAATGCCAATGTAATGGCGCCGAACTGCTTTTAAGGCCTTGTCATCGAGTGTATCTCGGCCCCCCACCAACTCCCTCTTGTCCACTGTTGGTCCACTGTCTGAAGAATCTGCCATGAGCACGTCTGCACTTTCGGCGAGGCTGAATTCCACCAACCTTTCTTCGAGACTACTTCGAGTGGGTTTGAAGGCGCCCCAAAAAAGCGGAAAGCCAGGATTGGGCCTGCTTGCCATCCCAGGCCGAAGAAATTTCCTCACCGTCGTAGCACAAGGTCACGAAGGATGGCGCCTAAGGTAAGCTTACTCTAGCCGCCGAGAGGAATAACACGTTGATTCATCCATTTATCAAAGCCTTGGCCGTTCACCGGTTAAACTGACTCCAGGACTGAACGTCTCGATCCCATTCTATCATCAAGTAACGATTCTCGATGTCCGAGAGTCCTCGGTCAATATTCCAAATGTGCGACCCGTTCCGTTGATCCGTTTCATATCTAATGACGATTTAATTATCAACAGCTACCGGGGTATACTGCAGACAACGTATGCCACAGAAGCCACACCCTTTTGCATGAATATAACGGATTTTTAGGTACCAGTCTTGTGCTCAGGCTCCTTATTTTATCGGATCAATGACAGCTACAGAGTGCGTCATTCACCTCTAATATGTTTCCTTTTTCGAGGGGAAACCATTTCGCCTGTAGGCATGCTTTGAAGTATCTGAGGTTGAGAAGAACGTTCAAAACATTGGTACCTCTGCCATGCGTTCCGTTCTGGGGACGTTCACCTATGATCAAGTAAGGATTATTCAAAGATCCTTCCTATCAATGTTCTAACTGCATGATCATCTCTCGTCAAGGTCATTGCCGACCGAAATGAACTCAACAAGCAGCTGAACGGAACGATAGGGTCGTCTATATCCGTAAGCCATCTTCAACATCCGTTCGAAACCTTTTCCTCTCATCATAAGACTTTATTTACATGTAGAACTGGGGCGTAGAATGCACGAGATTCGAAGTTCAATCGTTCCAGCCCGCAAATCGAGAAGTCGAGGTCAGCCTTATACTCATCTATCTCTACTCATATAGCCGCTGAACGCCAGTCCTATTCAGCGACAACTCGAACTGCAAATGGAAGCAGAACGGAACAGGCGCAAGCAGCTTCTAGACACACAGGCGCAGATTAATGTCGCCGAAGGTCATAAACAACGGGTTATCTTGGAGAGTGAAGGTCATGTAAGCCTACTTATGATTTTAGGAAAACAAATATCAAACTGAGCGACACTCCCCCATTCCAGCTCGAAGCCAAATCAAACGAAGCAGATGCCAAGTACAAAACCGTGTACCGGGAGGCTGAAGCTCGGTATGCTCTCTTCCTCCTTCCCGCTTGCTTGTGTCCACTCAATTTCTGACCACATTCTGAAGCCTTGAGCAATCCGTAATGGAAGCCGCCGCACTCGCACGACAAATTGACACCATCTCACGTTCCATCGCACCCTCTCCTGAGGCCGTCACCGAAGAGCACCGCAACCTCGCTCTGTCGACCCTCGTAGAGCTCCGCCGCCTCGAGCAGCTCCAGGCAATTGCGAAGAGCCAGAGCAACTCGACATATTTCTTTGGGGATAAGAGTGCTTTGTGGGTTGGGAACAATGATGCGTTCAGTGTGGATTATGCGCAGAATGTCAAAGCGGGGTTGGAGAAGCGGGGGGATGTGAAGGGTGGGGTGGCGAGTGTCCTCGGGGTTTGAGGACTCGCCAGCCAGCGCTTACCGGCACTTGTAAAATCGATCTGTTCAACGACCAACTACATACATCCCTAATATTACACCCACCACTCATGCATCCGAACAGGCTGACGACAGGAAGTTGAGGGTCGAATAAAATCTCATCCGATTCATCCCAGTTGGCACGGGAAAGAAGCTTGTTCTCTGCACATCTCCATGATTTATTAGATTTCGATCCAAATATATTTGGGGTATCATAGGCTGTGGTATCTAAAGCGAAGTATCGGGGTCCTGGACGTATTACGAGTCATAGCAGTGTTCCTGTAAAAATAAGCAGCGTTCCTGAGATAAAGAAAAAAAATAATGGTCGAGTCACATTCACTTCAAGATATTTTTTTGGGAGTTTAATTTTAGGTCGAATTCTCGATGCTTTGCAGATAATATTGACTGAAGGTCGATGCGTGGCCGGACTTGCGTCGATGTCGAGCGGTCCTGGCCGATGGCGCTGATGGTGGGGTGTTTGAGGAGCCTCGAGTGTGAGCCTGAGGACGGCGGGGAGTCAGGTCGAAGCGAGCCTTGTTGACGATGAGAGGCGACGCGCGGGGGGAGCGTAATGACCTTGCAAGAGGCTTGTTCTTGTATACCGGTTAGTACGAAAAGACGAAAAAATGGAGGAATGAAATGCGCTGACAGGAACTTTCCTTGCCCTGCCTCTACGTTTCTGAGGGGTGCCCGGCTTCGCGTTTGGCATCTTGGTCGTCGCCTTCCTCCGGGCGCTAATTTGCGCCGCCCGCGCCAGTGCCTTGAAATGCGGGAGGAGGTTTGAAGGAGGCTGTTACGGATTTCAGCGAACGGGCGTTGAGAGTGGATGGGGTATGACTTACCGGCCTCGCATGCGTGAGGTCGTCGAAGTCGTCCTGGCCGAGCAACCCTGCACGAGCCTGCTCTCGTGCGTAAACCAGCCATGTCGGTGTAAGCGGCTCTGCGTTCGCAGCGCCGATATCTCCCGCCCGTAATTGGGCGAGAGCTCTTTCAACCTATAAAGTTCAGTTAGTCCTTGCGTCTACTCGTTGAGAAAGAAAGGGTAATGCGTACGTCAAAGTTACTGGAATCCAGTTGTTGCTCATTCGCTTCGGCCTCTTCAGTAGCCGGTCCAATGTCCTTCTTTCTGAGCCCTTCTGAGCGCGCTCTGCCGTTGGCGATTCCCTGCACCAGATCGATTAGAAAAGCAATAAGAAAAATAGGGAAGTCGCACCTCCTTCTCAATGCGCGTCATCCCAGGCGCGTTGACCTTCTGAAAGGATAAGTAATAAATAAATCGTGGAACAAGCAAAATACTCACCTCATCCACGTCTACAGCTGCCGCAGAATTTTCCTTCTCCGAAACATCGTGGTCGTCGGGCCTTTCCTTTCGTTCTCCCTTCCCTGTAACCTGATTCTTCTGTTCGGCTTGTCCTTTGTCCTCGATGTCGTTCTAAGGTGGAATCGTCAGCCACCATAAAGACAACTATCCGAACGAATACGCACCTCCGATCCAAAAGAGCCGTCGTCTGTAATCCATGCATCCTCGTCGTCGATCCCACCGCCTTCGACCTTGGCACCTTCTCTGTGAAAGAGAAGTCAGTAAAGAACGAATAATATGAAGCCATGATTAAATTTACACTGCGATTTTTTCCGCCCCGCCCTCGCCCTTATCTCTGCAATGAACCGTCACAAGGTCAGAAAGACGGAGCCCGGTGAGAATGACTGCGGCACCGAAGAAAGTGATGCAGATAACGGGCTCGACGATCTTCTTCGCGCCCTGGGCCAGAACCCGAAAAACAGGGCGAGAATTGAATAGGAATGCCTCGCCGGCCTCGCCGTTGGAGTGAAGGAATTGAGCGCCTTTCTCTGGTCCTCGTTCGAGCGCCAGAGGAATGGTAAGGCTACCGGTGGGGACGGGGGCGGCGTCATCATCGACCGCAGCGGGGGCCTGTTGCAAGCGACGAGAGCAAGCCACCTCGAGGTCCTCAAAGAATTGGAGAGTCGCCAAGAGGGCCTTTTTGGATCCGCCCAAGAGCTCATATTTGTTATAGAGGACTCGAATCGAAACTCGCTCCATTGCGAAAGTGGTGAGGGCATCCTTGAGAGACCCCTTTCCGCTCAGAGCCGTTTCAGTGGGTTGGACTTGGTCATAATATGAATGTGGAGTGGGTGGGACAGGCCTGGCTTGCAATATCGTGCATCTCCCTAATGATCTGGGAGCCCTGGAAATTCCCAACGAAACGAATGGACTTCTGGGTGCACGCACATGCATGACCATTGGTGGCGAAGACCAAGCGGCGCGTGCCGCTTGTAATTGATATTTGGCTGAGGCCACTGGTACAAATAAAGGTGATTGCCATTCAAAAGTTGTGCAACGCAAATTCAACGTCGACACCGACCACATCCATTGGCATAATATGTCCTCTTTACATCTGGTAAGGTGCGATTTTATAGAATGATCCTTCACGAAACTAATCCTCCAGAATGAAAAATATCCCAATCCAACAATTCAGGCGGAGTTCGTTTCATCGATTCTTTCTTTTCTGGCAGTCGACGCAATACCAGCTTCAAGCAGCTGCTGACACCAGGCAAGATGGCACGAATTTCTTCTTGTCTCACCCGAGTCAGCCATGGACTCTGTTAATCCGCACGACCATGCCAGAATAAAAGGTTACTTATCTTGGGCTGAGGCCAGCTGTGCTTGCCAGGGCTCGATTCCTTTACGCAAAGCGGCTCATCCCTTCTACTAACACATTCTGATGATGACTACTTTGTTCCGCCGTTTCCCGGGTTTCAACAATGCTCCTGATTTTTTTTTCGGCCATGACCAACGAACAAGCTCCTCTAGTTCTCGATTAGCTTCAGGTGGTCCGAGTCGGAAATCTGTGCATTCTTCTTTTTGTTCACCATTGACTGTGCTCGACGTATTCTGTTTGAATACGTGTGGTTCGATAAATCCTTCTTTGTGGCCAATATTTCAATGTGGCCTCGCATGGCGATCGAGCTTGCATGGCCTGACTGGTGATCGATCGCGCGATGTCAGCCTCCTGGGTATAAAATCAGCTCACTATAGCTCAGAACCTTCATCACAACCACAAGCGTCATTTTGCCTCGTTCCAAAAAATTGCACGTTAACGAAACCAGTACTCTCATACAATAGCATCATGTTCTCATCTTTACTTGCCCTCTCCGGGCGAACGCTCGATGCCGTCGAGCATCACATCCTCACCGCCGACCAGCTCGCCAACGGCTTGTACCATTCTGGAGCGCCGCCCGTCTCTACTCCGTTCTTGACTCTCTGCGTGAATACCAGTTTTGATATCGCGTCTCGTAACCTTTCGGACCTAGGAGTACGCTCTCGACGACCCCCTGACTCTGTAGAACCAGGTCAAAGCACCCCGCCTGAAATTTCCGATTCCGAGTGGGAAATTCGGACTGGTGAGCATCGAAGCAGAACTCGGGATAGCATTCGGATTTAGAGTAAGGAAATATCGCAGGTCGGGCTATCTATATTCTTCAAGAAACCCTTCCTGATTTCTTCAGGACGGGTCTTATTACGTCGGTCGACAAGGCCACCGGCTCACCCCGAATCCCAGCTTCGACATTCATTCCTTCCGCGAATACTAACCTCGAAAACCATGTTGTTAATAAGGACGATGAAGAACCTCTATACAGTCCTAATGTTCGTCTATCCTACACACCTCCTGTGGAACTGCCAGCTCCCTTTCCGAAAACGTTCCATATTGAAGGTGCGGCATAATTCGTCATATTTATTCCATGCTGTTGAACCACATTACATAGGCCTACAAATGTATCTCGCCGCTTGCGGCCTAACAAGGGGTACAATGAACGCGTTATATTCCGACCTCGTTTTTCGCAATGTAAAACTCGTCACGAATACCCCAACACCTACAAGGTCCTCTGGTTCTCAAAAACGAAGAATAAGCAGGGAGAAAAGTATTTTACTCCGTTCTATCGTAACGGGAACTGCGCGAGTGAGCGGAAAGAGGGGAGAGTGGGAAATGTATGTCGTCCTCCCACCGCTCTTTAATATACATTCTGATCAGCTTTGCTTGTGAAGAGAGTCGATATACACTTTTTCGCCTACAACTGGTCTCATTCACAAGCATGTCGTGAACTCCATTCATCCTGCACCGCATCAAGCTGTGTATGATTCGTTGCGCATGAGCTTCGGGAAATTATTAGGGCTAGAATGGGGTGTCGGTAGCAGTTCGACCCCTGTGAATGGAGCTGCGTGTAATGGGAAGGTGCAAAATGGCAAAGGTTCGTGAGGGAAGACGTGCATGATTTATTTATCAAACCCCCACTCATTCAACTGTTTTATTCCGCATTCGCCTCCTGGTGAGGAGTGTTCACGAGGCGGTGATGATTTCCTGATGATTACAACCCCACCTCACTCAAGGAGTCTCTCTAGCTGTCCTATGACGCTGTGCATTGTTAATATAACCAGCTTTCCCCATGATAGATATCAAATTGCCAGGATTTGAATACCAAGGGTGTTGCCATTCACAAACACAAACACCGTGACTCCTGAGTTCACCTCGTTCTGATCGAGTTCTTGCTGTTTTCATAGGGTTATGCGGCGCTACAATGTCGTCACATCTTCGAACCCACCTGCAACCAAACCAATTCATATCGCCGATTACGCCGCCTTCGATGAGGAGTCACTTCTGCGCTATTCCATGGACGACACTGGAAAATCGCGGGAAGGAGTCATCAAGGAATTTACGCGACAGTGCGGTGGTGTGAACGAATTCTTGGGAGTTTGTAAACAAAAAAAGATGGAACATGACAAATACATGCGTGGCGAGGGCCGAGTGCCTGTTTTCCGCCTTGGAGTGAGTTCTCGTCATCCGGCCAGTATCATAGCATTAGTCGCGGAAAGGATAGTTTGGGGCTCTGGAGTGGTGTCTGGAACAAGTTAACGCCTAATTAGTAATCGGGCGTTAGTTAACACCCGTTTGGGAAACCATCAAATTTAACACCCAATGGGTTGCTCTCCCCATTGGGCGTTAACTAACGCCCAATTGGGATGCCTAATGCTTAATTTGGTGCTCGCCACCAATATTCCTGTTTTCTCGCCTTTCCTCAATGCTTGATCATCTATCCGCCTCTGGGTCTTCAAATAATACATAGATAACTCGGTATACCTTCTGGAAGACTTAAAGGGAAGAAAATTAAATCTAGTTGATAGCGGAAGACGCTGCAACAGCAGGTTCTCATGTAATCATTCCGATGTTTCTCGTGAAATGCAAGGGTTCAGCATACCTGTACAGGTCATGGATAAGGGTAACAATTTTCCTACCTGTGACCTTTAAAACAAGCTCAAGAACAGCCTTTTAGATCTCAAATCAACCAAGCATTCAGCCTATTTTCCAGCTTCACAATTGGATCAGCCTTTCACTAGCCTTCTAGATGCATGCAGTCTGGTTGGAATTATGGGTAAGTTCTAGTCACATTTATGAACATGAGGCGAAAAGATGTACAGCCCGAAGGGCTCGAAATTTTTTATTCTTTACGCTTTTAACCATTTTGAGAGATTTTATGTAGCCCATGCAATTTTAAAAAATGTGGGCCCCGCTAAATGTGTATAATTACAGTGGTATGTGTTTGAGCTAGTCATGATGGTCATGGAAATATTTACAAATGCAAGAATGGCGATAAAATTGTGAGATTATTATGGTACGAAGCAGGACATCGTGCTTTCGAAATCAATTACCACAGTGTTTCCTGAGAGATATCAAGTAGTGCATGTAAATGCACAGATATCTGCCAAGCTAATATATTTTCTATGTTCAGAGATCGAAGCTAATGAATCGATAAATGATATATTGATAAAAATTGAAGCAAAGATAGACTTGTCCTCATTTTCATCCGGGTAAATTCACTTGTATTTACTTCGCTCTCTCAAGTCCAATTTTTGAAAAAACTTTCAAATCCCAGCCTGTTCCAGACATGACACCAGAGCCATGTTTGGAGGGGAAACTGACTGCAAACCGACTTTGTACGTATGAGAAGTTTTTCTCATCCGAACCGCCCTGCGCCCATCGCCATCGTTTGTTTGCTTTTCGTCAGCAAAAAGGGAGGTCGCTTGTATTTAATTGTGAATATTACATACCTCTTACAATTACGATATTTTGTATACAACCCAATATATTCAAATATAACTGGATGTAAACCAGTTATCATAATTGTTAGATGTATATAATGTCTACAATTAAATACAAGCGACCTCCCTTTTTGCTGATGTTGTTGGACAACATAATGATTATCATCATTCGTGATAATGACCGGTACTTTAAACTGTGGTCAGTCCACATCAAGTCCACATCCACGGCCCTAGTAGATTCTAGGCAGTAAGTACTGCATATAGGAGGATCCTCAAAGATCATGTTCCGATGCGGCTCCCACGAGGGCCCGAGTTGCCCACAGTGGATTCGGTGGGTTTCGGACGAAATGCCCGGGCACAACGTTAATATTCCCCATACCTCTACAGCACCGCCTCCAAGCATTATCAACCAAGCCACCACCACCTCTTTCCCCAACGTCAAATCTTATCTGAGAATCTGGCTGCTACGATGAGTAACACGTTCGGGCAACGTTCGGATGAGCCTCGCAATTTATTCATACAAATGTCGGGCGCACCAGGTTCAGGGAAAAGCACGATGGCGAAGCTCCTGGGATCATTGATTGACGCAGTGGTCCTCGACCACGACATATTGAAATCCTCTCTCCTCGAGGACAACACCATCTCCTTTAACCAGGCGGCGAAATTTGCCTATCGCCTCGACTGGACAATCGCCGACGCTATGATGGACCAAGAGCGGAATGTCATTATCGACAGTCCCTGCAACTACCAAGAGATAGTAGACAAGGGACGAGCGCTCGCTCAAAAGTACGGCTATGCCTACTGGTACATCGAGTGCAGGGTTGACGACATCGACCTGCTAGACGAAAGGCTACGGAAGAGAGCCCCACTAAGGAGCCAGCGAACAGGAGTCGACCGCCCCCCGCGCGATTCCAGTGGCGCCCCTTGCAGCGAAGACTCTCGCGCCCTCTTCCGAAGATGGATCGAAAACCCATACCGTCCCGATGACAATATTATAGTTTTGGATTCGAGTGGCAGCCTAGAGCAGCACGGAGACCATATATTGGAGCGGATTCTCAGTGCACAAGAAGGCAATCTTGCAATCCCGACGTCTTCCCTTTGCGATGGAGGATCAGAGCTCTCCGTGGCCTAACCAGGCTGTCCAGGCAACAACAGGGCAACACCTCCAGGACTTAGGTGGTCCAGAGAAGAGGCGTTCTTTCCCTTAGAAGGATGTGTATTTTATCATCTATCGCGATTGATTGACCAGATTTCCGACTCATTATAATTATCACCCAGAAGATTTTCAACGAACAAACTTTGAGCAGCACTACCAACTCTGGGCAGTGCTGAGGCTGACATCTTTTAAAATTAGGATCTATATTATGTTGGTGGTATTTCTTGATATATTTGGGTTTACATTTTGGCTGAGAATCTGCTCTTAAAAAACCAGGAAGCACGACGACGCAAAGAGATGGGCAAGATTTTCACCTATTTTCCCGCGTATTTGCTTCCTAACACCCATGCTCATTGAGTATAGAAAGCGCAAGAAAGTGTTTTGGTATGCAACATGTTCTAACATATCAAATACTTCTGGGACTGATATCCTAGCCTTCTTTGCAAATACAGGTAGTTTTCCCTTTTGCAAGGTTCTGTCAACGTTCTCAAGATTTTTCAAGCGTGATATTGCAAGGATCCGCTCCCGCGTACTGGACAATTTTCGGTTGCTGACCCAAGCTGTTCGGCAAAATGAGGCTAATTATAAACCCACTGTTGTTCACATTGGTGACAGTGAGTACCGAAGAGTGGTTATTGAGGTATTTTTCCTTTTCATCAAAACCTGGTCAAGAAATGAGAATAACAAACCCCCTTTATAGGGAAGCACAGAGCTACAGGGCGGATCCGCAGTCTTCTATTCGACTCAGCACAGTGTAGTGCCCTATCTGGTCTTCATCTACAAACCTGGGTACATTGTGGAGTATCAACTTTTGTCGCCCGGAGATCAGCAAATTACTGCCGAGGTGAAGTACAGACTATCCTGAAGAGTACTCGTCACTTAATTACCACTCGTTGTAGCTTTTCCTGCGCCTCTCTCAAGCCATTTTGTGTGCACATGAAAAGGGTATTGTCCTTGGGCCATATCTCAACGCTGTAATCTTCCCTTCTCACATATGAGTCTCTGGTATCTTACCTTTGTCACTCAGACCAATATTAAGTGGGAGATTTCAAATGTAGGCGGCCTACCGACTGTGAGGTTCGATCTTCCGTTCAACGCTCCACCGGATCCAGTTCCTCCCCCAAATTATACTGTGCCTGAATTGGCGAAGGATCCCCCCCATGCCACAAAGGCTTCGGATATCTATTGCACGCCCTATGTACTGGCTGAGGTTCGCCCCGTCTTTTCTTCTATTTCCGCCCAATATTTGACAAGCCATTCTTCCATTCCCAGCTGATCAAGCGAATCGAGGCCGTCGTGGGGATATCCGTGGGGATATCAAAGCGTCGTACTGCTCAGCCGGGTGACCATAGCTTCGTCTGTCATCCTACCCCAGATCCTACCCCTGCGTCCGAGGCAGAGTTGCTCGTCATCAAGAGAAATCCGCTTTTGTCAGGAATCGTGACGAAGTGCTTATCACCCGACCCTTCTCAACGGCCAACTGCTCGTGCTTTACGCGATCAGCTTTTGAGCGTCTGCCGAAAGTCCATCTTCGCTGCTATAGGCAGTGATCTGTGGAAGACGTGAGTGAAAGTAGACATTCTCTTCACGCCTTTCGCTTGCGTTCGTTCCATAGATTTGTTTCGACGTCGAAGAGGCTGATGATATAGTCGCTGTCTGGTAGGTTTTGAAATCCACTTCCATGGGGCTCCCTGTCTGACGATCTTCCAGGCGGCAGTATATGAGGATACTCCCGTACATCTCGGCTCTGCCTAGATCACAAATATGAGCATTAGATAGACTTTTCATGTTGTTAAGCTTTGCCATGGCTGATGATTCTATGTTGGAGGATTGCTATTATTCGGCGCTTAAGGCTGTCTTCAATGTCCACGCACTCGCGCTAGCCAGGAAGAGGTTTTGATGGAACTCCGTATTTTTTCGAACCTCCGTCTTGTCAAGGGGGTGGTTACGGTAGCATGGCTACCGATGATTAGATACACGAACAGAACCCTTCTCCATGATTATGACTTCCTCTTCATTACCCGCTCTGTTAACGTCTTCAATCCCATCTTCGCTTGGCTCTCAGGTAGCTCTTGCAGGACCTCGTTAGCCTTATCAGCATATGCTTGCGCCAAGGCCCGCGTACGCTGGACACCTGATGAACGTAAAACATAATCTCGGGCCTGCGGCGGAATAGAACAGAGAAGGAAATTAAACAGATTTAAATGAAATATAATAGAGAAACACACCAGCTCAACGTCACCAGTCCGTTCGAACTTGCGCTGAATGAGCTCGCCCATTTCTGGGTGCTCCTCCCATGCGTAAAGAGCTGGCCCGGTTGCGAGTCCTAAATTAAGATCTGCACCGCCAGGCTTTCCGAGCGTTGCAGAGGCAGATTCGTAGTCGAGCACATCGTCCACGAGCTAATAAGGCTTTTAGAAATGAAAGCCCAGATAATAGATTTCGACGCACCTGGAACGCGATACCCAAATTGCGACCATACGCATAGGCAATTTCCTTCCAGACTTCGCCTTCGCGGCACCCGCCCAGGACCACGGCCGATCGGGCGCCTTTAGCCATCAGACTCGCAGTTTTAAGGTACGTTTTCTGCAAGTATATATTCCATGCATCCCGACTAGTACGTCCAGCCGCACTTTGTGCACTCCTCTCCAGCAGCTCCTTCGCCAACTGGTCGTTTGCGTCGTCAGGATCGAGCTTGACTTCCCTCATTTGCAGAATTTCACCCTCGACAAGGTTGGACAGAACACTGGCGATGAGTTCGGTGACTTCACTGTCCCCTAGCCGTGAAAGGGCTGCAGAAGCTCGACCAAGAACGAAATTCCCCCCAAGGACAGAAATTTTGTTCCCAAACGCGGCTGGAGCAGAGGGGGCACCCCGGCGAAGGGCAGACGCGTCAATCACGTCATCGTGTAGCAGCGAGGCTGTGTGCATCATTTCTACAATTTGAGCGAGGCGTAACTGCGTAGGAAGCACGATATTGGCGAGCGTATGGGTATTGGGTGAGGATTGGGGTGATGGTGGGTCTGGTCTGGGATCCCGATGAATCCGTGGCGGTTTGAGAGGGAAAGTGGAATTAAATGATGCAGTCTCGTCTGGCATGCTGGGGTTCCAATCGTTCAAAACATCAGGTCGCGTAAGAGGCTTGTCCAATTCCTCCGCTCGTCCGCCCGCACCAGCGCTCTGAGCCTCCCACAGCTTCCTGTCCCAATCCCCACCCAAACCGTTCGTCGCCTGCGCGAGCAGCAGCACAATCACTGGTCGTACTTGTTTGGACGGATGTCGGAAATAGTATTTCGTTATCTCACTGATAGCAGGATGTCCTGAGCTCAGCATGGATAATAAGGAAGCGCGTAGTTCCGCGAGCTGGGGTGCGAGGAAGGTGAAGGGGTCCAAGCAGGGCTGGGTAGGCGTCGGATATGAATTTGGAGCCATTTTCGTGTCGCCTGGGGTACGAGAAAGAACATTGCTGCTGTTAGCGGTATTGCTTTGCTCTCGCAACTGTAATGCTGCTCTTTGTCCTTGCCGTATACATTTCTCCGCGTCGAATGCAAGTCGCCACAGACATCGCTGGTGCATGTCAAATTAGTAAGGAGCTAGAAAGGTCAGAGTCAAATAAATAAAAGCACTGCAAAAGCAGCTAGGAGAGCTCACGACGGTTGGCTCAACGCGTTCCGTTTGACGTTCCACGATCACCACCACTGATATTTTCCCGAGAAAGACACAGGCTCGTACTGTCCCTACCCACCCCGGAACAAACCTCAACGCAGTTATTTATGTGAGTTGCATTGGAAAATCCTCGAAAATGCAACTCACGACGCGCGAAATGCGGAGGAAAGGAGGAGAAAGAAACACAAAGTGGTGCACAACGCGTACGTACCGGCTTCGGAAGCGGAACCCACGTTTTTTTTGATCAAATGATCCGGGACCTGATCATGATCGGCGAGGGCTGCAACTAGCTGCAGCAAGCTCTGAAATGCATAAATTACGACGGGAAAGGAGGCATTGGTTATCGTTCAGAGGTAAATATATAAATCTAATTGCTCAGAATCGTCGTAACAAGGGTGATTTCTATGGAACGGCGACGACCTGCCCAGTTTGACGTCAACTTTCAGGTACTATCCGTAGACCTCCTCTGCCTTCTATAGGGCCTAAAGTACTAGTCCGCAACAGAGATCAATAAGTACTTAAGTATAATGAAAGTATACCCGGATCAGTCGTATATCTCAATCCTTTTGGCATCTAGGTTCCTAGATTCTTTGGCTAACTAAAGGAGGGAATGTCGGGATGAGAGCGGACACGACACGAAGCAGCTTTTGGAACCCGCTGCACACTCGCAGAAAGTCTCATCGTTCCACCTTCAACTCCCATTCCCGAATGCCGCGACGAATAAATGCTTGCTTCCGGTGAATTCAAAAATCCCCACCACTCCTTATCCGAGAAGCTCGGTGTTTCCATTATTTTATCCATGCGAAGGATCTCCCAGACCAGCTGATCATGCGCCTTGTAATTGCGGAGGGCTTCGAGAAGCGTGGATACTGCCGATACAACATTTGGATGTCCGGAACGAAAATTCCCAGTTGCAAGTAATTTGGCGTAGTACGAAGCGACGCAGAAGAGGAAATCGCGTTGTGGGTTCGGGAAGTCATTGAGGGCGACAGATATTTCCGTGATGGTGGATACGACGATTGTGAGGATTTCCGAATCCAAGCTGTCATAGGTCGTTGAATACACCTGGTTTCTGAACGTTTGCAAATACCAGCGGAAGAAAGTATGGGAATGGAAGCTGTGCTTGAGGTAAAGATCGTCGGGACTGGAATGAATAATGGTCGAGAAGAACGCATGGATGCACAGGGACCATTGGCGGACAAATTCTGGAGTAAAGATAGATGAATACCTTGATTCAGTACTGGATAATATATTGAACTCCTCACCCGTCTTAATTTCATCTTCCTTGATGCTCCAAATGGCACGGGTTAATGAAAAAGGGGAAATCATCAAAGGCGGCGACTTCTGGGGTTCGCTTTCTCGATCCAGCCTGTGGGCTTTGGAATAAACTGCCGCTAGTAATCGCAGGTTGCATTCCGCAAAATGCCTTGATAGTGTGGGGGAAAGTTCCTGGTCCGGATTGACAATATCCAGAATGGCAATGGTGTTCTCCTCGGATACGAAACGAGAATCAAATCTAAATATGGTCAGCATGTTGGATAAAAAACCAGACTTCTGGTCGAGATCGTTGGAACTTTTGAGATTGAGGAGGAATCGGAAGTATCTGTTCCTATATGTTTGTGCATATGTTCCATTGGCATCTTTCCCAATGACGGAAGAAGAAAGATCATGGAGACAATGGAATTGGGCAAATAGGTAGGGATCTGGCGGATTCATGTCGTTTCCCCGCGCTATAGTTCGAATACCCTTGACGGCGTCATAAAGCGGTTGCGTAGGCCGGTAGTGTCTGTTGCGAAGTTCGCCGTGTACAACGTTTAAGAGCATGCAATCATGAAGACTCAGCCATGAACAATCGAAATCAACCCAGGATACCTTGCGCCAAATGGTCAAGATAGATGGGAATTCATGGGAAGTTCTAACAAATCGGGGTTGACTGGCTTCCAGTTGGATAAATCGATACAGAAATTTTCGGGAATGCATGATCAACCATTGAACTCGCGCCATTAGCCAGGAGGCGGCCAGAAAACTCTTCTGGAAAGCGGTGGTCAGGCGACGGAACACTTGAGACTTCGGGGATTTGTAAGGGCAAGGGGAAGGAAGGTTAGAGGTGCGCTCTAAATAGGTGGGTAGGATCACAAGGCCCTGGAGAGTAGGAAGAACGGTAGTGGCAATGAGGAAAAAAAGACTTATGAAAATAAAGGTAATGCCGGGGATTGCTACTCCAGGTCCGAACCCAAGTAAATGGTCGACGAGCCCTGCGAGATAAAGAGCCAAAGCTCCTTGGAAGAGCAGAGGAAGTCCCGCAAATATATGCGGCACATACCACGCCTCCAAGGCCTCTTTGCGCATACAGAAGACACTGAACTTGTCTTGAAGTGAAAGTCCTGAATATCGTTGATGTTCACGGATCCATTGGAGGGATACAATCCCCACCAGAACGGTTGTAAGGCTGAGTACCAGGCTCGCGAACCAGAGTGTATTGATCCGGTAGGATGAAGGAGATGGAGAGAACTGGAGCTCGAGAGGTATACTTGCATTCGTTCCGTTGGCGCCATTCGCGAGAAGAGTTGCGATATGGGATAATAGAAGGGTGTTCGGGTCAGATCGAAGATCCTTTGAGGATTCGACCACAAAGGATGTCACGACCGCCGAGAAAAGTCCAGCCTTTCGAAATCCAGAGTCATTCACTTGGTCCGTAAGAGTATGAACCGGCGAACACATACGAAAATCAATAAATTCTGGACTTCATCCTTCCAAGCCTCACATTGGACTCTATCCTTCGCCAAGAGGGGTTCTAGCAAGGTCTCCCAAGGATCCTCGTTGGACCTGGGTATGGGATATCGATGTGGTTCTTTATATGACCATTGTTCGGGCTTCTGGGGTCGAATAAACCAACAATAACGCTGAAGGTTGCCAGGCGTACATACCTGCTGAATGTTATTGTCCTGGGGTGTGGTCATTTAACGCTTCTTCTGTTTTCGAGAGAGAAAAAGCACAATTCACACAGTGAAAGGGCTGTGCGCGATAGGTAAATATCCTGAGGGCCACAGCCAAAATATTGGTAAGCCGTCAATCACTGAGGAGGGGTTTCCTGGGGTTCCTGATCCCTATCATGGTCCTGATTATTCGCAAGACATGTGGTCCGTACAATCATTCGTGGAGCTAATGAGCAATAACGTTGGACAGAAAGGAAGGTTTAGGCAAGGTTTAGGCTAAGCGCTCAGCGTTGCGCGGTTCCCCGAAATGAGGTCGGAGCCACGTGTCGGCTTGTAGGCGAGCACGTGACTGGCTTCATCACCCGTTCCTGCTCGAATTCCCTTTGATTCTGAACGACCACTACCACCCAAATTCCACCCACTCGTTGCCTTTAATACATTTTCCGGACAAAATGCCCCCTGGACTATCGTCGGCGGTGAGCTGGAGCAAGTCATTGGACTCTCTTCGCGCTTACGTTGTTCCAGATGACAATGAAGAGGATCCAGCGCGAAATTGCTGATATCAAGAAGGAGGATCTTGGAGAGATTAAGCTAGCCCCGACGGACAGCAACATGCATATCTGGAAGGGGTGTATACCGGGCCCGCAGGGGAGTGTTTATGAAGGTGGCGTATTCGAGGTGGAGATCGTCCTTCCAGCGGATTATCCGTACGTCGCGTATTTTCTTTCGAATTATTGCCTTCTTACGACTTTATTTAAGGTTCTCGGCTCCCAAAGTTTTGTTCAAGACGAGGTGAGTAGGCACACGATCGTGAATATAATTGACCTGATTTTTTGAAACACCCAGAATATATCATATGAACGTGAGTTGCTTTCCGTCTTGGAGAGTTTTGTTGTTTACGAAGGTTATATTAGATCTCCGAACAGGGCAATATCTGCATCGATATTCTAAAGCAGAATTGGTCGCCAGCTCTATCGCTCTTCAAAGTGATGCTTTCTCTGTCATCGCTCCTGACGGACCCTAATCCCAGTGAGGACATTTAAGCCATCGTCTCTATTTAAAATACTCAAGAGCCTTATATGCAAACTCCAGGAGATCCCCTGGGTATGTCGATTACTGCCTTGCTACGATGTCACACAACTGACAAGTTTTGCTTCTGACATTGGTCATTCTTGCAACACGACAATCTTTTGACGCGTTTCCGACTCTCTCGATAAATATGTGCACTTCTCATTTCCCAGTTCCCAGCATTGCAACGCAATACATACGGAATCGCAAACAACACGACGCGACGGCTCGCCAATGGACAGAAACGTTTGCCCTGCCAAAGCCACCGCCGCCGCCGCCTGTCCCAGTTGAGGCCCCTCCTTCTCCTAAACCCACGAAGGGGAAGGGAAAGAAACGCGCAGAACCTCGCCCTCCAACCACTGCTGAAAGTTCTTCCTCGACGATCAGGCCCACTCGATCAGCAGCTGCAGCATCCTCTTCCGCTGCGACTGCGTCCACGTCTGCTCAAAGCGATATTATTTCCCTCGACTCGGATGAGGAGATGGAAGGACCTCCGAGCGGCAAAGGCAAGAAAAGGAAGCGAGGTGATGCACCTCCAGCGACCGCCTCGGCACCTGACGCCGGTGAGGTGGTTGATTTGTTGGGAAATTCGGAAGAGGAGAGAGAAGCTGCTTCGGCGAAGAAGAAACGAACTCGTAAGCCGCCGAGCAGAGCAGGCCGTCAACCAGCTGCCGCTGCCAGCAGCAGCAGACGGCCCGTACAGCAACTTGGCGATGTTATCGTCATCGAGGACTAAAACCTATTTTTTTTTTCCTTCCTTAATTAATGGGACATGAAACCTTACTGCTTCAACCTACGGTATTAATTCTATTTTCCTGTTTATCACCTTCTCCTGGGTCCAGATTCGGCATTTAAACCAGGATAGATTGCGTTACAGATACAAACGAATAAGAATAGAGTGTATACGCTATCCATCCCCTCACATGAACATCACCCCTGTATACCAAAAAAGATAACAGTTAAAGATTGTCCCATCACATTGAAAACCGGAGAGACATACCGGTGCAATTAGGCGCACCACACATGCACTTCTCATAAATCCGATCTCTGGTCCCAACCTGACTCCCGTCGTCCGCGTCGTTTCCATCGTCCTGTGGGTCATCATCATCGCCATCATCTCCTGGATACCTTCCTTGATAATTGAAACAAATCTCCTCATTGGGCTCGATATCTCGGCGGGAGAAGATAGTGAGAAGGGGTTTGTCAATGTTCCCTTCATTGATGTAACATGGATAAAGGCGGCAATTGGGGTCGCATGAGTTATTCTGCCATGACATTCCGTTAATGAGTGGCTCGGAAAGAGAATGAGAGAGCGGAATGTACCAAGAAACGTGTAAACTGCATGATCGAATTATTAGACTCAGTGATCTCACGAGGATGAAGGAAAATTTCGTACATTGCCAGCATGGTAAGCATCAACAGTATATTTGTTGGACCAATCATGATACTTCTCGTCGTTTTCATCCGGCTTCAAGTGATGGAAATCCAGGTCGAAGAGATAAGTCCGTCCATAGGTATTATAGAGACTAAAATTCAGTATTTGTTAGCTGCCCGTAAACAAGTTACTGTCTCCTGAAACGCACACTCCACGTTCATGAGCAACGGTGTCAGTGAGCAATTCACCAGAATATATGCCGATGAAGGTGCCCGAGGGAATCTTCTTATTGCCAGCGAAGACACCTTAAATATTCAAAATCATCATCAGCAATTACTTTACATATAATGTATGTGTATAGCGCACCCCAGCCTTTATTCTCCGTTTTCCGGATGGAAACTTGAACTTTCCTCCCATGTTGCACAACCTTGCAAACAAAAAAATCAATGAGTCCATCACAGTTAAAAAAGGTTTGCCACAACCAACCCTATTACGGCACTCGTCTCCACATCCACACAGATCATTGCATTCAAACACAGGGTATCCTGGAATCTTGAGTTTTCCAGACTTGTCATAAGCAAACTCCAAATGTGGATCTGCAGCAACTTTTCTCTGGTTCTTCAAGCATGCACAAGTCTTGGACCTGGGATCGCATACACCTTTACACGAACAGCTGATAAGATTCTTGACATCAGGCGGAGGCGCGCCCTCGCCGTGCCACATCTTGTTTGTGTAATAAAACTCCCAAGGCGGCGTCGGCTCCTCATCCACGCTATTCTGGAGCTCGATCGGCGGTGCGTCAGGCTCGTCTTCGACGGTGTTCTCCAGCATCATCGCCTCAAAGAGATCGCGCATGCCACCCATCATCTGGGTATAAGGCGACATGTCGTTGACATGATCCTGCAACGCATGTGGTAGGTCTTTAGCGTAATAACATTTCTGTGTGAAGTTGTTCAGATTCCGTCTGTACTCTTTCCAAGTAATGGCTGGCAAACCGCCGTAGGTCTTCCCCTTGTGAACGACTGCTCTAGCGGCACCAGAGTCTTCCGGTGTCGTGTTGCCGCTGGCAGGTTCGTACACCCGCGGGAGGTCGTTATCGTCATCGTCGAAAGTTGCGGGCCAATGTTCAGTGGATGACCGGGATGACCGACGTGACGAACGTCGAAGTCGAATGGGAGGAGAGAGAGACCTTGTACTCGGACCGGCTTCATTCCCACCGCTGGAGACTGACGGCGCTGGTGAAGGAACTTTGCTTAGTGACATAACGTTGGCCATATGCTCGACTTCCATAATGTCTTCGTCGTCGTGCTCCTCAAGCAAAGCTTGACATTCATCTATGTCGTTGGCCATGTCGTCGTCCGATAGTGGGTTCCAGGACATGTCAACCTCTGGGACAGCTGGAGCATCAATGGTACCTTCAATTTTGTTAGAAGGGGTCATTGAAGTCATTGCGCTTTGCTCAGTGGTGTGTGTTGTAACTGCCGCCTGCACTGTTGGCTGTTTATCCTGTGTTTCAAAAACGGGTATCGGATCCGAGATCTTGTCGGGCGGAGAAATTGCGTCGGAAGAGGGAAAGAGTGTAGGTTTTGAAGGTAATGGCAGCGGAGAACCACGAGAGGGTAATGGCAACTGCTGCATTGGTGTAGATCCTGGTGGAGAAGGTGCTGCCACTGGCGTTGGCTCAACAGATGGCACTGGTGAACGCTGCAAAGCTTCTGTCGACTTTTCAGGGACAGGCAAACTTCCCGCGAGCGCTGTTGTCGGCAACGAACTGGTTGAATTTGTCCGCGTAGGAGGTTTCGACGCAGATTTGGATTTAAACGGTACTCCAGTCTTCCAGGTTAACGTCGACGGAGGAATCGGCTGCTTTGTAGGCTGGTTGGGTGGGTTTGTTCTGGCAGAATTTTGCCTGCTTAAATTTGGCTTAGGAGGCACATAGGTTGATTTCGAGCTGCTAGCGGTCGGGGCCAATTGCGACTTCCAAGGGAGAGGGGAAGAAGATGGAGGGGGAAGAGACGGCGACGGTACTGGTGGCATGGTTGGGAGTTTTTCATCGAAAATCGCACTAGTCAAAGGTGGGGATAGAACTAGCAGGGTAGAATAAAATAAAATCAGAAACAGAAAAGGTTGAACTTCAAGAAGATTGAAATTGACCCTTGGACGTGGACGCAATCGCAATCGGCGCACTCGGTTTCGCCTTCAATGTTGAGAGCATATTTACAAGCGCTTTCGAGCTTTCAGCGGCAGCATGCGACACGACTCGTGTTGGATCCAGAGGAGAGGCGTTCTTTGGAGGCCTTCCCCTTAGAAGACCGTTTCAAGTACATTTCGGAATTCATTGCATTCGCCCGTCCAGATTTCATGATCGCCTCTGCCAACGACTGCACGTTTCCAGTAGATTTTCGTGCAGCAAAGTTTGAAGCAGCCGGAACTTCCTATTGTGATTGAATGAGAAAAATGCGAGAAATATCAATTGCGGCGATATACACACCGGCGGCCCTGTAGCGTTCGGTGGAGTTGGAGGTTTTTTCGCCAGTTCAGGAGCAGAATGCCCTGTCGAGTTTATCCCTAAGGTCATATGACGCAAATCAGGCCCAGTAGAACCTCGGGAATTTGGCTTGCTGGATTCCTTGCCAGATTCGGAATCTCCTGTGGGCGATGAGGCGGAGGATGATGAGGGCGAAGCTTCTCGTCGCTTGAACGAGTCAGAGGCAGATTTAACCGCTGTTTGAAGAGGTCGCTTGCTCGGCGAAGGTGGTAGAATGAGGTCGTCCGGAATGGAAATTGGGTTGAAGCCCTGTCGATTCGGCTTTTTTATCGACGTGGGACTTGAGTGCGGCGGCGGGGGCGAGGCGTGGACAGGCGTGACGGGTTCAGGTTTGGCTGGAGGCGTTGGGGGTGTCCATCGCAAAACATCTATGGCAGCAGAGGTATTATGTTCACGAACGGGTCGCATGTCGCGCTTAACGTCGACACCTGCACTAGAAGCAACCACTTCTACAGAACCATCAGAGGAACTGTCAACATCCATACCATCTTCAGGCGGCTTGGAAGTGGCGATATTTTCTAAAGCCTTCGTTGTCTTTGGCGCATCGACCGATTTCCCAGTTGTAATTTGAGGCTTCGCCACTTCGTCATCACTATCAAAAATCTCGATGATTTCCGGTTCAGCTTTACGCTTAGGGGGCGAACTGCGTCGAGATTTATTTCTTCCAGTTCCAGTAGATTTTCTGGCTGTCTTCGGGATCTCTCGTTTGGGGGGCGGGGGGCTATTATTGTCCGAATCGGATGAAATTTCGATTATCTCCTCGTTTTTCGAAGATTTGGGTTTCGCGGGCGCAGGAGGGAGTTTGTTCGAGATAGGTAAATTGAACGATTTAAGCCGTTGAGATGAAGGTCCTGCCACCGACGTCGACGGTCTCGAACCGGTCGATGCTGACTCCTGAAAAACGCCTTTGCCATTAATCTTTCGAGGTGCATCCGCACGAGATGTACTGGCGCGAGCGGAAATAGAAGTTCCGGTATTGGAGGGACCAGCTATGGAAGACGAGGGCATAGGTGGCACTCTTGGCACTGCGATTATATATCAGAACTAGATAGATGTAGAATTTCGTCCACTGACGCACCTGGTGCGGAAATCCTCCAGATGCTACCCGCATCTTTGAACTTGAAGCGTTTTGGTGCTGTTCCGATGTCCCAACCGCCATCTTTTCTTTTGAGAGCTTGACCAGAAGTCATCACTGCCGTCTCCTTCGGAAAAATACCTAGTTCGTCTTCTTCTTGGTCCAACTCATCCTGTGAAGAGTCTGTTGTTGGAGCTGATTCTACTCGTCGGGTGCATTTCAATAAAAGATTAAGCGAGATCAAGGAATTGAGTGAATGAAACAATGTGATGAATGGAATATAAACACCTTGCAAAGCTTCCCATCGTGGTCCGGGTGAAGGTGGAAACATACAGAGACACCTTTCCGAATATCAACCTTGACGATCGAAGATGATCAAATGTGGGCCGTTTCCTTCGCCCCCACGAGAAAGACGCACCGTAGCGGAATAAAGAACACAATCAAAGCGTTCTACGCGGCCAGCAAGTTGAATAACCAGGATATTCGAGGCAATATGCAGGAGGTTTCCAGCATTTGCCCCTGCGCTGACCGAGCACGTGATGCGACGCGTTGTGCCAAGGAGACGCGCCTCCAAGTCCTGACTCCTAATAGTATAAATTGAACGTCAGTGCGCTACTTCACGCAATCACGCCTAGCTAGCAAGCATGGATCATGCGCTTATTCGCGCAAGACGCAGTGAAGGTAAGATCGTAATAATTTTCCCGCAGATGGCGAGAGGGCGGGACTAAGTAGTACATAAAATAGAGATAACATACTAGAGCTTGAACTACAAAAACCTCACTTTCATACTAAGGTACGTACTTATAATATCTTCACCGTCAGAGGTAAAGTTGGGCTAGCTTGCTTGCATCGATCCTGGTCTGCGCTCTCCTCTCCTTCAGCTTCCTCCTTCTTTCAATCATTGTCGAAATAAGCACTATGGGCCATGAAAGCCTATCCCAAAGGTTCAAATGCTTAAATCGCCCTCTATCACTTCCTCCATCGCCGCCTCCAAAGGCGAAATAGGTGTACTGCGAACGCTCGTCAGCGGTTTCGCCATCTGACGTGGAGGATGGTTCAGGCTCTTTGATCTGGATCTGATATGCGACGATGATCCAAACTGTGATAGCGGTGAATGTAACGGCGGCGGCGACGTATTGATAGAGCTTTGCAAAAGATTCTGGATTTATTTCTTTCACATTCATCCCGAAAGCAGTCTGATAGATGGACGTTTAGTATAAAGATGGTGGAATATATTGATTGCGGCTTACGGCAACAAATGTGGATGGAACGAAGGCCATCGTGAGGTAGGAAATTTGTTTGATAGCTAGATTGAGGACCCATCAACAACGAGTAAATGACACCGGGGATGCTACATACCTGCACTGTCTCTAACAGCCGCTTCTGTTAATTTCTGTGTCTGTCTGCTGTCTTCGATAGTCACGATGCTGAAGCTCTACGTTCTATAATTCAGTACGACAAGCTCGCCTCAAGGATCATAACACACACCAGGTTCATGACATTCTTCACCCTCATATCCTGCATTTTTACGCTCTTGTCCAGTCTGTCGATCTCCGTCAAGATTTTTTCGCATTCCCGCCTCATCATAATTTTGCTCCGCTCCCACATCGCGTGTTCTTCGGGGTCGAACTGCGAATTTTCCGCTGGCTCTGAGGACGGGTGTGGGGTTTCTAGAACAAACCGGACGGTTTTCCCGAAATCCTTCAGGAGAGCTTGGTAATGGAGGATATGAGCGCGGATGACATGAAGCTCTTGTGTAAGTTGCATGTCGTTGGTGGTCATGACTTGAGATTCCTATAAAGTCGGTTATCATCAACACTGTCAAATCAAATAACACAAATTCCTACCAGAGAACAGATATGGTTATACAAATTCTCCAATACCTCATCCCATGCATACAAGGCATACCATAGGTAGCTCAAGAACACAAAGGTAGGATCCGGACTGTCCCTGAAGATGCTGCTCCAATACACCGACCTTCCAGTGGCTCGAACGCGAGTGTGTAAGGATTCAGCAGCGGTTTCGCGGTGGTCTGGTCTTGCATGGAGGGATATGATGGTACTGTTGCTCCGCGAACGTATCATGTGCACAGCAAGATGGTCGGCGATGAGAAGTATGTTACCTGGTCATACCAGTGTATAAGTAAAGCTGATATCCGTCGAGTTATTTGGACGTACTTGATCGAAGAGGAAGTGGTGACTGTGTGTCAATCATGAGGTCAAGACTTGTTAGACGGGCGGCTCGAGTGGCGGTGCTCGCTGCACGATAGCTAGAACTGGGGCTTGGTGGGACAGTGGTGGGGTTTTGTATTGATCGAATGAACGTGAGGGTGATTGTGATATCTGCAATAGATGAGCACGGACTCCAAGGAGGAAATTCGGAGACTTGCGATCGGATTCGTGGGGTTCAATGTTGGATTGATGTCGTGAGGGTATCCATCCGATGGTAGACGAGAAGAAGAAAGGTTCAATATTATATCGTGTCCCGAGCATCTGCAATATCGGCCCTGATAGACCGTCCACAAAGATCGCCCGTACTCGAACACCTTCAGGTCTGTTCTGTTTGGTTTAAAAAAACCCAACCATCAACGCTCAACCACGCGGGAGCAAAAATATGGACGACCATAGCATACCTCTTCTTGCATCGTATGCCACTGTTTGTCCTGTGTAGACTCGTTCACTTCACGCTCACCCCAGTTCACGAAAATACCGTCCTCCATCACATCCAAATAGTATAGTGTGCAGCTATCGTGCCTCCTCGTCGCGATGACCTTGGCGATCTTACTCTTTTTCTGCTGTCGCGGGGTCCAGTTGGGGTATAACGCCTGTGGGTATTTGCACCAGCATACTTCTTGCCTGGGCATTTGCGCATGGTCGCAAGCGGCTGCGGAAAGTGGGAGGTGACTGTCTGGGTCTTCGATTCGGGCGGGATCAACCTATTAAAAATTCAAGATCAAGAGTCAGCTAAACATATATCCTTAGGGCTTCGTTCCGAACCTCGTCATCGATGTCAACAAAAGGCCAAGGTGCTATAGCGGAATTTTAGCTTGAGGGACGTTTGAAAAGAGATATCTAGAAACGTACCTGAAGGCGTCGCGTGTCGATGACGAGGGGGAGGCATTCTCGGAGGCATTGCAGGAGTGGATTGGGGCAAGATAACGTTCCTATACATGATAGAAAGCGAGACAGATACAGTTCTGTAACGCTTCAAGTTTTGAACTGCTTTATGTATTGCCTTGAAACCCGAATACTGACAAATAGTGGTAGGAATCCACTCTCAGATCTCAATACTGGGATGTCTGTTGAGGTCATCTCAACAAGCAAGTCCATAGTATAAATAATTGATTCCACTTACCTATCCAGGCGACTTCAGTGCCCTGCTCCAACTCGATGGAACCGCGAGGAATACAGGTTAAGCAGGGTTACAGTCCCACATCGTGCCTCTTTACAAGCCGTGCGCCACGGTGCGTGGGTCGTCAAGGCTGTGTTCGGATCCCCTGGCCGATGCATAACAATGTGATGTCCTTGACATCGAAATAATACTGTACTTAAGCGCCCCCCAGGCTGCTAATTGATATTTTGTTGATCCAATCGCCACTGACAGGATTGGAACACGCCTTTGGATTTTTTTTGAAGTTGAGGAATTTTGGAGAAACATATATCTTGCTGCGGATCATCGACAAAAGGAGAGCCGCCCCTGATCCGATTTATCCGAGCTTTAGCCCACGAGCCACGACCCACGGATTCCCTCCTGTGCAACTATTTTCGTTTAAGAAGGGTCTGCCTGCCTCCCAATTTTGAATGGGGCTGCCCACGTTCGACTGACGACGAGCTCTTGTCTCGCAATTTCCTAAAGATTTTCGGATCCACTGGCATCATGGTATCTGGTTCAGCTATCGGGACTTTGGTGGTCTTCATCTTGTCAATCATCTGTGTTATATATCCTTTCTCTTTCCCCATCCTGCTGCCGTACCTGGGTCGTAAACGAATCCATATCAACCTCACGACAGCCCCCATCATCGCCATTCTCGTGCTATGGGCAGCACAGTGTCTAGGCCCAGGGGAAGTGAGCGGTTCTTGCTTTGAAAGCTACAATCATCTCTGAAATTCAAATAATCTAGATTAGAGACGGGATCGTGTGCGTGATTCTTGGCTTTCCTGTCCGATTCACTACCAACCCGTAGTATGTATCTCTTGCAGCGGCACCGATGGGGTCAAACCATACAACATCCTCATATTATTCTTTTCGTTGGCATATATGGCTATCACGCTAGACATTACCGGCGTTCTACAAGCTGCTGCATTCTGGGTCAGCAACAAAGGGGGATCGAATGGATGGAAACTTTTCCTGTATTTTTATATAATGTTGACAGTCCTCAGCGTCTTCCTGGGGAACGACCCCGTCATTGTGTCGGGAACAGCCTTCCTGGTTTATTATACAAAAGTTAACGAGGTGGGTCTTATTTACTCGGAATAGCCTTTGGATAACCTCGCGTTAGCTCAACCCCATCGCGTGGCTAATGTCCGAATTCGCGGCTGCCAACACAGCCAGTATGGTGCTGTTTGTTGGAAATCCGACAAATGTCGTCATTTGCGAAGGTTTCCGCGTTAACAACGCCGCTTTTACGGCGTACACTATCCTTCCCTTCCTTGCATGCAGTGTGGCTTGCTTCATCGCACTCGGCGCGCAATTCCATAAATCAAAGTACCTCCCACGGAAGTTGGACGTATCAGATGATTTGGATGTGCGTTCAGTTCTTCTTGATCCAGTCGGGGCGTGGGTTGGGAGTGTGTTACTCGGAACCTGTTTGGTGGTCATCATCGTTGTGAGCTTCTTCCATGTGGATGTCTGGAAGATCAGTCTGCCTTTCGCGGTGGCAAAATTCTTCTACGACTTTGCATGGGATCACTATCGTTTTGTCAACAAGATCTCCACCGGAGGAGTGAGAGAAAAGAAGTCCGACGAAGATATAGCAATTTCGGCTGAAGATGACGTCGTGCTCCAACAACTGAAACGACATAGAACGAATACCGTACGAGTTGAGGAGCCCGAGCCTAATCACACCGCGTCTGCTCCAAAGTCCGCCATTCAGACACGCTCCAATACCCGCTCCAATACCCAGAACACTGCACAAACCACCACCCCGCTACGACAGCCAACCAAGGCAGACGCTTTCTCCTTCCTGACAAGACCATACATCGCTCTCCAGACTCATAAGCACCGATTCGCGGTGCATTTCCCCACATTCTACACGGCATTCCCCCGCCTACCATTCGCTCTTATCCCCTTTGCCTTTTCCCAATTTATACTAATCGAAGGATTGGCACATCAAGGCTGGATCGAAATATTCGCCAGATGGCTCGTCATCGCAACCGATAGGAAGATGTATCCTACCATATGGCTCGTTGGCGTTCTCGGCGTCCTTCTTTGCAATCTGAGCGGCACTAACATCGGCGCTACGATTTTGCTCACCAAAGTCGTCAGAGCGGCGTCGGCGTCTGCACCAGCGGGCACGGATGTGACGGCGTTCGATAGAGCTGCGGCGATTGCTCTTGCGGTGGCGTCGAATATTGGCGCTGTGTCGTTCACGTTTAGCGCGTCCCTCGCTGGGTTGCTTTGGAGACAGATATTGAACCAGAAGGGTATTTTCATCAAGCAGAGGACGTTTGCGTGGTGGAATATCTTGCCGTTGGGGGTGATGACGGCTGTGGGGCTCGCGGTTGTTTGTGCCGAAATGGCAATTTTGTATTGAATCCTTGATTTTGCAGGTTTTCGATGTATTTCAAAAAGGACGCGGTGCGAGAAGCGTTCTATGTTTTTTTTTCTTTTCGGCATCCTCGACCAATCACCCGCGAGTGCGAGTTTGATAACAATCTATGTAGGGCGCCCGTAGGTGACGCGCGCCTGAATCTAAACCACCTCTCCGAACAATAAACGACAGTCAAGCTTTCGATCAACTTGTGTACTTGCATATGTATCGCATAACCTCTAGATTACGATTGTAAACGTTCCAAATATTAGATATTTACCGACCGGCACCTTCTTAACAATTTGTATTCATATCCAAATATGTAAAATAGGCACGCGAATTTTTCGGGTGAAATTGAACGCATTCAACTTGTCCATGTGATCAGTAAATATGCGCTCGCCGAAGTACCTGCCATAAATTTTGGTTCCGGCAAAATTGTTAGAGTTCCAGAAACCGTCCTTAAATATGCTTATTCTTCTCAAATCTGAGGCCCCGAGCTCAGAGTTCAAGTATACATAATGACCCACGGATAAACGAGCATGCACCCAGGTGCGGCACATCAACCGTTCTTGGCCGATAGGTAATTTTGAGGTTGGATCTTGTTCGGCTTATGGCTAGCGGGCAACGCAATATTACACGCTGTAGTACGAGTTCACTCCCACACAAACTCCTTGGCGGGATGATATTGTCCCTTGACCTCTGATCGAAATAAAATACATTCAAGAGGGACCAAAAGCATGTGATAGGCTCGGGCCCCTCCAAGGTTCAATTGATAACGCAATTGAAGATTGCTTTCTGAAGATTGCTTTTCGGATGAACATCTCATAAGATATATTCTGAAGCTCATATGCCGGTTTTCTTGCGGCGAAATACATTGTGCATGTGATCGGCGCAGTAAGCGCTCGTTGATACATGATGCTACCATAAAATTTTGGTCCAAGAAATGACAAGAGAGCAACTATGAAACATCGTCCCAGAGACATCAAACTCCCGGCCAATGTATGCTGATAATGAGCATGCACATACGCAGCTGTGGCGCATCAACTCTTCTTCCCAACTAAGTAACTCTGTGGCTGGATCTCGTTTCGCCCACGGTTCATGGGCAATGCAAGCGCACTTCTTACTGCCTACATGCACAAACCCGCTCCTACCGACCCTTTTCTATGATACCTCCGGTTCATAGACCTCTCTGATCGAAAACCATTCGAGAGTACGAATGGCATGTGATAGTCTCGGGGCCCTTGAACATTCAGTTGCTAACACCATAGATGATCGTTTTGCCAATGGGCATAACATAAAATATTCTTTCTGAACCCATAGGATTTCCTTGCGTTCCACGATATGTAAGAGCCAGGTTAGTCGTCGGTGTCAGAAGGCTGAAAACTTATGTTCTTTAACCCGTAGGGCGGGTTTACTGCGGCAAGCACGAAAGAAGGTGAGAAGAGTCCCCGCACAAACTTGACAAGTAAACGGGGCGGCATTTTTTTCCCGAAAGCCTTAAAGTCTATTAAGAGACAACGACTGACTTGTTCCGGGGGCAATCTCACATCCCACATGGTTCGATTTAGAGATGTGATACCGGTTAATGAACTCATGACTAGAATATCTGATTGGACGGATCATGGTTCACTCACACATGTAAAAGGCGTTCGCTCGGACTAGAATAGATTACACAGAATTTTGGATATAACCAAAAAGATACCGAAGGCGAGGATCACTGTAACGCACGAGATTTTTCTCTTGGAGGCTGCGGTGAATATGTTGGTTCTGATGGTAGGTTTGGTGGAAGACTGAAAGGTAACGTTGCAATGAGTGTTTTGTTTTTTTACAGTATAGGATGGCGCCACCAAGGGGGAGAATTAAAAATAACCAACTGGCTAGATATCTTTCTCGCCACCATCATTCTGGGATAGGTAAAAATTCTGGTGGTTATTCCTTAAAGATTGAAGTATCATTCCACCTATTCCAGAGTGAGAGAGCACGGCGGGTCTCGGACTCATGGTTATGGAGCGCCACATCCGACTTGGGTATGATATCGGGTGTAGTAGGCTAAAAGACTCAAGACATAGGCGTTCTGATCGCACGGCAGTTTAGAGATTGTCCCGATAGCGCAATAGTGCTTATTGGATGAGGCACCCAAGAATCGTCGCTAGCCATGCTTTCCCGACTAAGAATAGAGCTAGGACAATGAGCTAGGCTCAGGTGGGGCGGTGTCGTGTGTAAGCGGAGAGTACTTATAAAGATGGAAGCCAGTGATTTCCATTTTCCAGCACAGAATGTAGCTAGTGACCTCGAGGGACATGTTGCCCGACTAATCAACGATGCCAGAGGGGAGCTCGTCAAATGGGGCACCAGGCGAGCATGTAGTTGAACGAAGATATGCAGCCGAGTGTTTCGGCTTGAAGTCCGGAATATCCGGATGGATACCAGGACGAGTGGTGAAGCAAGGTATAGCTGGGAAAAATAATTATGTAGCGAGTGATAAGGCCAGGTCTGCATTCCCAGAGATGTTGAGGATACAGAACGGTAAGACAATGATATTTCCGAGGGCTGAAGATTGAGTCTGATGAGAACCAGCGACTCGTCGCTGCGACGAGGTTATGCCAAGGGTTGTTGTATACAGTGGTGGGCCCTTGGTGGGCCCAGAAGGTTGAAACTCATGGAGAACCGGTCCCAGCCGTGTTTTGATGGAAAGAGGCGTTTACAGCTCGAAGATATCTCTGTTGCGCGTATGTTATCGAATCTCGATAATGTCCGGCTTTTCAGGTACGCATGCCAATGCAAGGAACTCACAAAGTCCGTGCTTGTTTCGGCCACGCTGTCTCTCACATCGCAAAACAATGAGTAGAAGCTCGGTTCACAAGTATTTTCATAACGTACAGCTTACAGGTTCGAGCAGGTTTGAGAATTTGAGCATGAGTCGGAGAGATTTTAAGTACCTGGAGATGAGCAGATTTATAATAATCCAAAGGCAAACATTGGCCATGATAAGATTTCTAGGAATTACACGTGACCTGGGGAAAAAGAGCGGTGCCTTACGGTCCCAGGTTTAACCCTTAACAGAGAGAGGGGCAGACGGCTCTCCACCTTTTCTCTGCACATACTATCTACACGCTATCCAGGTTCACGATATACCCTTATTACTCGAAATCCCGCTCAGGCGTCGTCGTCGGAAACGTTCTTCGTCGATCAGAGTCCTAACAAGGTGCTCCGGTTGCCCTGGAAGGTTCAGTACACACCTATCCCCCGGCCCAAGGAAGCAGCAGCAGTAACGCGATCATTCGGAGGAGGGATGCTATGAGCCGGTTTAATTCCAAGGAGGAGATAAGTCCCCTAGATGAGTACCATCTAAGAGACGCAGAGAAGTCGTCAGGTAACTATATCCATGCGCGTCCTAATCGCTATTATCTTGCACTGACAATCATGCAGAGAATCATGCAGATTCCTCCTCGACTTATACCGGTCATGACAGTGGGATACTGAGCGTTTTCGATCCCAACTACGACAGCAATTCCGTCCTTGGTGCGTGAGGCCCGATAGAAATTTGATGTTGACTTATTTCTTGGACATTATTGCAGAAGATGATTCCCCCTATCCCGAAGTCCGTTCTGCGGTGGCCAACTTTGATGACCCAGAGATGCCCGCATCGACAATTCGAGCCTGGACTCTGGGTCTAATCTGGGCCATTTTGCTGTCCGGCATGAACCAATTTTTCTACTTTCGATATCCATCAGTGGCCATTGGCGGTGTAAGTTTTTGTCTCTGCAGGGACGCTTTATGATCGACGAATTCACATGACGATATCCACACAGCTTGTCGCCCAACTTCTCGTATTCCCAGTCGGTCGTGCCTGGGTTCGAATCTGCCCGCGCTGGTCAATATTTGGGCTCGAGTTAAACCCGGGCCCCTTTACTATCAAGGAACATGTGAGTTCATGTTTATCTCCCGAATGACACCGCATAGCGTGTTTTTGAAATTTCGGAATTTTCCTGACATGTCATGTAATTAGGTTTTGGTGACCATCATGGCGAGTGTGGGCGCACAGAGCGCCTATGCGACAGACATTGTCGCCGTCCAGCGTGTGTACTACAAACAAGCATGGAGCTTTTCATGTGAGTCCCTGCAACACCAGTTGCCCCTGGAATACGAGCGTTAATGAATGACAGATAATTGGATGCTTGTGATGTCCACGCAACTCATTGGCTTCTCGATGGGAGGCATTGCACGTCGGTTCCTTGTTGCACCACCTTCCATGAGTAAGCAAATTCCTCATCTAAACGGCCGCCCGAAATTTATTATCTTACAGTTTGGCCGAATACCCTGGTCTCTTGCGCCCTTTTCAATACCCTCCATTCTCAGACTTACGCCGGCATTGGACCTCGGGACGGACTAAGCAGAGAACGTTTTTTCTTATATGCTTTCGTCGCAGCTACTGTTTGGTGTATGTATCCATGCTCCTTTGACATGTCATCCATTTTTTCTCCTTCTCTACCCTCTGCTCCCTGTCCATTCTAGTTAAGAAACTCATCGGCTCGTTGGTTTCTTTTTGCAGATATTGTGCCCGGCTACCTCTTCCAGGCCCTTAGGTATCTATTTCTGGTATTCATTCTCTTCAAGACAGAAACTGACTTCTTGCTTCTTTGCCTCAGTGTTTTTACTTGGGTAAGTCACCGTCTTGCAGTATCAATGCATATCCTTAGGGCGGTTTCTCGCAGGTCTGCTGGATTTTTCCAGACAGTGTAGTAAGTTACACGGTTCTTATGGGCGCTTCCTACCCGTTATTGCTTGGGCTTGCTAACATCACTCGCCCACTCGTTAGAAAGTTAATCAAATATTTGGGTACGTTAACGTTAGCAATTTGGACCGATATCATTCGTGCTAATTAGTCGCCGAAATGATTTAGATACCATAGTGGGCTGGGATTTTCGGTGCTTACACTTGATTGGAATCAAATTGCGTTCATTGGGAGCCCGTACGTGTCGTCCTCGTTCATTACGCCGGGTGATATTTATACTTTTTTTGATCTATTTTCCTAGACTTGCAACGCCATGTATGTACAAAGAAACGCCCGGACTTGAATGGGTCAACTGACTGATATTGAATTGATAGGGTGGGCAGAAGCGAATGTTATGATTGGGTTCTTTTTCTTCTACTGTGAGTCCGAAACTGGAGAATGGTCGTCCATAGCTATATGCCCCCTCTTCTCAAGGGTTCTTAACGCCACTGCTATACGTATGCCGCATCTTTCAAATCGCCAGCGTTGCCTCTGATATTCGTCTCGATGCAGTACAACAATGTTTGGAACAGCCAATATCTTCCGTCAGTGCCAATTTCTTCTGAACTACTTCTCTGTGACCTTACCTTTTGCTTTCGCCAGTATCTCCTCGCTCAACGCTTACGATAACACCGGACAACCTTACGATGTATTACGAGTCCTTAACGCTGACGCTACGCGTGATCTCAGCGCCTACAAGGTGTATAGCCCATTGTACCTCCCGTGAGTTGTGATATCCTTATTGTGAGGAGGAAACCTGGAGTTGCTGACGGCCTTGGTGATGTAGTATTGCATTTGCTATGTCTTATGGGCTTTCCTTCTTATCTATTACTGGTGCGTGGCATGCGCTACATGCACTGGCATTCCTTTAACACAACCACTTGTCTTCCCTTTAGCGACGCTGTCACACGGTACAAGAAAACCTCTTTGAGAATCGCAGCAATCACTAACACTTTGACTTCGCAGCTATGATCCATTTCTATAAACCCATCCGCCTGCAAATTGGGCGCTCTATGCGAGAGCAACCAGATATCCATGCACGGCTGATGTCTCATTATCCTCAAGGCATGTCTATTTCCTTCTTTCTATGTCTTATCGCCGGTGTCGTTGTCGACCTCGGAAGCTGAACGACGTTATCTGACTTGGATACAGTTCCCGATTGGTACTATCTTTGCATTTTTGGTGCGTTCTGAATTGTTGTTTTCAAACGGGAGCGGAAGTAGTCTAATCGAGGGATATATAGTCGTTACGTTCGTTTTCGCGTGCGTTTGTATCGAAGTATGGCCCTCCGGGATGACGATATGGGCGCTCGTTATCGCCCTGGTTGTCTGTAAGTCACGATTTTACGCAAGTAATGCCTCAAGGCTAACGGTCGTCTCCGTCGCCTAGCTGTTGTTTACGTCATACCCATTGGGATGATTCAGGCCATTACGAATCGACAAGTCGGGCTCAAGTACGTTGCGAATTGGGGTCGTGCATGATGGGTGCTTAGTTTATGTTGACCGTTTCACAGCGTGATTACGGAACTTATCGTGGGCTTCATGCTACCTGGTACGTCCTTGATATAGATCATGAGCGCTGGTGTTTGTTTTGACGCCGGGATGATCGATGTAGGCAGGCCAAATGCGATGATGATGTATGTAGTTTCACCTTGTCTCCCCGTGCATGCCAGTTTTAATTCCTACCCCGCGTTAGATTCAAGGTACTATTTTTTACATTTGCTCTCGATATTTTTTGGTGCTCACAAACCCCGCAGACTTACGGCTATATCACTATGTCACAAGCGATGCAATTTACCGCCGATTTCAAACTCGGACAGTAAGTTTTTCTACGCCTTATGGTCCTCTACTACCTTGCGATACTGAAGTAAATGTAGCTACATGAAGGTACTTGCTCATCGCTCCGTCTTGCGTGTGTCGTCTATATCTCTCCTCGTAGATTCCCCCACGCCCAATGTTTTGGTGTCAAGTACGTTGGCATATGGGTTTTGTGGAATTACGCTAACCACACCTGTCCAGATCGTTGCAACTGTTATTGCAGGAACAGTGCAGCTTGGGGTTCAATCTTGGTAAGTATCCCCCTTGGTTCGTTGAAAGAGAGTTGTTAATGAAGTGCGAACATCAGGATGTTTACCAACATTCCGTACGAATATTTCCCCTTTCCTTCCACTTTTTGCTCAACATGGTGGTTTATCTAGAGATATTTGTGATCGAAACCAAAAAAACAAGTTGGGGTGATTGCCGCTTTGCGTAGACCCATGTTACTGACCATTTTCACTCAGCTTCACCTGTGCTTCAACGCAGGTCTTCGGAACAGCCTCGATAATCGTAAGTATTTTAGCATACCCTCGAACGTTATTTATTGATTCTTGTTAGTGGGGCGTGGTTGGCCCAGGTCTACAATTTACAAAGGGGCAGATTTACTAGTGAGCCCTGATCTTCCTCCTCCTTGAAAGTGACGTACTGACGTGGCACTAGTGGTACGTTTGAGGGATCTGTACCTCCCTATGGGGACCGCATGACGAATAAATATCGTAGGCTTAAGCTTCTTCTTTCTCATCGGCGCTGCATGTCCCCTTGTGTTATGGCTCTTCACCCGTCGATACCCAAATACCATCCTAAATTATGTTAAGTAAGTCACACCCACTGTTTTCTTCTGTCCTTCTCAGGTTGATCGTACTTCCACCCAGTTTCCCGTGAGTATTTATTCGTCCCTTTCGCTGCCGCATCGAGGCTCTAATTTAGCTCTTCTGTCGCCATGATGCAGTCTTATTTTTTCTGGAGTTGGGCAGATTCCGCCAGCAACTGCAGTCAACTATGTACCATGGGCTATCATTGGGTTTATCTTCCAATACGTGGTGCGGAGAAAACATTTCTCGTATTGGGCCAAGTACAATTGTAGGTCCCCAGCGATCCCACCTCTTCAGCCCAGCTCACGGGTGTTTGATTTACAGATGTCTTGTCGGCGGCCTTGGATGCGGGGACTGCCGTTGGAGTGATTCTAGTCTTCTTCTGGTGAGTGCCTTGCTTTTTTGTATGCCCATCATAACTGAACATTATCATATAGCCTACAATACCCGCATGACGGGGGTATTGGTCGAAATACGATTCAAAAGTGGTAAGTATTTCTCACTCGCTGGTTGTCGGCCTCTCTCTACATCTTCCGTCCTTGACGCTGCGAATCTACAGGTGGGGTAACCGTGTGTATAAGGAAACTCTGGATTGGCATATGACGCCACTCCGCAAAGTTGATCCAGGGTCCAGTTTTGGGTACGTGATTTATTGGAGTCATCTTTATTCTAAACGCAGGGCTAAGAGAGTGGTGAAATTCTAGGCCAACAGCATGGTAGACAATGTATTTATTTTGTATCATTAGGTATATTATGTAGACGGATTGGTGGTATTTGATCGTGGGGGCTGGGAGAGTAAAATTTAGGGCTTGAGCGATTAGGCGCTTGATTTTTCGATCTATCACTGAACTCTGAACCCGAGGCGTGCAGGCTTGGTTTTTTTTGCCTCGATCGCTACACTGGCACTCCTGGAAAGCAAGAGAAGAAAGATTTCATCTCGATATCTAGTAGTTTTATGGCCTCGCCCCTCAAAATAACAAGGCTCCACTGTACGGCTGCATGCTCTGCTGACGCAGAGGAGAATGAAGCGTGTAAAAATAGATCCTTCTTCCGATCATGAGCAATCGTATAACTTTTGAACATGCATCATTCTCCCTTGCTTTTTGCATGACGCGGTGAGGGATCCAAAGCTCGCAGACTTGGGAGTACGGAGAGAGCAAAGATTAAAAGAGGACGACGTGAACAAGAGAACTCGAGAGTCAAGATACATTGATTCTGGACAGCCTACGAACTTTCCGTCTGCTCCATCAACCTCCTTGCTTGTTCGCTTCTCGGCTTCATCAAAAATTTGAATGGCAAAGGATGGCTAACGACGCAGATCCGTGAGGTAAATTCCAAAACGAAACATGAGACAGCCGCCTCACCAGATCATCCCAGAGGTGAACTCGGGCTTCACATCGATCGGCCGTCCATTGTCATCAAGCGCTTGTCGAATATCAAACACGCTCAGGATTGACGCGATGGAGATCCACACTTGCGCGTCGCCTACGTGGCGACCAGGGCAGAACCTGCGTCCATACCCAAAGGCAGAGGAGAGTTTGTCGGTTGGCCAGAGATGTTGTAATGTACCTTTGTCGCCCTCGCCCATGAAACGCTCTGGGATAAAGCGCTCTGGCTCTGGCCATGTTCTGGGGTCGTGGAGAATACGCCTTCGTCAACGGTGAGGCATGGTTGTAAGGGTAAAAGCAAGCGGGGACAAACCAGGAATTTCCAACGACTGTAGTTCCAGCGGGGATGAAATACCCATCAAATTCATCGTCCCGAGACGCCATATGAGGTAGCCCTGACAAGGAATCAACAAGAGCGGTTAATTTATCTTGGCCATTGAAACATACCTAGAGGTGCGACTGGATTCCACCTAAAGGAAGCCCAAATACCCTTCAATAACTCGAAGCAAATGATACGGGTACGGAAACTGACCGAAGAACCTCCTTCAGGATCGCATTCGTATACGGGAGCGAAGCCCTATCGCTAAATTCAGGGAGACGATCCTGCCCAACCACAGCATCGAGTTCCTTCTGCGCCTTCATTTGCACCTCAGGATAAAGGAGCATGACCAGGACGAAAGAAGTCAAAGTCGAGACGGTCTACACGATCATATCAGGTTCTGGTCCAGCCAAAGAAAGTTCAAGAGAACTTGCGCTTTCAGCCCCAGCAGCATACGCAACCCCCGCACAATTTTTGATCGTTTCAATCTCATCCCCGACGTTCTCCTTTGATTCCAGGTCATTGAGAAGATTGGACACAAACGAAGGTGACGCGGTCCCGTTTTTCTAGGAGAATTATTCATCCATAGACACGGAAATGAAAGTCGATCGGGACTTACCATCTCGTTGAGAACGGTCTTGAACGGTTCGTCTCGCATGCTCATAACGGCGTTACGCCATTCACGGGCTTTGCGCTTGAAAGAAGCTCCAGGAAGCCACTCCCTATATTTAAAAATTCAAAGGGCATTCAGGCCCGGGAAATGGAGGGCGGGGCGGGAAGCAGAAACTCACGGAACATGCTTGACTTGATCCGCGACGCGGGCAAGTAAGTAAGTAAGTGATATTGACAATTAAAACGGACTACTCACGACAGGGAAGAAGGTCGACGAGAAAGGCACCAGGACTGGCAGCTTGGCCCATTCCTTCCAGCGCTTTCTCCGCTATCGCGATATATCGATCGTTGGTGTTTGCGATCTTAATCCCATAGGTAATGCCCATGATGACCGCAGCGGCATTGCTATAAATCTGTATCAAATTTTTAGGGTGAAGGCGGATAACACATCGACTCACTGGCGTAAATGGTAATCGAGGTTTTCGGGTGAATGCAAAAGACGGCGAAGAAGTGCGTGCGCTTCTCGTCTTTGGACAGGCAAATATATGGGAGCAACGGATTGTTGGAACTGACGATGAAACATACGTCGGTGCTTCTTCCAGCGGGCGTCTAGAGACGAAAAGTATTATAAGATTGGATCAGATCATGGAAAATGGTGAAAAGTAAGATCATTACCGTAGCGCATATGGCCAAAGCTAAAATTCCACCCCATTCTTCCCAAAAAGCATGAGTCAAACCTCAAAAGAAAGGCTCGAGATGCAAGCTTACAGATCGTGGCTCATAGGCGATTCGTTGCGATCCGAATAGTTTACAGAGCGTTTTTCGAACAGCTCGTGGGCCGCTTCGAAAGAATTCACAAAAAGCACGTTTTTGCCCAGAGCGCTCAGAAACACTAAATCACCTAGTCGCCGAGGTATTAGAAAGTGACTAAGACAAAAAATCACCCAGGCATCCTTCACCGTACTCGTCTGCAAGTTTCTGATACGCTGCAGATTCCTTGTCGCGCGCGATGTCAAACATGTTTCCTACGATCGGGAACGGTTTGGGTCCCGGTGGATACGGAAGGCCTCGTGGATTTGCGAGCCTATGCGCCCGCCACCGTCGAACGGTCGAATAGACACAGAACACGATGGTCAGGAAGGCTGCAACGTGGTAGGAAGACAGGCTCTCTGCTAAAAGTTTTTCCATCGTGACGTCGGTAGAAAGCAAGCAGGGGAATCCCAGCGAATGAAAGCGAGGAAGGAACGAGACGGGCGGGCTGCTTTATACCGTCGGAGTGTTTGGGGTATAACAGCTCTTCCAATTTGTTTGTCCACGGTGGGTATCGAGATGAACCATTCCAGCAAATTCCAGCCCCTCGGAAATGTTACGTGGCGAGCGAATATGGTGAGTCTGGCCAAATCATTCTGCTCGAAGTTGGCAGAGTCCTTGCTCTCTCCATGGAGAAAGAAATTCGGTCATTTGGGGACAAAACGCACATTGCCGAATGTAGACTGCATTTGACCACAGAATCGACATCCAGGGAGCTGTGTTTCCAGAACCGAAAAACGATAAGAACGGAGGTAGACAGGACTTTGGTTAACGTTGTCGGGTAGCCCAAACTAGACCAAAAAAAGGGGCCCTAGCAGAACGGCGCTGTTGCTGGGGGACAAGGCACGTCGTACAAAGGAATCTGGGAAGGATGATAAGCTTGAACCTTCGGGAAGCGTTCTTGCAATGAATACATACTCATTGTTATCCGAGTACCCTTTCCGACTGAGCGGAGACACCGGCCTCTCAAGTAGATTTCCGCCACTAATCCCAAAGAAGAAATCAAGGGTGGTCGAGCAATTTAAGCTTGAGGGAACGCGTAATAGTCTGTATAGTACTTGGTGCATTTCACTCGACTTCAAGTCGAGCGCCAGCAGTCGGAACGTTGCAGGAGGTACCTTCTGACGATGCTGGAAGAATGATTCTTAATATATCCGTAGCCACAGAGTTCAATAAGATTAAGGAAGAGCCAACAAAAAGCAAGGAGCAAGATATTTTCCATCATAACGGAGAGTTGACTGTTGAGAGGACAGGCTAATCGCGTTACCTTGTGACCCTGGTCCACACGTGGTTTGTGTTGGGTGTGCATGTGACGAGTGACATAGATATTAAACTTTGTTGGCCAAATTATTCAGTCGCTCGACAAGGCTCCTACAAAGCAGCCGACTCGTCTATCGGGCTTTCTTACCCTCAGGAGGGCGGAGGAGGAGTCTGAGAATTAAATAAAAAAGCATTAATATCAAGTCGATGAGTCCTTCAAATAAAGAACAAACCTGTGGTCCAAGCGCTTCGATTAGTTTATTTCTTACTTTTATCAGATTAGATTAGATATATCGCCGAAGAAAGGCTCATCGAGCTCGACATGTAAGTACTTACAACGCGAGAAACTCTCACAGAAAGTTAAAGATGTAGGTGGAGATCTCCTTCAACAGCCTTCAACTGACCTCTCACGATATGGACGCGCCCGCATAAAAAACCCCAGAATTTTACTGGTTGCCCAAAACCATTCGAAGCTAAATATTCAACATGGCCAGGATACAACCGAAAATCGGGTGCGCATCGATTCGACAATGTTATGCGTTGTGTATGTGGCGTTTCAAGCTTCCCAAGCCAGGCCATGGACAGGAGAAAAAAGTAGGACGCCCTCCGAGGAAATAACGATGGCGAAAACATAACCTTCGTTACAGCATGAAAAGCAATTGCAATAAGGCAGTACAAGATAACAAAAAATGATACAGTATGTATGTACTCACCCAAAACAAGAAAAGTTGTGCAACGGAGCAACACACGCAAAAAAAAAACTTGAATATAAAAAGAAAACAAAGAAAAAAATAACGGCAACTTGTACTGGCAAGATATTCGATAATCAACCTGTGAGTATGTACGGGGAAAGAATCGAGAAACGACAAGAAAAAGAGAAAGAAATTCTACTCAAATCATTGAGAACCCGCCGAAGTCTAAGAACGCTTCACCAAGCGACATTTTGCGCACAACCAGCGCCTCTACGATCAACCTAGGTTCTTCCTTCTTCCCAACCGTTTCAAGCGCACTGACGACCCCGATAGCAGTAGTATCGACATCCAAGTGGGATTCCCCGGTAGAATGGGCGGAGAAAGTAGGGAAGGATGGAATGGCGGTGGTTGGAGACGCGAAAACATCGTCGTCGTCATCGTAATCGGGGACACCCACAGCGCCCCCATCAAGCGTAGTGGATTCTGCGACAGGTAGCATACAGGTTGGTTCTTCCACAATCCCGACGTGGAGCGCTTCAAGGCTGACGATGAGCGCATCATCTTCAGCAGTGGAAGGTACGGCCTTGATTGTTTCTTGACGAGAAGTTGCTGCTTCGGCATCGACAGCATGAGTCGCTCGAGCTTCCAGAGCTTTTCGCTTCTCATCACGACGTCTATCGCGGCCCTGACGTCGCGACTGACTCTTTCCGTTCTCTGCGGATACCTCGCCATGGGGAACAGCATGATGAGCGGTCGTTGGGGATGAGCTCAACATGCTAAGATGCTTGTGTTTCTTCGTTCTCTTGTTCTTCCCGCCGGTTGAATGAGCATAGTGAGGGTGGTTGTGCATCCGTGCACGCATAGGACGGGGCTTGAAAACAGAAGAGATCTCGAGGTCAACCATGTACCGAGTGGTGGGGATTTCGCCTTCAGATTCGTCCAACTCGGAGTCCATGGAGAAGATGGAAGATATCGACTCGGTCGAATGCGCCGCTGATTTGTCCAATACCACCGTCGCGGAAAGGTCTTCGCTCTCGAAATCTACTTCCGTCGCCGAGAGAGAATCGTCGGTTTCTACAGTCGAGTATCCTCCTTCGAGAGTGCCGTCTTCTTTTTGCGCGCTCCTGCCCGCCCACTCTCCGCTACGCTTCGCCAAGGTGGCCAATACCGCTGGGACCTCAATCTCTTTGACCACAATAACGCTCGCTCCTATTTCGCCGGCCATCATTTCCAACGTCTCCAAGCTGTGCTCGAGTTCTTCTCTAGGAAGCCCAATGAGGTCCCCGGAGTCAGCGACTCCAAGTTCGTAGTACGCCTGGCCGCCTCCCTCTAGGAGCCGCCATTTCATTTGAGTAACGAGACGTGCGAAACGGGCCGCAGATGGGTTGAGAAGCTGCAGCTTGTATTCCACATTCCCGTCATCGGCCTCTGGAACGAGCCTTGGAATGAGTTCGAGTGGAAGAGGGCTGGGAGTCCGTGCGAGTTTGACGGGCGGCGATGGGGAGATGGACATGAGGGAATCCCATGGGCTGGGAACTCTTGGGCTCTCGGATTCGGATTCTCCGAACATCTAAGGTGGTGTATATGCGTGTTCTGGGCGTCTACGTTGCAATATAAACGGCGGCTTTGCGATGGATTATGTGGGTGTGGTGTATTAGAGTGATCATTTTTTGGGTGGTGGGTACGAAAAATCGGAATCTGTGGTGGTTATAAGCTGGATGAACAGAGTGTTTGAGTCAATTTACCGATCAGGCTGTGCAGACTGTGGACATGACTCAAGGATGCAGACAACACTTAGAAAACGAGAATGACTCGATGTCCTATTGTTTGTATGCCAAACAACCCCTTTCGGGAATTGTGTGTCGAACACCGTTGTGGGAGGGAATTTCACAATACTCATCTGCTGCCACCATCATAGATTTCTCCAGCTTTGACGAGGAGTCATATACTTACTGTGCAAGAGACAGGAACATCGCTCTAGAAAGCGGGCTCGGTCAGTGGTTACCCGACAACATTCCGTGCATATCTCATTCCACAGAAAATTCAATTTGGAAGTACCACAATGGCTTACGTGCGGAAATTTAGTGGCACTACATACAAGTGACAGTACGTGGTAGCCCGGAGATAGAGAGGCAAGGCTACTAAAAGTGCCTGTATTAGCCTAAATTTATCCAACGTTCCGGAAGTCATCACAGCTTGGTGTAAAGCAGAATCCGACTGGAACCGCCGCACATCTCCGTATCGTCCCCATTACAGGGTATAGCACACTCGAAATCAGGAACAGACTCCCCAGGAGGGTAGGTCACATTTCCACACCCTATATTATCGAGGTAATTAACTTGCAGAGCACCATAAGAATTCTAATAACGTCACTCACAGCACTCCCTAATATCAATCAACAAATTAGGACATAGTTGGATGGGATATGTATTGAAGAATTTAGGGACGACTTACTGTCCCCATTCTAGCCCAGCGCTTGTGTATCCAGAAACATTGCAGGCGTCAACGCATTTCTCGACATTCATGCTCTCCGCTGGAGGCTCGTTCGGTGGTATGTGGGGCAAAAGTCGGGGACCACCAAAGCTGCCAGTGAATTTAATTCAGTAAGCGCCCGCTTTCAGTAACGAGGTTCAGCAAGCAAGTGATGTACCTCCAGATATCATCCCTGGCAAATCACCACCAATATTAAAGTCAGGACACCGAATGAAAGAATAATATTATCAAAGAGAACTTACTCATAACAGTGCGCGGTGATCCACCCGTTATAACTGAACAACAAAGATGCAGGTCCGACGGTATACGGCCCAGCGCCAGTCGAGTAAATCTGTATAGCATCCGGACCTCCACAGGTAACGCTCGTGTTCCCACCCGGGCAATCCATATTGCATGACTCGGAAAGACCATAATTGTAGAGAATCCCATTCCCGCAATCTATACAGAACAATCAAATAAGTTTTGGATGCATATGATGATTCCGGCGCCTATGCAACTCACAGCACTCATCGCCATACTCGACGCCCGCGAGCGGCCAACCCGCATTGAAGCAAACATCCGTGCATCCTTGGAAGCTTGTTTTGTCAGCGACGTCGGCGCTGCTAACGCGGTGATGCAGGGTACGCGGTGCACTATCCCTGATGTGGTCAGAAAAACCCGTTATAAATTTGTCTCTTGAAATAGGTAGAGAACCGGTCGTACTTCCAACATCCAAGGTGTGCAATGTGTTCAGCTTGTCGAGAAACGATAGGGTTCGCGAAAGATTCAGAAGAGAGGACACTGAGCACGAAGGCCTAGTAATATCGACCAATCACCCTGAGTCAACTCTATTAGCGATGTCAAAGTATGGGGACAAACCAGAGAGAATGAGTGGGCGAAGAAAATCATTGGTGAAAAAAAGAGATTTGAACCGTTTATGAGGGGGGTAGAGCGAGGGGTAAACTGGCAGCTGGCAGTCGTGTTCCTAAATTCTGATCATATTCTTGCTGTTGATGCACATCGTGAGACTGATTAAAAATAAAAAAGTGAAGATTCGCTCATTCGGAACAAGTGACAATACATCCCCTCGGAAGATAGGCGTAGTTTCTTGTGTGTAAATCGATCGGTGCCTTGCTCAAAGGTTCGATGAAGGCCACGGAGAATATATATCATCCCTCTAAATTGATTTCCTTGCGGTCCCTGACGGGCAAATAAGCGCCCATTTCCAGCTTGGACTCATGCACAGAAGCTGGGTTTGCTTCCGGCAGCTTCAAGAATTTCTGCCACTCGTTGTCTGCGAAGTAGGGTATTTCCAATAGTCTCTTCCAGGGAGGGACCCTGTCGCCTCGGTAGACCTTGTAATTGTGGAGGGATTCAAGAAGTGTGAATGCTGCTGCAATAACGTTTGGGTGTCTAGCGATTGAAATTTCAATCGCGAGCAAATTTGCGTATTTAGAAGCAGCGTAGAAGAGGAAATCCCGATTTGAGTTCGGAGAGTCATCGTCATTCAAGGCCACAGATATATCAGTGATGGTAGAGGCGACGACTCTGAGGATTTCTGAGCCCAGATCGTCAGCGGTGATCCAATAAATGTGGTTCATGAACGCGCTCGAATACTCGTGGAATACAATATGGGCGTGGAAACTTTCCTCTAGTCGGGGGTCTTCTGGACTGGAATTGATAATGGCCGAGAAGAAGCCGTTGATGAACAGGGCCCATTGGTGTATGAATTCTGCGGGGTAAACACGAACAGATGTCCTTGATTTAGTACCAGGTGGTGGAATTATGAATTCTGGGTGAACACAGGCAAATATCTTTGATTTAATACTGGAGGGGGGAAGGGTATTCAAATCCGCACCTGGATATGTGTTATTTGCCCTGCATTGGCTTTCCCTGCGTTGGATGTTGCCAATGGCCTGGCTCAATGAGAGACGGGATATCGCCAATGGCAGCAACTGTTGGGGTTCACTTCCTTGACGTAGTTGTCTGATTTCAGAATAGGCGATGGCCAGTAGCCGGAAATTGCATTCTGCGAAATGCCTTGAAAGTGTAGAAGAATATTTATGGTCTCGATCGACCACACTCAGGATGGCAAGGGTGTTCTCATCGGAAAGAAGACGAGCACTGAAATAGTCAGCTAAATTCTCGGATAAAAGGCAAGGATTCCGGTCGAAATCGGAGGGATCTGTAAGAATGAGGAGGCGTTGAAAATATGAGTATTGCCAACGTTGTTGAAATGTCAAGTGAGTTTCAGTGTAACCCCCAATGGAGTAGGAAGAGATATCTCGGAGACAATGGAATTGGGAAAACAGATAGGTTTCTGACGTGTTCATATGGTTTCCCCGCGCTACAGCTCGCATGCCCTTTACAGCATCATAAAGGGGTTTTGCAGGTCGGTAATCCTTTGGGAGAAGGTCGTCGCCTATGATATTCAACATCATGCAATCGTGGAAGCGCAACCATGACCGATCGAAATCAATCCACGATTCTTTGCGCCATACATTTAAGATGGAGGGGAAGGCGTCTGAAGTCTTAATGAATCGAGGCTGACTGGACTCCTGCCGAATAAAACGATAAAGAATTTTACGGCATTGCATGACCGACCATTGAACTTGGGCCGTTAAGCAGCTTGCTAGTAGAAAGGTCCGCCCGAACATCGTGATGAGGCGACGGAATGCTTGAGACTGTGGGGATTTGTAGGGGCAGGGAGATGGGAGGTCGACAGTGGTTTCCAGATACATGGGTAGGATCACGAGGCCCTGGATGGGAGGCAAGACAGTGGTCGCGACGAGGAAAAGAAGGCTTAGGGCTATAAAGAGGATGCCAGGGATCGCTACTCCAGGTCCGAATCCAAGCAAATGGTCAATGAGCCCTGCAAGGTACAGAGATAATGCTCCCTGAAAAAGGAGAGGAAGTCCGGCAAAAATATGAGGCACGTACCATGCCTCCAGCGCCTCTTTCCGCATGCAGAAGATACTGAACTTCTCTTGCGGTGAAAGCCCCGAATAACGTTGATGCTCACGGATCCATTGGAGGGATATAATGCCTACTAGAACGGTCGTAAGGCTGAGCACTAGGCTTGTGAACCAGAGTGCATTGATCCGGTAGGACGAAGGAGATGGAGATAGTTGGATTTGAGGAGGAATGCCATTCGCAATAGTGCCGTTGGCGCTGGCACCATTGGCGATCAGAGTTGCAATATGGGACAGTAAAAGAGTATTTGGATCAGGTTGGAGATCCTTTGAAGATTCGACCACAAACGATGTTACGACCGCTGAGAATAATCCAGCCTTACGAAATTTATCATTGTTTGATTCGGTCTGTAAGAATTGAATTTGGGACCTACGAAAATCAATATATTCTGGACTTCGTCCTTCCAAGCGTCACGTTGAATTTTATCCTTCGCTAAAAGGGGCTCTAACAAAGTTTCCCAAGGATCCCCATCGCCTTTGGGTATTGTGTATCGATGTGGGTCATCACACGTCCATTGCTTGGGCGTCTGGAGTGAAATAAGCCAAGTATGGGCGCTTCCAGAAATGTCGCTTACGCGCCTTCAGGGTCTGCTCCTCCGGTGTGGACATTGAGATCTTGTCAAAAGCGCCGTCACAGTGTAAGGTGAAAGCAAGTAGGCCAGTAAAAGTTGAAAGAATGATTGGTAATCGATCAATTTCTCTCTTCTCCTGCCACAACCGCCCATAGAGGTGCTGTACGACAAGCTCTTTTCTAGTCATGGCGTGTAAGATGCCCTGAACGTTTCGAGGTGTTAAATTGTACGTATCCGCCTTTATAATAGGCCTTATTGCCTTATCGGCGCTTTATCCCAAGTCCAACAAGCTATTGTTCTACAATACTCGCTTCGCCATCCATATCAAAAAATTCACTCCGGAACATTACATACCAAGGTGTTGTTGCCTTGATTTGACGCTGCGAGGTTCCTTTTCAACGATCTTCAGGTCAGTCTTTCCTCGTCTTTCGGCATCTGTCTCAAACTCGGATTGATCGTTCCCCGTTACCTCGGTTTTAGCGGATTTATGCTGAAAATTGTTTTATGGTAGTCTCGAAACCAGAAGTTATGGAAAAAACTGATTCGGGATCCGTTGTCCATTTTAAGAATCCTTCAAAATTTCAAAATTTCCATATCTCCACCCTCCCTAAAACACGAAGTTGAACCCATAGAGACTGGAGGCAAGTCTAGTTTTATGGTTCCGGCGGCGATCGTTGGAGCCGTTTAGGACCCGCCTCGGGAAGAACACCGTCGGGTCAGGGTGCTCGGTGGGATCTCAAGCATTTCCGTACCACAAACCTTTTTTTCTTTTTCATCTGGACACGTACCCCAGGTCTTTTTTGACAAGAGGCAAATGGGGAGAATTGCAAGAACGTCTTTTGACATCGGTGGGGTGGTGCGCCGTATTTTTTGAAGCCCGCGCAAAGTTACTGCACATTAATAACGAGCTCCAAATAAAATGGTAGGTCCACATTCATGGGATTGGGGGAAAACAGTAAGTGATGGTTTGTCCGGGACTACCAATAGTGTATATAGGTGGAAATATGGGAGGGAAACGTGGCAAACGAGTGGACACACGTTCCTCCAGTGATTACTAGCAGGAAGCGAGATGGGAAGCGCACTGCAGTGTTCGTCAGCCCTATATGGGAGAGATGAATAGCATATCGAATTGTCCATAGAGCAACTCTCATCGCCACAGTCTAGGTCGTTACTTCCGATGGATCAAAGAACAGTGCTAGCTGCGGATTGTCGATCAACTGAAGCTCAATGGATAAGGGTTCAGGCATGCTTACCCCGCCTACATCCGAGGGCGATGACGCCGTCGAAGTTGTTGTTTTCGCAGCACAATGGTTCCGGCGTGCTAGGAAGAATTCTTTCAGAGAGGTTCAACCTGGGAAAATTTAATATTTACCATAAATCTGGATCGATGCCGGCGGCAGAGAGGGGAACACAACCTAGGGCAACGTCGAGCATGGGATCAACGTTGGGAATTCTCAGGTTACGAATCATTTGGCTTGCAAATGGGTCGATGGCCTTCGTTAGCACGACGCCTACACCTGTGGTCAGAAAGGTGGCTTGGGGAAGCAGACAGAGAGAGAGATTGGCTAACAGCATTGGAGAGGGGTGTCGCAGGAGTTGGGGGTAGCAGAAGGACCGCTCCTCCGAGCGACTGTATCGTATCGAGATTGGCATGAATAACGATAAAGAGTGGATTCAACTCACAAGCGACGGGGGTTCCACGACGTGCGGGTGGTAGAGGGGGCAGGCCTCGCGCTAAGCGTTCCGCGTTAGTTTCGGTACCTCGGCGTGCAGAAACTGCAGCGGCGCCTACGAGCACAACGATGACAGTGATGAACTTCATGACGCCTTGGGAGAAAGGGGACGTTGAGGAAACTGTTGAAGAGGCGCAAAGGGTGAAAAAGAAACGTTTTCCGGTGACATCCATAAAATCAGGGACGCCTTCTTCGATCAGTTCCTGACTTACGTCTCCTTTAACAATGGAGGCCTTTTCACGCAGCTTTTGGCACGCCGGACACACCAGACGCTACCACATCACCATCGCCAGTTGCCTCCCATTAGTGAATTTTTCACCTTTGTGGGCAACCTGCGGGTAGAGTCAGGAGTCTCCAACGTTTTGCAGGACTTACTTAATTAGGAATGTGCCTGACCCAATAAGGTAAATATCCGAGGATCGGCGTCCACGCCCTCCTTCACACTGACAGAATCTACTGCAGAACATGTACATTTATAGATATTCTATGGTCATACAAGCATATAATTTTTAGCAGCGGTCAGTGCTTCAAATTAATATTGGTTTACAATACGTCTGGACAGACTGATTTTGGATGCGATCACTGCCATGCGCATTCGAATTCAAGTTGGGGAGAAGAATGTCAAACCTTCATTCTCCCCAAACTAAAGTCTCGTCACCACGCCGGCAATCCATCATGGTCAAGTCAATCCAGCTCTCGGACATATCTTCTGAAAATGTGACTAGGAAGCGCTCGATGTCTAACCAAATAGTCAAAGTGGGTTGAGAGAAGTCAAGAAATTCTATTTTTGAATACTAAAGGCTGACAATGGTGTTTTCCTTTGCGGCATGCCGCAAGCAATTTGGCAATGTTGACTAAGTACTTGAATGAATGGAAGAGCAATAACTTGCACTGAAAGTATCCACATCATTCACGCAATGTGCATGATGCAGACTTCTCGGGGGAAGCTCTGTTTCCTACTTTACATCATCTCGGAGTCCGGACTAATGCATGTATTTCTCTAACTGAGCCTGAGGGAGTAGTTTACTGCATAAATAATACATAGTACAGGATAAAGGATAGATATAAAAAAATTGGCACACTTCATTTCCTTCAGCGTGCGAGTCAGGTGGAATGTGGATGACAGGAAAGGTATCCGGAGTATTGTACTTTGGGGGCAGATGAGCGCCCGTTTCCTCCAAATTGGATGCATATATAGAAGCTGGCAATGATGTTTCTAAGGATCTCCACCACCACCTGTCCGAGAAGCCGTGCAGATTGTTCCAACAAACGAATGGGAGCTGTCAAGGACCTAGGGCATAGGGAGAGTCCCAGTACGATGGGTC
>KN831774.1:1096060-1248455 GCA_000827355.1 Hebeloma cylindrosporum | reverse complement strand
AAATAAAGGTGATAGCTTACTAGATCAAGACCGTGCTGGAAATCTTGGTGGCTCGTGAATATTTAAGGAACTTGAAGATCACCTCTGCGGATTTGAGGGAAAAGGCGGCCATTGTGCTGATTGGCAGCACAGCCGACAAATATGGTGTGATAGCCCTCTCTTCATAATAATTATAGCTAAATAAAGTCAAATATAAAAGACTCGTACTGCCATGCACCGCAATGGCCCTCAAAGACAAGTCATATGTGCAAATTTGTCCACCAGCATTTCGTACTAATTCCATAGGTGCACAGTTAAGCGAAGTTAGGTTCAAAATGGAAGCTGACGTACCCGGACGAAGGTAGCATCTCGTCTATCAGTCGCTTTCCTGCCCAGTGAGAATGACTGGATAGTATCCCCCTCTTCACTATCGACCCGACGAACTTTGCCCCACTCTTGTATAGTCGCGTCCTTGAGTAGTTTTCGGATGGTTGTCACAGGGATACCAAACCACGTTGAGAGAGCTGCGGCCACGGATTTGAGGATGCCAGTATCCAGGTCCAAAGCTGATACTGGGGACATTCTCGGAGGTAAAAGAATGCATGATGGGTCTACGAAAGGTTCCCTTAGCACCTGGGTAGAATGAAGTATAGAATCGCAAACTTACATGCTTCATGAGTGAGAGAACCTGTGGGAATATCATTCCGTGGGGGCCGGAGAGACAGCTCCTCGGACAAGTCATAAAATGCCTTGATCTGGGTAAGCTGTGCATCTTCGAGAACGTATCGATCGAGCACCGCGTAAGGAAATCTCCGGCTGCGAATGGCTGGCTTCAATCGATTGCAGTAGCGCTCCATTGGGAATGCCCAATAGCACCACACAGGTCCGCAAAACTCAATGCTGTCAGCGATGTGAAGTAAGGCGTGGATAGTAACCGGGCACGTAGATAAACGGCTTGGATCATGTTGGTAGTATATGCTAATTTGGATCATAAGGTTAGAGTATGATTAAGAATAAATATTCTGACTCACTCTTTGTATTCTTTGACCCATTTGATAAATCCCTCTCGAATTGTTTCGATTTCTTCCGTGCTGATTTCGAACTGGAGGCAGATGTTCAAAAGTGTCACCAATTTTATGAAATGCTTGTAATATTTTGCATTTCGGAACCGATTTCGAAGCAAGACTGGGGCTATGTATAAGGTCCAGAAAGACCACATATCAGCAGTGCATCCAGATTTATCCTGAGCGACATTGGGGACGCGACTGCCATAGGCGGATGGAATTGTCGAACCGGATGCCGCCGTGCCCTCACCGATGGCTTCCCAGACAGTCTTCGTCAATTCATAGGACTGATTTCCTTCGTCCAATCCTTTGAATTCTCCTGTCCAAAGTAACACGAGATTCTTGATTAGGTTCTCCCAGATCAGATGCATGAAGTCGTATGGGAAAGAGCATGGAAAGGACAGTGAATGAAGAAAGGAAAGAAGTGGCCGGCCTTTAACACCAAAAGTCTTTGCGAGATGGTCCGCTTGGACGTTGGTGATAGCAGCGTCAACCTCGGCAGCTTGGGCAAGGAATGAGGCATGAGTGCGGAGCGGTAGGTTTCGGGGATCATATTTCTGTGTGCGGTTTTGGTCTTGCTTGACATCGGGATGTGGGGCTTGATCTAACGGTACGTAGTGGGTTGTCGCTCGAGTTCCTGGAACCCTCAAACCTTTAATACCACACATACGGCAAGGAGAAAAGCCATTATGACCTTTCATGCGCATGAGCATTGAGACGGCCGGAATATCTCCGAAAACAAGGATAAGAAAGGCACGTAAAACAAACAAGGTCATGGTGAGAACGTCAAATGCATGAACACCTTGTGCAAGATGAAAGAGTTCCTGGATGAAAGGCCACAGGAATGAGTCGCAGTCTTGAGGCTTTTTTGGGCCTGGAATAACACCCAAAGAAAGAATGTTTTCGACGTGAAAGCGAATATCGGGTGGAAGGTTGTAGTTGAAAACAATGAGCGGCCACGCAGTGCTCTTCCTCTTGTTGAAGGGTGCAAACCCATCAGACGAAAGCCCAAGGGCGATATCGCGAGGATCCGAGAAATAAGTATGGTCGAGGACTTTGTGATCGACCTGGACTTTAGTTTTCCGTAACGTTGAATAGTGCGAGCTGTCGAACACATCGGCTACAATGCCCGGATGCGAGGCATAAAAAGCACGATATTTCATGATTGTTGCTAGCTTCGAATTCAGGGCGAATGCTTTCAATCGGGGAATGATTGGTATATAGGTGAACCGTTTACGAGGTTTCCCATCTGCTCGGAACCGACTTTCGCCGCAAAATGGACATGTTTGAAGGTCTTCGTGGGGCCCAACAAAGCAGCAGCATGAGTTGGAGCAGCAATCATAAAATTCAGGCTTAAAACCTGACAGGAAAGTGACCCGTGAACGGAGACCATGAAGTGTAGGAAGAGGAGGGTCGGTTTTGAAGGCAAATCGCATTTTTTTGTATGCAGCATCGGTGGTGTGGGTGGTCAACTTGTACGCAAATGCCCGACAAATTGTCTTGTCGTACTCGACAAGTTTTTCCGCTGTGGTTCGTTGAGTATAGCTTGCAAAATATTGATCTAGTAAACACACCAATTTCTGCTGCTTTCGTTTCGTATTCCTCTCCCAGGGTATCCCATGCTGATAGACCACATTCTCGTTCCAGTGCGTCCCAATCTACGATGTCAACCTCCCCATTATCACCACCAGGATCTTCCTGTGGGATCTCGCTATCATCTTCCAAACTGCCGTTACCTGGAGTCTCATCTTCAGAGTCAGACGATGACAAGGAGTCCAATCCACGACAGTTCCTGTGCTGGGCATCCACCCCATAATCATCATGCAAACCTCCATTAATGACAGGCGCCGCGGTATCATCATCAGTGGTTGTCATCATCGGTGCGTCGTTGGTGCCAGATTCGCATCCAGAATCATCTTGAGTGTTGATATCATTCGGAACCGCAAAATCCATTATGTCGTCATCCACGTCCTCACGAGGATCCACGGCTGCCAGTGCTGGGACATCCTCACCATCGGAGAGAACTGAAGAAAGCAGTGCAAAGTGTCGGTATGATGGTTCAGGGGCAGTATAGGGTTTGCTGGCTTGTCGTCGATGCTCGCGCTCTCGTTTCCGAGTAAGGTACTTCTTGCAGCACCGACAGTAGACGCGGCTATTGTCCATGGTGGGCATTGAAGCTCAAGGACCTGGATTGAAAGTGCAGGACCATGTACTCAGTGGATCGTTGATCAGACAAGAACACGTGAATCAAATCAAATTGCTCAAAAATTGTCGAACGACCACTACGCATGGCCAACCCGGGACCCCTATTCCTCCAGCCACACTGTTCCCCCACCGTCCACGTAGACGTAGCCTCTCCCCAGTCCCGACCATGAACAAAGACGCAAATCCTGCTAGTAACTCCACTACACTGAAAACACCAAATCGAAAATCAGCTGCTGGCAATGCTGGCAAGAGTACAGGTCAACGCTCACGTACTAAGGAGAATCAGGCTAATTCAGCCAGTTCTGCAACGCCGACGATGTCTCGAAGACATCCTCTGGGAGATGTAACTGCAGAGGAGACCAACCTTGCGGCTATGAACCAAAGGATGCTGCAAATGGAAGGTAAGCACGATACGTGGCCATCATCTCACATTGGACTCACCAGATATATGAATGAAAACATAGCCGCCCTCAAGAAAGCAGAAGCTGAGAAGGCAGCTCTCACTCAGAAGCTCGCCGACTCCACTTCAAACGTGGAAGGTGATAGCGAGGCAGAACAGTCTGGTGACGTGTCAGCTGCAGATTCGAAGACTGAGAAACAAGCTAAGATACCTTGTCCATCTGCCGGCTTTAATATCCAGGCAGCAATGGGGTTGAGTGGATCTGACAAGAGACGCAGGAGGTACAATGCTATCCTGGTATGTCGTTTGGAATGTGCTGTGAATAGTTGTCTCCTAACATCGCGATGGCATGCCATAGCGCACAGTTAAGGAACTCGCCGGCAATGCAAAGCTCAATTGGGAGCTCGAGTGGGCAGAGATTCCTGTACGTGCCAAGTCCCAGTTCTTCGAAGTGGTCAGCAGTCTGAAGTACCATTGTATGAGTTTATAATGACTGTTGCTTACTTTAGGTTCGTGAAAGCATCCCATACATGTCTCGCTACGTCAACGACTGGGCCACGGAAGCCATCGTCAGGCAATGGATGAAAAACAAGCGGAGCTATGCAGTGAAGCAAGGTTTCCTTGAGGTAAAGGAAAAGTGGGATTATTTGAAGGACAATGCAGCAAAACGAACCAACGCACCGAGAGGCAATGGGAAACGGAAGGCAACCTCCCAGGTTTCAGATCGAGCTGCAAAAAAGGCACGGTTGTCGAAGACGCTGGCGAAGGCCAAGGGTAAAAAGGTGAAGAATACCATAGATTCCAGCGATGACGACGAGGACGAGGACGAGGACGAGGGGCCAGCTGGCAAAAAGAAAGGGGATGGGAGCGAAGACGAAGACGATGAATGATGGATTGATAGCTGACATCGATAACACGGGTACGTATTCTCACCGTCAACTGCCGCCGTCGCCGATGACCAATGCTGGTTTCTCAACAGCTCACGGCGGCGCAGACTCAACACTGCAAGGCAGGACGATACCCTCACATTCTTTTCCTTTCCGCTCCTTGATACCCATTGCGACACTCCTTTACATACCCTCGTTATTGTTTCAATGAATTTTATAGCAATTTTTAATGGAATAAATTCAGAATATTTTCGCACCTAATTTCGTTTGAAAACCAACCTATGAAAGCAGTTGAATGTCAACCTAACAAGCATTGATCTCATCGAATGAAGTTCAACCAAATTCCGGTGTAAATTAAGCCCGACCATCTGTTTTCTGGATTAGGATGCTTTTGTCCATATTAGATTGAAAAGCAGCCGGACGAGCAGCAACCTACATCTGGCTAAAAAGCAACCAACTTCCGTTGAAAATCAATCTAATGTGCGCTGGTTAACATCCAGCCGTAGGTTGAGAACTAGGTTGAAGTTCAACTTAGGCGGTTACCACAGTGACTGGCCTAGTGAACAAAAGAGATAATAGTGTACTCGGATTTCCCATTCAAAAAAATATATTATGTTCTCCAATGCACACACACCTGTCGGGTTGCCACTTCAATAGAGATCGGCCCGTTTCCCCGATTAGCGCCCAAATTCATTGCTTGGGGCCTTGGCAGGCAGGGTGCTGCCTATTCAAAAAAGGCTAGAAACAGCAGATCCACTTGTCGAAATCTGGGATGTCAAAAATTGAAATCATCATTTTGTGGTACTGTGTAACAAGTATAATAGTAAGTGATACGTAGCGGTGGCATTCCGTACTCCCGCCTGTTTTGTGTTATTAATATCCGTGATGCAAAATCTCCTGATCATAGCGCCCAGCGGGAAAAAGTGTGCATAACGCCGATCAGGTCTTCCCATTGGTTGCAATGTGTTTGAAAATCCGCGCTCATAAAATTAGAAGGAAGCGTGACGTAGATATATCAAGACAGTATCAAGATCGTTATTGGCTTTGGTCGAGCTATCTAGTGGCCATGTATTTACTCGAAATAATACTAATAGGAGCGGGGAAGGGTAATGTATGTTATTGTACAGTTTTGGTTAGCGTGCATCGTAATCTTGTAAAAAAGTCCAATGCGCAGAATCTGGAACGTCCGGGTAGTTGTACAAGGATAATGTTAGGTATACTGCCAGTGCAGTTTCAAAATCCAGATGGAGGAGAAGGAGATATGCAGGGGAAAGTCCAATGCTAAAGCGTCCATGAAGATGACAATGACCCAAGAAAAAAGAAAAAGGAAAATCAAAAAGCCAAGGAAAAAGAAAATGCGAGATGGGGACAGAAGGCGATCCAAAAGGACGTTCAACTGTTTACCCATCGAGTGCCACCCTGGGCCACTGGACATTTGTGGTTGCCCAGCGTCTTTTTCGTAGAGAAGAACCGCCCGCAGTCTTCGCACGAGAACTCGCAGATTTTGCCATGCTTTGCGACCTCGTGCCGCAGACGGTCATGCTGCCTTGAGAAACGCTCTTGACACCCAAGAGTACAAGGAAAAGACGAGCGGGGTTTGGGCTTGTGTGCCTCCATGTGCACCTTCAGCGTGTATTGGCTGGTGAATCTGCGCTCGCAGCCGAAGATACCACAGGGGAACCGCCGCCGCGATTGTTGGGCGTCGGCCTCGGCGCGTAATGGTGAAGGCTCTCGAGAGGATTCTTTCTTGATGTCAACAGCATCCAAACTCGAGCATGAGACAGTGGGAGAGTGGGAAATAGAGGAGCGTGGAGAACGGTTGACGCGCAGAGAAGACGATGTCCACGTTGACGGCGATGAGTGTGAGAAATCGAAATTGAAGGCGTTCGTGTATTCTTGCAGGTTAGGTTGTGGCGAGAGTGACAAGCCTGAATCATCCAAATGAGTCAATGTAGATCGTTAGCCTTGGCGACGCGGAGACTGACCACTGCATTCCGAGCGTGGCGAACATGAGACAAGGGATATTGAAGGCGAGAAGGGGTTCGAGAATGTATTAGGTTCCGGTATTGACGAGAAAGAGGAATCGTAACCCGCATGTCCGTCGTAGGGCCATGCGAACATGCTGTTGTCTAGGGGTTCTTCTGCAATAGGTCCGGGGCATTAGGCATGGTCCAGTTAATCGGAGAAGAGGAGGCCCACCATAAAGAACGTTGCCGTTTCCCTCGGGATGCAAATGTGTGAAGGTCGGCGGGCATTGTGCTGCAGGAAACAGATGAATATGGGCGCGAAAAAGAAGCGCGAGGACAACGATTTACCTGACTCGTAAATATCAGCTTCTGAATACATTGGAGCGGCACACATCCAAACAGGGAGGTTGATATGTGATTCTAAAAATCCGACGGTTCTTCAATCACCCAGCGGGTATTTCGGAGTAGGCAGAACCTACCATCATAAGCATCGTATGGTAGGAAATCATGTCCTGAAAACGGGCTGTCGAGCGAAGGACTGTGGATCCTAACATGGGGACCCTTGTTCAATCGTGAGGAGATGGAATGGCTCATGTCGTATGGGGAGAAAGTTTTGTGGCCTGAGGAGGAGACGCGATTTAATACGAGTACGTGTCTTATTTTACAAAGACGAACGTACCGTGGGGAGCCGGTGCTCTTAAGACAGGCATGCTTTTCGTCTAGAGGAGAAAAAATCTTAAAGTGGGCGCTTCGGGGTTACTATGTTCGAGACAGCTCAAAGGTTGGTTCTTATCTAAAGGGAGGAGGACCCAGGGTCATGGCACCCAATATAAATGGATATATATGGGTTGAGTGAGATCGAGCGCCAGATGTGGGAAAATGTGCCTTCTGGCGAACAGCCTCCGACCAGGGAAGACAAAGACAAAAACGTGGGCCGGGCATGGCATGGCTGCAATGTGCTTGAAAACCGTGAAAATAAAAGAAAAGATGTGGTGTCTCGCGCTTCGTTATTCGGTAGAGACCCCTTGGAAACAGAAACCAGAGGCAAAGAGTGAGACGGTATGAGATTGAAAGGGTAGCAGAGGCGGCACAGCCGGCTACTTTTTCAGGATCTGTTTGGCCGTATTTGGAAGGATTCTTGTTATGAGAGACAAATCAGGTCCGGATTAGGACACCATATCCGGAATGATGAACAACTAAATCGTGGGCTTCGTGCGTGCCTGACCAACCGAACAGCCACTCCTCCGCGCTTTCAGGAGTTGCATTCTCTTGTCCCTGTTTCCATTGTCGCGTTTTCTTATCCTCAAGGCTCTGGAGGTCACCGGTGCCACATGGTCTCCACCAGTCCATTGTTTCTGAGTCTACCCCACACTCTCCGATGTTGCTATCGTGACTTTGACTGGCTTTGACTCGGAATGGCTCGCTGCTTGTCTTTGCTCTAATAGGCGGAGCGCATCAAATGTCGAGGCGTGATCGGATAATCATCTTCATCTGGATTTTCCGAAAATCATGGGTGGGACATTCGACGTCAGTTCACACTTTGTTGAATCTTGATGGTAAAAGTATCTGCACTGCCGTGCCCCCATCTCTCCACTTATTCAAAGTGCAAAAGCCCCGATCTGTCAGCCATTCAGTTTGACAAGTGACTTACTCAGATGTCGACTTCAAGTTCGAGATGCCAATCCCGAAGCAATCATATGTATGGCGCTCGTGAATCATGCAAATCCATCGTTCCGTAGTCCTATTCACAAAACGTGTATTTGACCGCTGGCTGGGTTGTGGATTTCTTAAACGGTGTGGTACATGATACTGGCATTCAACATATTCCTGCTCTGGTCCGGTGATCATATTTTCTCATGAGCATGAAATTGATGCCAGAAGCGCACAGCCTGTTCATGATTGTAATTGATCTGCATCCATCCTTGCTATCCTTAACGACCACTCCACCATGGACTCTGGGTTAACAATGAGCTTGTTCTGTGTTTTAATGATTTTTTTGGAGAGCGCCCAGAAATGAATGCGTTTCTGCCAATCTGGCTCCAATTCACTCGCACCTTTGGGTCTTCTTCCCCAAATAGAACTCACGGTTTCATACTGGCTTGCGTTCTTGATTTATACTAGCATATACATATGTTTTCTCTCAATCCCAAGGGGATATGTTGATTCGCACATGTATATTTTCCGTCCGTCTTTGAGGTGGTCTCGGAAACAAGGCTTCCGAAGGAGGTTTAGTTCTCCAAGTCGGGAGCGCCTCTTGGATGTTCTGCCTCGTTTTTACTCGGTTTTCTTGCTTGTCGCTGACTCGATATCAGAATCCCGGGCCCCTAAGAATGCAGGTTCGATGATCGGCTATACATTTTTTCTCCTTTCAGCGATACAGCACGATGTTGCATGGATTTGACCAATAAATATTTGAGTTTCGCCAGGCTGAAATAATAAATTTCCTCGCCAAAATATTTGTACGCCTTAGTCCTAATCGGTCTTCGCGTTCGGAATTAACGGTGCAAAGAGGGATCAGACAAGGATATCGTAACATAACTCGTCGCTCGTTGATCATCGATCGGGATTTGGTCGGGATTCTGGAAAGATATTCCTGAAAACGAATACCGCCACCACTTTAGGCTATATTAGTCTGGAAACGAGCTCGCGAGAATATCGATGACCGGGTGACCATGGGTCGTGTCTTTACTTCCATGAACATCGGATACTTAGCAACAAAGCAACGCGCCCATAGGCAACGTCCGAGAAATGCGCTCAAAAAATTTCGTGAGGTGTGCCTGGCATAGAGTCTCCTAGCAATTTAGGTAAGCAAGAGAAAAAATTAGAGGCGGGGGCCTCGGGACGGGGACGGGAAATTAACGGACGACGGAACGAGGACGGATCGTGCGCCACACAACCCTATACAAGTACCTCGAAGCGCCCTCGAAGCGCTCGATGATCGACGTCCATAAAATATCGATTCCTTACCCAAAAATATGCTTTCAGCTCCTTGGAACGACGAAAACGCCGATAGACTTTTTACGAAGGGACAGCCAAGCCCTCCATCAAGCCATCATGACAGTTGCATCAGGGCGTGCGTGATCGGATTTATTAGCATCGGAACCGACCGTGCCTCGAGGTCAACCGAGGATTGTGGGGCTAGAAAGGGTTGAAATGCCGAAAGATAAAGACATGTCTTTCAGACTGCCAATCTCATAATGATCATCAAGGGCTAACACAGAAGCGTACGTATGTACATCGACTGGTGAACCCATGATCGATAATAAGACACAGCCGTCGACTAGAGCGATACGCCACTAGATATGAACCATGATTGACCAATTATTAGCCATGACAGAACGTGGGTTGCCTAGCGTGTAGCGAGACGCGTGATACGGAGAAGTGTATTAGATTGGGGAAGTTCCAGACGAGGGGCATAGTAGGGCGTTGTGCTTGGTCGAGGGTAATTAAAAATCCACGAGAAGGACGGAGGATCGAAAATTCATACGGCTAAGAACCATGACATTTCATGAAGGTTGCAAGAAGGTTATGTCGACAATGAGTGTACCTCGATACTGCAAACACGCAGAGTTTCCTGTGCGAATGCGACCGTTTATCGGGGAAATCATCTGGATTCTGTCAGGTGAGAGGGATGAAAAGTGAAAAACATTGGGAAACCTCTCATTCAGAAATGAATGGTGCGCACTAACGGAACAAAGGTCGACCGGAACCTGGCATGCACAAGGGGAGTCAACAAGTATGAAAGTTAGGTGATAACAGCCTATAACAGCACCATTCCCAGGAGCAGGAACACTGGAACGTAGATCTCGGGAGCGCGTTGGCGAAATCCTGACATGCATTTAGTCTAGCCAGGTCTGGCTTTGTCGCGTCTGTCAATGACCATGCCGTACATCTGGGGAGGATGGGAATATCAGTGACAATTCAAGCACAATGCACATTGGTTGGTGAGGAACTTGTAGAGACTGCGATATTTTTAAATTCCTGTCCACTGCCAATCGATTGTGTCGAGAACCATCCAGCCTCCAGGCTCTGTGGCCGAGGTATCCGGCAGGGGAACGCGGGCGTCGAATTATCCGACTGGCCTCATGTTTTTTCTGTAGATATCACAAGGAGAGCCCCTGCAAGGAACAATACATCCTTTACAACAGTGGGCGCTTCACCGAGAAAATCGCAGAAGGAAGATGGGCCAATCAATTTATCCTGAAGGATTTAGATAAGAAAAGCCATTCCAAAAGCAGGGTCACGTTTGAAATTTTCGTCAAGAATGATATTGGATTACCAGGTGTCCTTTAGATGGTGGTCGTCAGAGTCGTCGTCGGATGGGTGGTCATGGACAAGCGTCGGGAGCGGCGGGGTCGCGCCGGCTGACTCGGTCGGTCACAAACCATTCTAGGCAACCAATTGAAACTCCGCTGAGCTTCACTCGAAATCATCCAACAACGACATCCCCAACCCTTCGTCGACATCGAGCGCTGCGAATACGGCCGTATACATCAGCAGAAGTCGTATTCCGGCAAAAGTGCACGATTTCCACCACACATTGCGTGCACAGACCACTTGCCATCAGCAATTCTCATGGATTCGTTTTCTCGGGGTTCCACCCTGACACCATGCAGATCACCCACTCCTGCAACCATACCCGTAGAACCAGACCACTTCTACGGCGCAGAGAACGTTCAGTTACCGCCTTCGCCTGACACGGATGGGAAGACGTGGCTGGACCCCGACGATGATCCAATGGCCCATCGCGGCATTCCTGTGTTCAAGCCCACGATGGAGGAATTTCAAGATTTCGAGGGTTACATGAACAGGGTGGAGTGCTGGGGCAATAAGAGTGGAATAGTAAAGGTCATTCCTCCAAAAGAATGGTTGGTTTCTAAATCTGGGTTCCGTCTCGCGTTCTACTTAATAATATGCTTCGTAGGACTGATTCACTACCTTCAATCAAGCCCCAACTTGCTGAGGTTAAGATCAAATGTCCAATCCAGCAACATATGCGCGGAAGCGGCGGCCTATTCCGCCAGGAGAACATGGAGAAGCGGAAACTTATGAGTGTCCGCGAATGGGCGGAACTCTGCAACAAGGCGGAATTTCGGACACCAGGCATCCAAGATGTGGGTCTGGGATCGCGCGGCGCGAACGCGTCTATCAAGCCAAGAGCCGCACGAAGGAAACCGAAGGCAGAGACGGCTAAGGCTAATTCATCTAGTCAAGCGCCCGTCGTCATCAAACAAGAACCCATCGATGACTCAAATTCCCTCTCCGAAAGAAGTTCAACCCAGGCAGTCACGACGCCTCCGCAAAGCGAAGGGTCGCCTCCCCCTGTCCCTGTCGCTGGCCCCAGTAACAGCAAGAAGGGAAAGAAGAAACAGCCAGTTAAAGTTAAAGCAGAACCCAAGGAGAAACCTAAACGTGTCGGGAGGACGAGGGAGGCACGCGAGGCCGGTTTCGCTGAGCGTGCTGCTCGCGATCTCGCTTTTATCGACGTCTTCGACCCCAATGACGAATGGCTTCCACCTGGCACCACTGCCGACGATTACACCCCAGAATTTTGTCAGAAGCTCGAACGCCAGTATTGGAGAAACTGCGGAATCGTAGAACCTGCATGGTACGGTGCCGACACGCCAGGTAAATTTCTCAGATTTCTTACGTGTTTTTCGCTTCTGAATATCATACTCTAGGATCACTCTTCACCGATGCCACAACCGCTTGGAATGTCGCTCACTTACCCTCTGCTCTTTCTCGACTGCTGCCCGCCTCAGATCAAGGTCTGCCTGGAGTTAATACCCCATATCTTTATTTCGGAATGTGGAGAGCTACTTTTGCCTGGCACGTGGAAGACATGGATCTTTTTAGTATCAACTACATTCATTTTGGAGCCCCCAAGTTCTGGTACGCCATTCCACAAGGCAGATCGAGCGCCTTGGAACAAACTATGCGAAGTACCTACAATATTTTTTCGGCTCCATCGACTATGTGCTTATCAATTTAACAGGCCACTTCCCGAAGGACACCTCACAATGTCCTCAATTTCTTCGCCACAAATCGTTCCTCGCCTCACCCACCCTCCTCGCTAACTCCTCATGTAGACCGAATCACCTCGTACAGCAAGCCGGCGAATTCGTCATTACTTTCCCCAGAGGTTATCATGCCGGTTTTAATCTGGGCCTCAACTGTGCGGAGAGTGTTAATTTTGCTCTTGAGAGCTGGCTCGAACTCGGCCGGCGGGCTAAGGCCTGTGAGTGTATCAGCGACAGGTCAATTTGCTTTCTCTTTTTGGTTTCTCAAAAGCTGACCATTTCTGCAGCGTACGCATTGACGTCGACCAGCTGTTGCAAGAACGCGAAGCAGAGCGTAATCCTACCGCCACGCGAGTTACACTTCCCCCAAGCTCTTCAAGACAAGAAATACCCAAGAGAGAAGGCGCCAGGAAAAATATCGTCAAGGATGAAAACGTCGACGGCATGCTTCCCCCTCTCAAAGCTCCATCCCGTAAACGGAAATCTGACGCCAAAGCGGAATCATCCAAGTTGAAAAAGATCAAAATCAACCATTCCCCAACAAAGCTCCCACCCAGCTCAATACCTGCAAAAGCAGCTCCCAAAATAACCCTGAAGTTAGGCCCTTGCCCCGCTGAACCTGAGGCCTTCCCCTGTTGCCTTTGTGTTTCAATGAGCCAAGAGGGTTTATTGAGGGTACATGAACCGCCCACAACACGTAAGGATGCCATGGACGCCGCAGGAAGCCCAAAACTTTGGAAGGCCCACGAGTACTGTGCGAGCATCGTACCAGAAACATGGGTCGACGAATTGGAGGCTCACGGCGTTAAGGAGAAAGTCGTTTTCGGAGTGGACGGCATTGTCAAAGATCGGTGGAACTTGGTATGTTCATATTCTGTAGGCTATGCAGTCGTCTTGATCATGACGCGTGTATCAATCACAGAAATGTTCCGCTTGCACGAAGGCTAGGCCTAAAGGACACGGTGCCCCGATTCAATGCACAAAGGGCAAGTGTCCCAAGGCTTTCCACATCAACTGCGCTAGAGATGGGGACAGTCTGGGGATCGTTTTCGCCGTTGTTCGCGAGGTGGAGAAAGAGGTCGTTCTTCTTGACCCCTCTCCGCGGACCACTTTTGGCAATGCTCCGCACGACTCCATGCAGGTCGATCCTAGTCCCACGGCATGCGGAAATGCTGTGACCATGGATACTACGTTCACTTACGGCTCATCCAATCCTCGCGTCCTCAAGATCATCAAAAAGCTGGAGGTGCAGATCCTTTGTACACAACATAACCCGGTATGTCGAGCTGAAACTTATGTGGCGAATTCAATGACGTGCTGACGAAATGATGTAATAACCAGGCTGTGGCTGCCCAGAAGAAAGCAAGCAAGCATGATAGGATTCGAAATGAATTACTGGCGTTGCCCGCTATGTCAAGGATCAAGATTCGCGTCAGCGCTGGGGTCTTTGAGGTATCGTTAATCAGAGTCATGGACGAAATTGGTTCTGTCGAAGTTGTCTGGGACCGCGGTTTGAAGAAGGAATTCAAATGGGGTAGTGTAGTATTTGGTACCACCGATGGGCCAGTCCTGCAAAAGCCCAGCGAGATCGTCGCGGAACCGGAACGTGAGTTTTTTCATGGGCGTCCAGCTTGTACGGGGTAATCAATGTTTCTTTATTTTATTTTCTCCCACCAGGCCCTCAGAGCGCCTTACCTGTAACAACATTCCCATCTGTTTTGGCTGCCACAGGTCAACAACCGCATACAGCCACTCATTCGCCGACGACGCCACCCGAGCAGACCAAGTCCCAAACGAACGCAACGCCGACAATGTATGCGCCGCTCACGCAACCGATGTATCCGCGACCCACGGGGCCATATGACTACTGGACGTACGCATCCAAATACTCTGGCCAAACACAGTATCCGTATTCGTACACCGGATACTATCCAGCGCCGATGTCTGGTGGCTCGCAGCCGTACCCCTACACGTATGCGCAGACGTACAATCAGGCCCAGGCCCAGTACCGCGGTGGGCGGCTTCATTGGCAGCAGCCTTATCAAGGTCCATCTCAATCGCAGGCTATGGATGCCTTTGGGCAATTTCAGGCAGGAGGCTCAGGTTCCGCTCAAACGCCACAGAGTTCGGAAATGGTGGTGTCCCAGACTGTGACGAATAATTCATATTATCGGGATAGGTCGCAGCCGACGAGTTCACAATTCGTCACTCCCAATCCTTCTTCTTCTGGAGTACAGTCGGTGCCTCATGATCAACTAAATCGCGCGGGCAGTCATCAAGGAGGAAGTTCCAGTAGTGCATCGAGCAGCACGCCTGTGATTCCAGAGTCATTCCCAGGTGGCGCAGGACTTAGCTCTGGTTCGCAGTCGATGATATCTCCCAAGGATCTCGCAGGGCTTGCTTCGATGCAGCCTGCGCAGATCACTGAGATTCTTCGCAGCAATCCACAGTTGCGTGACTTGTTGGTGTCATGGGCTACGGTGGATCAGGGTAAGCCTCTGCCATCGTCGTGATTCTCGTACCGAACCTGCTTTGCCCTTTTTACTTTCCTCTTTTTTTTTTTTCTTTTTCTGTTTATCGTTATTTCGTTTTTGATGCAATTTCTCATTACTTACCTACCGCACACGTCTTTTTTTTTCACTTTTTGCTGCATTATGTTTATGTTCTTCTTGTTATTGTATTTTATTTGACTCCTTAGCTTCGTCCTCCATGACTTTGGATTTATGCATACAAGACCATGATGTGAAGTAATGATTTCTTGCCCCCCCTGGAATGTAATTACATGACAGCAGAGCTCTTCACTGATCGACCTTGCTGATTATTATTGTAAGTGGCAGCTGTCCTTGTATTTCTGACACTTTCGATATCGATGCCCGCAGACATGGACGAATGTCATGTACTGCGCAAATACATGATATACAAACGATTCTCTCCACTGATTATTATTCCTCGGTGGTTTCCTGTGGATGAGTATTCCTTTCGTCGTGTTTGTAATGCTCGCCATTAGGGCTCATAACAAGGCAATTCCTGCGGGTGGACGCGAACAATTCAAGCATTCCGTTTAAAGACGCTTGGATGAGTGGTGTCGTCATCCTGTGCCTGCGGGTGGATGGAAATGAATACATAACTTGTACTTGGGCTTGCAAACCAAATCCTCAGACGCTTACCGGAACGAGAGCAACGATGTATTCCTTTTTGGTGGCATTCAATGTCGTGCCCATTATAGTGATGGGTGGAAGTGCAGATTTGAGTAAGGGATCGAGGAAAGGAGTGGGCCGAGTCGGCCGTTCCCATTGTAAAAACAATTTTTTTCTCTTTGAGCATGGAGTCATTCGCTTGCGGGCGGGTTTCTCGGTCACTTACCCCAGAACAAACCAAGCATGAGGCCAGACGGCGATATGTAGGCCGTCCATCGGTGAGGGTGACGGACCTATGTCCAGGAGATGTTGCAAATCTGAAGATTATATTCATGGTAAGATAGGGAGAGGGTTACGCACCTTGAACAGGGTCAACAAGCGTCCCATTTGTTCAGGCAGTTTAGGGAAACTACAGAATTGCACGACTGCTGTTTTTCCCTGGTCATGGTCGTCGGAGTAGCTGGGACAAAATGGATTGGCGACATGTTCCGGGAAAGATGGCAGCGAGAATGGGGGGTCTTCTTCGATGAACATGGTAGATGGTTTCGAATTAACACTCGCGATATCCATGGGCGTCTTATTTTCGGACTGAGATCATATCGATACCCTTTTAACGTGTCAAAAGGGGGGAAAAAAAAAACTGTTAAGTCTTTTGTACCGAGAGACAGCCACGGTTGGGGAGAGAATCGCTTTCAGATCTTCCTAATCTTCTTGCCTTTGGGAAAGTAGGGCAGGTTTTGGACGTACTTGTAGAGATAAGCAAGGGGTTCGTCAAACAACTTGTCCTTGCCTTCCCCTACAATCCGCCGAGCCTGTAGATATTTCCGATGTTAACAACGAACTTGGAGGCTTGGATGGCAAGCGTTAGTACCTCCTTCAACAGAGCAACTCCGTCAGCCTCTGCGAAGCGATTGATATAACAACCACCAGCCCCGCATGACAAGCGGGGTGGCGGATTAGAATCCATAGTAGCGACGGTCGGCGCCCTCAGTCTGATGAGCAGTTACTCTAGGTTTGCAGCTGGCTAACCAAATGGAAACCTGATCACCGTCAAGGAGAGTCTTGTCTGGCCTGGAGTCGACCCGTATCCATCATGAGAATAGTAGTGACAAACATATGGCCCTTGAAGCTTGAGGCCTGAGGATAGAGGGGTACCTGACTGCAGGAGAACGGATATGGATGGAATTGTCGAATTCTGGCGAGGGCAGTTATTTCTTGCGCGAGTACTTAGAGTAGTAGACTAAGAGACAGTTTGCTTCCGAGGTTCATTCGATCTGTGGTCGTGACACGTGACCGCTTGCGAAGAAATCTAATTTCACCTGTGGTCCTCTGTGCCAGTGTAACGGGTTCTTACGTCTGGACCACGTTCTTCATGGCTCGTTTACGCAAGGAAAAGGGCCAGTCCTCAGCCAACCCAAAATCACGGAAGAGCACCGAGACGATCGCGAATAAACCGAAAGGCGGGAAGAAATCTTCGGCGAACGAAAACATCCTCACTCTGGGAGGGTCTAAGGACGACGTCGAGCTTTTAAAGAACGTGGATAACGACCTAATATCCGGGACTCCTAATACCGATGCAAGTACTCCCAGATCATTCCGTCATGTTTGTTGCTAACTCTTCGTACAGCCTACTCTAACCAACGATGTTTCTAAATTTCTTCGCGACCTCAATCTGAAGGATGGTCTGTCAGAGACCACACCCAAATCGAAGAAGCCTAAACCCACTGCAGAAGCTGCTGTTCCAGCTGAAAAAAAGCCCAGTAAGAAAGACAGAACAGCCGTTAATGGAAAACCCGAAATCGCGCAAACGACCCTCACATCCAAAAAGAAGGAGAAGAAAAACGGAGCTTCAAAGCCAGAAACTACTACCTCTATCTCAGCCTCCAAAACAACCGCGCCAACTCCCTTGGAAGCAGAGGATTCAAAGCCAAAAGTCCAATTACCGACAAAAATATCCTTCAACTCAAAATCCCAATTCGTATTCCAACCAACCGCGCAATGGTATAATGCCCTTCCACCCTTACCCGCCCCCACCGCAGCGTCGGGAAGCACGATAAGCCCTACTCGACTATCCACACAAACAACGAAAGCTGCAGAACTGCACGAAGCCGACATCTTCACATTCCAAACCTCCTCCTCATCCAACTCGTCTTCATCCGAAGCCAGCTTCCTCGCCAAAATTATCCAGTCTGGAACGCTGTCGGACAGACTCAGCGCACTGACGCTCTTGGTGCAGAGCAGCCCGCTGCATAATATCAAGGCCTTGGAGACTCTGAAAGGCATGGCAGAGCGAGGGAAAGGGAAAGGCGGTCGAGAGGAGAGCTTGAAGGCGCTTCGCTGTATTGTCGATTGGTGGGTTGGAGGCGGGGCACCGAGTAGGAAGCTCAAGTACGTTTTTCTTCACTCTTCAAGATATGCGCAATCGCTGACGTTCATTTCTTAGATATTTCCGCGACCAACCTCTCCTCCACCCATCGGTGACCAACGAATACCTGGTTCTGTGGTATTTCGAGGACTGGCTAAAGAAATATTTTTTCTCCATCTTGCAAATCCTCGAGGTGAATTTTTTTCCTCCGGATTCAACTAAACAACCTCTGAAACCGATGTGCACAGACACTCTCTCTAGACCCCCTTCCCTACGTCCGCACTCAAACTATCAACTTGATTTTCACCCTTCTCCGAGACAAGTCAGAACAAGAACAAAATCTCCTCCGTTTGCTTGTCAACAAACTCGTGCGTCCGTATTTCTCCCTCTGTGTAATTCTCCCCTCATTACAAAATAACAGGGAGACACCGAAAAATCCCTCGCCTCGCGTGCATCCTACCACCTTCTCCAACTCCTCCAAACCCACCCAGCGATGAAGGGCATCATCGTGCGCGAGATCGTCTCTCTCGTCTTGCGGCCACCGGCACCGTCTACATCTACAACCACCGCCGGCTCAGGAACCTCAGGCGGCCCCGCGCAGAACAAGCACATCCGCTTCGACAAAGCCGAGCCTTCCAAAGCGCAAACGCCCTCGAAAGATAAAAAAACCACTGCCGCGCACACCTCAGGAGGAGGAGGCGGCGGCGGCAACACACATGCACGATATTACGCCACCGTTACGTTCAACCAGATCGTGCTGACGCCTACGCCTGCGGACCGAGAGGTCGCGATTCAGCTGATTGATGTGTATTTTGAGATGTTCAAGGAGCTTTTGGGCGAGGGTGTTGACACTGCCGAGGATGGGATTCTCAACCAAGAAGAGGATGACGGCAAAGGCAAGGGAGTATCTGATGCTAAAGCTAAGGAGGAGTTCAAGACGGATAAAGGTGGTCGCATTCGCGATGGGGGTGGGAAGAAGGGTAAAGGAAAGCAGATTGAGGTTAGAGGTGCTGCTGGGTTTACGGAGGTGGAAGATTCGAACTCGAAGTTGGTCTCGGCGATTCTGACGGGTGTGAATCGTGCTCTTCCGTTTGCGAAGATCGACGCTGGTGATGCTGGGTAAGTCCAACAGAATCATGCCTCATTTCCTTCGCTCTTTTTATTTTCCTTCTCTCCTCTCACTTTATATCCAACAGACGCTAACCCTTTCTCTCCAGAATCAACAAACACATCGACACCCTCTTCTTAATCACCCATACCTCTACATTCAATATATCTCTCCAGGCGCTCGTTCTAATCCAACAAATAACAGCCTCGCTCTCCCCCGCCACCAACACATCCGACAATGCCAAATCCAAATCCGTGAAATCCTCCTCCACATCAACCACCAAATCCATCACCGACCGGTATTACCGCACCCTCTACGCCTCGCTGCATGACTCGCGCCTCGCGACGTCGTCCAAGCAGGCGATGTACCTCAATTTGTTCTTTAAGTCCGTCAAGGCCGATGCTGCGGTCGCTGTCAATGCGACGACGAGCGTGGAAGGAGCTGCTGATGCTGCTGGTTCTGAAATTGCGGCGGAGAGGGTGGAGAGGAGTGAAAGGGTGAAAGCGCTGATACGGAGGTTTTTGCAGGTGTTGGTTAGTGGAGGGGGTGGTGCGCCTGAGTTTATTGCGGGCGGGTTGTATTTGCTTGGGGAAGTGGGTGTTGATTTCTTACTTTTTTTCCCCTCGGGACCTTTTTTCTTTGGTTTTTCTCGATCCATTTATTGTTTTCTCGCTCATTATTATTGCCTCTTTTTTTTCCTTTTTTTTTTTTGGCGTTCTTAAGGTATATTCGATACTGATTCTCACTTTTTTATGCAGCTCTTCAGCAGTGTACCTGGGCTACGGAGCATGATCAACCAGCCGCCAAAACCTCCTTCATCAACACAAGAGAGCAGTTCATACGATCCAAGAAAACGCGAACCCCAATTCGCCCATGCCTCTGCCCTTCCGCTCTGGGAACTAGTACGTGTTTTTCCTCCCCCCCATCTCTATTTCATTCGGAAACCCTTATCCATATCCATCGTACTTAACCTGACCCAAAACAACACCACAGACACCTCTCCTCTCGCACTACCACCCAGCAGTATCCCTGCACGCCCGTCAACTCCTCACGAGTGTGCCTCTTACTGCTTCGCCCGACCTCGCACAGAACACGCTATCGCATTTCCTAGAGAGATTCGTGTACAAGAATCCGAAAAAGCCCAAGGTGTCGTCGTCGTCTTCGGGGGTCAACGGCGAGGAGGATGATGTGGATGTGTTGGCGGCCACGAGTAAGGGGAAAGGACCGAGTGCGATGCAGCCGGCGGCGAGCGCGCTTGAGGGGTTAAGTTGGTGAAGGGGGATGTGGGCAATAAGGAGGTGGGTGGGGTGGGTGGGTTGGTGAATGAGAAGGCGTTTTTGAGGAGGAGGAAGGAGGATGTTCCTGTTGATCAGGTAAGGGTTTTTTTTGCTTCTTCATCTTCGTTTGCTTCTGTGGATTTTGGGATCATTAATCGATGCCTCTTTTTTTTCAGCTGTTCTTCCATCAGTATTTCACCAAGAAAGCCGAGAAAGAAAAGGCTATGGCGACTAAACTGAAGAGGAGGAAAGAAGGCAAGGATGACGAGTTGGAGTCGGACGAAGACAGCGAGGGCGGGGAGGATGTGGATATGGACGACGAAGAGGGGGTGGCGGAGGTTGGATCCGTGGCGGACGAGGAGGATGAGGATACTAGCGAGCTTGATGAAGATGAAGTTTGGCAGGTACGTCCCTCCCCTTTTTTTCGTCCTTTCTTTCATTTTCGGAAACGTTATCTGAAAAAACTTACGTCCTGTTTTTTTTAAAAAAAAATCTTTAGGTTATGAAAGCTAGTATGCCTAGAGCGGAGGGTGATGATGATGATCTGCTTATGGGAAGCGATGTCGATGAAGATGAAGATGAGGATCTGGGTTTAGACCTTGATGAGGATGATGATGACGAAGTAGACCTCTCGGACGACGACAGCAACGAAAACGACACAAGCGACGCCGACGACGCACTCTCACTCATCGAAGGTTCAGACAACGAAGATCTAATATCACTGGACGGTGATCTCCCTGATGGGCTCATCGAATACGACGGATCCGATGCGTCTGATGAGGATGTGGGTGGTATTGTCGTCGAGGAAGAAGAGTGGGGTGGAATCGGTGGCGGTTCGTCGAACACGGACAAGAACAAGAAGCGCAAGAGGGAGGAAACGAGTGGAGAGAAGCGGAAAAAGTTGCGGTCGTTACCCACGTTCGCGAGTTATGAGGATTATGCGAAGATGATTGAAGATGGGCCTGAGGATGTTATCTGAGGGTGTATGTATCGTACATTTTTGTAACCTGAACGAGCGTTTTTTCAGGTAGCCATTTGAAATAACCGTCTCGTGGCTCAGCGCAAGGTACAAGTATCGGTAATATGCTACAAATTTAATTGCAGTGACTTTTCTAGCAATCTAATGGTCTCTCCGCCTCATTATCGTATAGATCAACCGCCAGATATCCGTTCTCCAGAGACAGCATAAAAGAGGTTCTGGACGTCTGGAAAGAAGAGCGCATGTATTCAGTTTAGGTTTTAGCAAGTCAGAAATCGTAAATCCGCTCGACCGATGTGAGGAGTTTGCGACGGTCAATACACGGAACATCCAGACTAACCACCAGACGGCTGCGGTAAGATGACACTGGCGATACGCCTAGGACACTCTGCCTCCCGGAGCTCTGAGATTTCCATATGAATCGCCGACTGCTGAGCATGACGAGATGCCTAGAGTCGTCGTTGATGCTAAGGGAAGACCGCTTCACTCAAGCTTCACTGCTTCTGAATCCTTCAGGTCCACGACATCGTCAGGAAGGCCATTCGGATTGGAAAGATATCCTCGGGTTCGTCTCCTTGAATCCAGCATAGAAGATTGATCTTGTCGGTCATGAAATAACGATAGATGTGGTTTGAGGTCAATGTCGTTCGTGATGAAGAGCTATGTAGCACGTGCCCTGTTCTTCTACAAAAAAAATTCCAGGATGTTCTAAGCTCTTGTCATTGTGAACGTCCAGCTCGGAGTACTCACTTGTGTTCCCTGACCATCCGACCACGACCTTATTTTCGCCCACCTCTTGTCTGAATCCAGGTTGCGGAGCAGGGCCTGGGCGTGACTTCATAACCCTCGTGTCGAACCCGGAGTTGCCCTTGGTCGCGTATCGGTCGCGTATATTGGGACGCAAATCCTACGGACCTTGGGGTTGTGTGTCCGTCCAAGCTGATAACATTTGTGAATGTGTCAACTTAGCTAATCCCTTCCCGTTCCTCTCGGCTCGGATCTCGTCCAGCTCCATCCTTATAATATTCCCTTCAAGAGGTCCCCCTAACCTACCCAATGTCCCTCCATGGTATCCTATCTCGCATTGCACGCAACCCAGTCGAGATTGCTATCCGGTACGCTTATTTTCGAATCCTTCATACCGCACTTCGTTCAAGTCGCGTTTAGCGCCGAGGATCCAAGCAGAATATGGGAACGCCGCGTCCCTCTCACTCCAGATGCTGTCTACAAGCTCATATCCACCCGCTTAGCAACAGTCAAAGTCGTCTCATCTTCACGACGCGTCTTCAATGACAGAGAGTACAGAAAGGTTCGTCTTTGATTTCTTTCTCGCTAATCCATTTATTCAACAATTGCTCTCTAGGCTGGTGCTTCTGTCGTTCCTTCCCTCAAAGACACCAACCCAGACATCGTCCTGGGCATAAAAGAACCTCCTCTCGCAGAGGTTCCTCTGCCCTCAAGTTTGCGCACGAAATCCCCAACGCACCTTATGTTCTCGCATACCGCCAAAGGCCAAGCGTACAACATGCCCCTCCTTGCGCGTTTCGTCGCCCCCAGTAAAGCCCTTGACGAAAGCAAAGCGCATTTTCCTCGCCTGATTGACTACGAGCTCTTGACCGACGAGGCTGGAAAAAGGACAGTCGGTTTTGGGTGGTTTGCTGGTGCTGCTGGTGTTCTCGAATCGCTCGCGGCCATGGCCCAACACCATCTCGAGTTGGGAATTGCTTCTCCTTTCCTTGTGCGTTGGTTCCTTTTGTCAGCTACGATATTCCTCCTGCTTACTTCTACTTTTTGCTGCTAGCACACCCCTCGCCCGTATGCCCTACCTACCCTCGACAAGCTCCGCGAATCATTGCGCCATATAGGCTCTTCGATTTCCCAACATGGCACACCGCCTGAACTCGGACCTTTTGTGATTGGTTTGACTGGGTGCGTTTTTTTCATGATACACGCTCTTTTCGTTCATTTACGCGTTCTTGGTTGCAGAACTGGGCAAGTTGCACAAGGCTGCCTTTCGATGCTTAAGGAATTGCCTATTGAGATGATTCCTGTGGACCAACTTGAGAACTTGATGACTCGCTGGAGTGAGTATCGTTCGTTTAGTTATCTTTGTGATTCGTTTTCTTATCCTTCTGATCCAGCGGACGGCGCTGTCGATTCGCGAAAGGTACCTCAATTTTATTATCTGAGATAAACTGATCTTAATTCTCTTGTAAACAAACAGATATACCTCGTGCACGCGAAAGCATCTGACTACCTCGTCCGCGTCGATGGTGGTGCATACGATAGAGACCATTATTACCAATCACCTCAATCGTATACTTCCTTGTTCTGCGACAAAGTAAGAACATTATTTCATTTCGATATATGCGCCTTGTTAAATATTTTTTTTAAAAACAAAAATCAGGTGGCACCCTACCTGACACTCTTCCTCAATGGCACTGGATGGGCCCCCTCTTTCCCGCGCTTGATGACGTCGGAACAGCTACAAACCGCAATGGCGCGCGCGAAATCCTACCCTGGGTTCAGGTTTACGAATATTGGAGATATCAGCTGTGATGTCGGTGTACGTCCTTCCTTTTTCTAACCCGCCCAATAACACCATAACTTCGAGTTCTGACCTGAACGCTCCTCCCACATCCACAGGGCGGCCTCGAATTCCTCCCTCGTTCAACCACCCTCACCCAACCCACGGTCAACGTTGACGTTCTCCCCGCAAACAACCCAGCAGCGGCCCCCTCCGCAGTACGGATGATGGCGGTGGACATCCTCCCTGCATCCGTCCCTCTCGACGCCTCGCGCCATTTCTCCGACGCGCTCCAACCTTATCTCATGGCGCTTATTGGGGACAAGGTCGGGACCAGCAGCGCAATGGAAAGTTCGACGTCTGCCTCCTCCTCCCCCTCCTCGTCGTATTTGGCAGCACTGAGACGCGCGACGATCGCCGAAGGCGGTGTCCTTGCGCCTAAACATTCGTGGTTGCAGAGTGCTGTGGATCAGGTGGTCGAGAAGGCTGCGAGTGCGAGTGCTGATGTGGATGCAACTCCGGCTGCGACGACGGTGGCAGCGGTTGCGGATGTTGAACCTTCGAGTGGTGTCATCACCGCTTCTGATGTGGATAGCTCTGTTGATGGTGCTGCATCTTCGTCGTCGTCGTCTTCTTCGGTAGCTGCCAGTGAACCCTTGCAACCTATGCGGCGCATCAACAAGAAGATACTCTTGCTGGGCAGTGGGATGGTCGCACAACCTGCGGTGGATATGATTGCGTCCCATGAGGGTGTTGAATTGGTTATTGGTATGTTTTATCCATCGGCTTTTTCTATTCTTCGTCTTTTCTAATATTTACCACCTTTTTTGTATGATCAGCGAGTAACTCCCTCCTGGAGCTTCAGAACCTCGCAGGCCCGCATCTCAAAGTCAAATACGTGGTCATCGACGTTGCGAAACCTTTCACGTATGTGAATCTTATCCGCGATGCGGATGTCGTCATCAGGTTTGCATCGTTTTGCTCTTATCATGCGTAAAGGGGACTTCTACTAAAAACGGAAAATGTGGATAATTTCAATTAGTCTTTTACCTGCGCATATGCATCCTACCATCGCGAGAGAATGTATCAAGGCTGGAACGCACATGGTGACGGCATCGTATACCTCTCCGGAGATGGCGCAGTTGCATGAAAGGTCAGTTAGTTTATCACCTCTCCTGATATCGGTATACTTACTTTGTGTATTATTTCTCTCTTTTTCTTTTTCATTTATACGACAGCGCCATGGCCCGGGACGTTCTCATCCTCAATGAAATCGGACTAGACCCGGGTATCGATCATTGCTCGGCGCTCTCGCTTATCAACGGGATTCGCAGTGCGAACCCGGAGGAGAAGATCGTTTCGTTCACGTCGTTCTGTGGTGGTTTGCCTGCGCCTGAGGACTCGCATGTGCCGCTTAGGTATAAATTCAGTTGGCGTCCGCAAGGTGTGCTCAGTGCGGCGTTGAATGAGGCGAGGTATATGTTGTCTTCAAAGGTATGGTTCTTTTCTTTTCTTTTCTTTCTTTTCTGAGCATCTAGGATCTAACGTCTTTTTTTTATAATCTTTTTTTGGTTTTCAGGTGCATACTGTACCCGGGAGGCGCCTGCTTGAATCCGTTTTCCCCAAATTACCGATAACGAAGAAATTCGAACTCGAGGGTTTGTTGAATAGGGATAGTCTCAAGTATATGGTGCCGTATGGGCTTGATCAAAGTAAGATGGAGACTTTTGTTCGTGGAACGCTTAGGTTTGTCCTTTTTTTCTCCCCACTTTTTCGCGGGTCTCTATTACACGCTTGTTCAGCTTTGATCTGACTCTCGATTTTTTTCTAAAAAAATCCTCTAGATACCCAGGATTCAGCTCCCTCATGCATTCATTCTCCTCTCTCGGATTCCTGAACAACCAAAGCACATTGGTTTTGGACAGCTGGGACACCTTCGCATGGCGGGCGTATGCCCTCCTACCCCAGCATTCCGGGTACATCAGCAACCAGAACAAGAAACACCACCACCACCACAAGGGATTGCCGGACTTGACGTCCCTAGTGACGGTGGAGCGAGTCCAGCCGCTGCTGGAGGCGCTAGAGTGGTTGGGTCTGGTGAAGCCGGTGGTGTTGGAAGGGCCGAGGGATATGCCGCCGTTGCCGAGGGAGAAGATGACGCCGTTGGATTTGTTTGCGTATTTGTTGGCGCATAAGTTGAGGTATAGGCCGAATGAGAGGGATATGGTGGTGCTTTCGAATGAGGTGATTACGGTGCGGACGCGTGGTGTGGGCGGGGGTGAGGGTGAAGGTGAAGGTGCGGGGAGATCTTCAGAACAACAACAACAGCAACCGTGGAGACGAACGACGGTTCATACCTCCACGCTCATCAGCTATGGGACGAAGATGCCGAATGTGGGGTTCAAAGGCGAGAGACCGGCGTCGGCGATGGCGCGGACCGTCGGTATCCCCGTGGCGCTCGCTGCATTGTACATCGCCGACGGGACGATCAGCAGCAGCAGCAGCACCGCGCAAGGGCAACCATGGACGGGCGTCCAATCCCCATTGATGCCGTTCGTGTATACCCCGATCCTGGACGGGCTGAAGAAGGTCGGGATCACCTTTGATGAGTCGAGGAAAGTGGTGCGGAGGGTGCCGACGACGAGTCCGGGCGGGTTTAAGTTGAGGATGGGGTGTGGGACTGTGGAGGATAGTTTGAGGGCGACGAGTTTGTTGAGGGAGAGTGATACTTTGGGTGGTGTGTATGGGTTTGGGTTTGGGAATGGGAGTGGGTTTGAGAAGGGGATTGGGAATGGGATTGGGAATGGACAGGAGGGCGGGCTGAAGAATGATGGTGGTGGTGGTGTTGTGTATGATTTGGATGAGGATAAGGGGTGGAATGAGGATGATGTTCTGGGGTGGGATGGAGCGCCGCGATCGCGAGGCTTGAAGGTTTGAGCCCCCCTCCCCACCGTGGGTTCTTTGCATGTTTCTCGCGTTTTTTTATTCATTTATTGCTGCATTCGATGTCGGCAATGTATCATTAGGAATTCTCTTCGCATTTTTTGTATCATTTAGTATCACGCATGCGCGGATTCTCTCTTTTTTTAACCATGATATTCTCCCCAATCATTCATTCCATACTTAGATGACCAGCAATGCGCATTGTTTTGTTGTGGAACCTTCAACTGGAGAGACGGGGAAAAAGAAATGTCCAGATGGATTTGATTTGCAGATGGATAGCCCATAAAGATATAAGTAAGTTTGTGTGCGAGAGGATATATGCAAGCAAGTTCGGTATTGTAAAGGGTAAAAAAAAAAAAAGCAAGGAAAGAAACGCGTACACGTCCAGGTATGTAAACCGGCAAAGAAAGGGTGAACGAAGGACCAGCCTATATAGCGATGAGGACGTGACCCTGAACATGCCTAGTCAAAGTACAACAACAGCCAGCGGAGCAGCGGTGATAATCCAGAAAAGATAGGAACGAAAAAAGGGAAAAGGAAAAAAAGCAGTGGGATATAAACAGGCCGCGATGGCGAAAGAAACAAACGAATTGGGGATGTTTGAAGGGAAAGAAAAACCCCACCTAAACCCGAGTAGTCCACGCAACCATCACCACCATCGTCGTCCTCGCTGACGTCCCCATCCTCATGAGTCGTGGTCATCGGTGCGGGTAGATCATACCCGATTTCGAGAGGACAGATATTTACATGACAATGCACTTCCTCTGCTTGATAGTCCTCCCCCAACGACCTTTCAAGCTCTCGCGAAGTGCAGCATCAAACACCTCCTTCACGCCCTTGCCGGTCTTCGCACTGCACTCCCGGTACCCCGCGCCGATGTCTTTGGCCACCGCAGCCCCATGTTCCGGCGTCACAGGGGCCTGGCCTTGTGCAGATAGCATGCGGATGGTCGTTCCATCTGATCGTAGGTCGGTTTTGGTGCCGATTAGGCGGAGGGGGGTAGAGGGGCAGAAATGGGATACTTCTGGGTACCACTTTTTTTCGTGTAAAAAAGCAAAGGAAATGGAAAGGACAGTTATTTTAGTGGTGCAGTTGAACAAGGTGGCGAAAATTGGGACGTGTACCTTGTCCAGAACGTTGGCTAGGCTGGTAGGGAAGTCGACGGAGAATACGATAAGGATGACGTCGCTTTCTGGATAGCTTAGTGGTCGTAGACGATCGTATTCTTCCTGTCCAGCCGTATCCCAGAGAGCAACCTCGATGAGTTTGGATTCGTATTGGACCATGGTCACGTAGTTTTCGAATACGGTTGGGATATACGACTATGCATGTGTGTATCGGTAAGTAGGAATACCAAGTTGTGATCAGACGACGTACTTCTGGAAATCGGTTCTCAGCGTAGACGATGAGGAGACATGTTTTGCCGCATCCGCCTGTAAATGGGGGATCAGAGGGGAAGGCAGGGATAAGACGCGTAGTGGTTGTGCTCACCGTCGCCGACGACGACGAGCTTTCTCTTCGCATCGGGGCGTCTTGATTCCATGACGGTTGTTCAACAAACCCGGATGCGGTGGAAGCCATTGGGCGCTCTCATCACGTGGCCGTTTCTTTCCTCTTTCTCTCTCTTCGACTTTCACTAATGTCAATGAACTAAGCAAGGTCAATAACTACACAAGAACATTCGTTTCTGAATGCTTATTTTTTCTGCAGGAAAAACTTTTCGACTGATAAACGTCATCCTCTGTCCGAGGCAACGACCACGGGAAACATGGTCTCTTCAGATTCTCTCTTCCACGCCCTTCCAAAGGTGCTGCAGACCATCATCGATGAAGCCTTCATCGCGACCGGCCCTCCCAGGCCATCCACTTCAGGCGGCAGCAACGGCGATGGTGGTGGTTTCCTCCTTGAAGACAACGAACCCGAAGGCCCCGACCATATCCCGCTCGATCTTATCCCCGCAGCCCTTCAACGGCTTGACCTCCCACCAGACGACCCCGAAGTCCTTGCAGTTTTCAGAAACGCCGCCTCAGGCTGGACCTCGTCATCATTAGACTCTCATGGTCTCTCACACGCTCAAGAGACGTATGTAGGCCGGGACGATTGGCGTTCAGTGTGTGCAGTCCTGCTTGAAAGTCGTGCTGCGGATTTTGCGAATGGGAAATCACTCAGTACTTCTTCCCATTCACCTCGGGTGTTGGGGGACGATGGCGACGACGAAGATGCATCGATGACGGATGACTATGTCGAAGACTCGCAAAGCGACCTGGAGCAAGAAGACTCGGACGAGGAATACCAGGACGACGCTGGCATGAGGAGCTCGCGGCGTCGCAGAAATCGTACTGCTACCACCGGCAGTAGACGATCTCTTTCTCCCCCAGCGCGCCTCTCCGAAAAGAAGCCAGGACAACCTACCAGTCGGCAACGACAAACGTGTTTGAACACCTTTTCGTTGTTTTTTCCAGAGATTCCTTCGCAAGGATTAGGAAAGCTGAAAATTACGGTTGCGGATATCCAACGAGTTGCAACGCTTCTTGGGGAAAAACTCAAAGCGGAGGAGGTGTGTATCCGCTCATATCCTGGCGTTTCAATCACGTTCTCTAACGGTGTATCTAAATAGATGCTCGAGATGTTGGAGATGTTTTCGACGTCTCCCGACAAGTCGATGGATTTTGACGATTTTACTCGTATGATGATTGTTGCGAAATTGGCATGAAACCCAGCTCATTTGCGGCATATCTTCCGTCAACTGAACAAGTTGCTGGAAGTGTACAGACGTTCTTTGGACGTTCTTGGGCTACTAGGCTGTTAAGGAGAGGCATCTTTGAAGACTCCATACATCATCCATCGACTGACCTTTTTCAAACCTTTTTCGGTCCATGCATACTACCTGCCAGCCCTCATCTCTGTCAGCCCTCATCGAACCTCGCTAAGTCAATGGTGGAGACAGTCAAGCGCGGTCTACTCGCTGATATTTGCTTCCCGGAGCGCTAGTAATAATCCCGATCTCCCCGAAGAGGTGGAAAAGGCTTCCCGAGGACACTCCAACTCTCAACGTAACTTTCACCGTCGTCGCAGTATTCTCTCGGATTCGAAGAAATGCGGCCCCCGGCGGAATTAGCTTCCTCTCATTGACAAGCAGCGAGCAAACTTTGATGAGTTTAGACTCGTATTGGGCAAGGGTCACGTAGTCGAACACGTTTGGGATATACAATATACATGTATTCAGTAGATGGAAAACCAAAATAATCGTTTAACTTGTCGGAGACTCGAGTCGGACAAAACTTGAATATTGAATGTGGACAAATTCCAAAATGCGGGTTGGAAGCAATCACGTGGCCGTTTCTTCTCATGTCATGCTCCCATCGTCCTCGACGACGACGAGGACGGTTTCGGTCTTCTGGCCACATGGATCGACGAAGAGCGGAGTATGTTATGGATGGCTGAAACCTGCGATATGTATTGCAGGCGTGGTTGATGTGCGTATCCTTGATTATTTTTTCTAATATGGCACAGACTCAAAATTCATCCACCGTTCACAGGACACGGTGAATCCGGACGCGTTATCTGCCGCTCTTTCCCAGTCTACCCTTTGGGATTCAGTGAAATCGTCTTGTGGAGGCAACCCCGTTCTGCTTGGAACGTGCACGTTCAACCCTAATACCCGATCACCCGTTCCCAGTTCATTGAAGCTGTGGGGTTTGGGAGAAGGAGCACCCACATTCTCTTTCGTGCTTTATCGCCCGCATGCGCCTCAGTCGTTGCGTTTCTACGTTATAGACCCACCGGAGTACCCTCTTGCGCCATCTAAGGCACCACGCGGCCGTGATTTTTACGAGGAGCTTGCCCGTTATGACTTTACTCGCCCAGAGGGTCGCGACGTCGACCAGGCATTGAATGACGTGGTCATTGATCAAGTACGCTTCCCCATGTATCTCCAGTTGCCGACAGCCACACGTTACCTTTTTTTTTACTAGATCAATGCCTCTTTTCTACTTCAAACCATCATCAATTCCGCGCCACAAAAATCCGTTAAACTTCTTCCTACAACGGCGTCGTTTCTCCTCACGATCGCTTCCTACCTTGGAGGGTTCTTCTCTTTTTTCCTCGTCGTCTCCAGAATTGCTGCCGCATTTATGAATTTGCCTCTTTTGCCGATCCCTACCTGGATTGGAGGTTCTTCTAAGTCTCCTAGATCCTATGTTAAATTAAAAGATATATCTGCTACAGGTCACTATTCTCATCTTTTTATGTTCCATTCGAACCCTTTGCTCAAGAACTTATTTTTCTCACAATAGTACAGCAACTAGACGTCAGACTCGAGCAGGCCGTGTTTTTTATTACGCAGGTCACAACATTACGAAGACAAAATACCAATAATATCGTGTTTTATTCTGTTCGGTATACCAAGTACGTCGTGTTGATTGGATCTTTGCATATATGTGGAAGTTGATATATGGTCTACGCAGCTTTTTTAATACTGCATGGTTAATCATGAACGACCTGTCTCTCGGGCTTGCATTTGGCACTTTTTTATCCGAGAACGGTACTATTCTCGCTGACACGGGAAATCAAGCCATCCAGGTGATTTTAAGCCCTTCTTCATCAAGTTGTTCCATTCTAAAGTGAAGCATGATCCATATTAGTCTTTTCTGTTCCGCATGCCTAGAGAAGTCCTATATTGGCTCGATGCGTGGCCCGCAGGTCTCAAACTCAACGCTCAGCTGAGCAGGTTCTACGTCAACACCTTGGTGGGCGTTATTGATACTTGGGAATGTCAGTCTTTTTTTCCCCTTCGCTCCTCAACCGACCATTTTGTTCATACCCTCGTTGAAAATCTTATGTAATACCAGCTATCCTGCCCCCACTTTCTCCATCCTTGTTCACGACTCTCGGGTTCCTCTCGTCCGTTGGTGGGATCACCCTCTTGCTCTCTCTTACCTCGGACCTGCTGTCGCTCTTTCTTACAATACACCTACGTATTGGATACGAGTTCACGCGAGCGGTGTATTGGGCGGCGGGTGTTCGGCTGGGAGGAGGACTTCTATGGGGTGTTTTTCGAGGTAGGCTTTCCCCCCAGATTTGCCAATAAACTGAGAACACATGCTAATGAAGCCCATCCGTTGCAGGGAAAAGACGAAACGTGTTGCGTAATCGCACCGACACCTGGTCGTACGACCTTGATCAGCTCCTATTCGGCACGGTCCTCTTCACTCTCCTCGCATTCTTATTCCCTACAGCACTTGTCTACTATGTCTTTTTTGCTGGTGTAAGTGTGTTTTTAGTTGTACCTTGAAAGCAGGAGATCCTGAGTTCCCTTTCCTCCCTCAGCTGCGTCTCGCAACCCTTCTCGTCCAAGCGTCCATTGAGACCCTTCTGGCATTCATGCACCATTTCCCGTTGTTCGCTCTCATGTTACGGGTGAAGGACCCATCCCGCCTGCCAGGTAATCAGGATTATTGATTGTCGTCGTACTCTCACCACTGACTGACTGACTTTTCTTCCTTTGGTTCGTTTTCTTCCTTTGGTTCGATAGGTGGCGTGTGTTTTTCGTTGCGCATACCAAGTCCAACCAGCACCAATGGCCAACTCCCGTATCTCATTTTGGAGGTCCGTTCCATTGATTCAGGAATTGACTACTCGTTTGTAACTTGACTTGCTATTTTCCAGAGCCAACCGATCTCTCTCTCCGCCATATTTTTTCAATACAGTATGTCTTTTTCCTTATATTTATACCATGCTGAGCACATGAATGGATTCGCGCTGACTTGGGATGGTTATTTATTAGTTGAGCTCTGGAACTGCCTGGCGAGGCATTACAATCCGCTGCGGCTGTTATACCAGGTGTTGTCCGGGCAGCATCTTTCGTCCATTCCACCGTACTCGATTCGGTATGCTTTGGAGCCTGAGGCCGGTGTGGAGGAGACGGGGAAGGTGGAGGTGAAGGTGAAGGTGAAAGAGGAATAGGACGGAGGTGAATTATTCTGGAGATGTGTTCCTCATTTAACGACCTTAAGATTAATACCCGCATCTGATGTGTAAACACAATTTATTGCAAATCTATCTAATGCATTGTGATACTGGTACTTGTCAAGACAGTACCAGCAACATAACGAGATGAAACTTCAAAGCAGAGAAAGAATGGTCATTATAGGTCCCAACCCACGAATTCGACCTCATCATAGAACTCATTGTACACCCTTTTACGGGGAAAAACCATACCCAGCGCATCTGTCAACTGTTCTGAAATGGCATGAACCACAGCTTCATCAACTGAACTTGTGCCGTTGTCATGTACAGCATATGAACAAGCACTGCCCGGCAGTGCCCAGTCCCCGAAAGGCTTACCATCACATGCACTGGTCATCCACTCTGTTCGGAAAATGCGATTGTGTGCCGCGATCCACAATGTGCAGCAGAGGCAGCTGCGTTTGCTCAGCCCAATTGGGTGGATTATGGACTCTGATCCTGATGGTCCGCCAAGGTGGAGAATGATACGGAGTTCAGCATGGATACATGTGTGCATTGTTCGTTGGCTTTGCCAGTTACTGAGCATGGAAGGGAAACGCGTGTCAAGGATCTCCAAATACCTAGGGGAGACTTGAGAAGGGTGGTCGAGGATACGCAACATGGCATTGTAAGCGGTATCGGAAAGGTCGAACACACCCTCTCCCGTGCCGGAGAAACTGTCCATGACCCATCGGTGAGGAATAGGGAAGAGTCGCTTCCCATGCCGAACGAGCTTCGAGACGCCGTTGGTATATTGGCGAACCTTGTCCAGGCGATGCTTCAACTTTACCGCTCTTCCCTTTCGGTCTCTGTCTAAGTTTTCGTGGTCCTCGACGAGGGTTTTCAAGAAGCGAGAGCGCCCAAGCGTCTCCGCATGTATATAAATATCTGCATATTTCGAGGATGAGAAAGAGTAATCTTCTGGTTTTATACCGTCTGTAGTTATATCGGTCAATTTGTCAACAAAATGTCCCCATAATGTTGCAAAGGGAGGCAAAGAATCCCCATATCGCTCAATAAGCGCTCGCCCCGCGGCATGTGGAAACTCGGCGGTCATATCGTCCGCCGGCTCATAGCCTTCCAGTGCCGACATAAAATCGTTCTGGAGCTCTTTGAGAGACGTATGCACATTGCGAATCCGCTTGTTGATATTGGGTCCGCATCGACGTAGCAAGAATGGAAGGAGATCTGCTGCAAGTGTGACAGCAGGATCGCCGATGAGAGAGATGAGTTCCGTTGCAGCTGCGATATCGTCAGGCGTTGGAGGCCCATTTTTCGCGAGCACAAGCTGGATTTTCACCCGTTTGTCGAACGAAGCTGCGAAAATTTCTCCGGGGTTTCCTGTGCTCAGGGCTACGGCGAAAGTGTCGAGCAGGCGGACTTCACGGTTGGCGTCCGGGTCGTGGGATTGTCTATTTCTACGATTGTTGGCAGAGTAGCGCGTGTTGCAATAATGAAGCTCACGCAACAGCTGCAGCTGCTCGGAAAGATTTCTCTGCTGGTTGTCCATGGCTGAGGAACAGTCCGAACTTCGGGCTGAAGGTAAAAGTTAAAATGATGAAGTTTCCTCCCACGCTCAAGTTCTTTCTTTCTTTCGCCCACAAACATAACTTAATATATAGTACGTTGAGGACCCAGAAATCTACGAGTAACTTGAAGAAGGTAAATCGGTCAGAAGGTATCTCGACACGAACGGCTTTCTAACTTCCAGGTTTATTAAGTACACAGGTCCTCTTTCCTCAATTGCCTTCGCACCCTTTCCTCAGGCTTTCCTTAACTTCGCGCCACATCATCCTTATAACCTTCCGAATTTTCACGGTATTATTTCGTTACGTTGTGTGCTTGTTAAATGTTATCTCTCGCTGCCCTGGTTGATAATACAAGTTAGACGCCATCTCGTCATTGATCCTCTAGTCATTGATGGAATACACCGTATTATTTGAGTCGTTCTATTAGCCTATACATAAAACGCAATCCAGGATAAAGCAGTCTCAACATACATTACGTCGTTTCAAGCACGGGGTCGCCCAGGTCAAATACTGTTCCGGCAGCCACTCTGGTATCCGCCATTCTTGTCCCACAATCTTTGCCCTGATCATACTTGCCACTGCCTCGGCGCTAAAAAAGAAGGGAGTCCATCAACCTTAGTCCCATTAAAGAAGAGAAGGCCTGATACGTACCAGGCGTAAGCGCGAGGCATCCCGTGCCCCGTGTATCCAGCTGCGATGTAATGTCCTTCATAATAGTCTAAATTTCCTGCAAGATCTTGAGCGCTTGCAAGAGGGCTGACGGGTCCGACCTGAGCGTGGTGTTTTGATTTAATTTGAAAAGTATTTAGCGAGGAGACCCAGTCGAAAAACGTACGAATGGAGCACCCGTCTTTGTGAACCCCATGATGCCCGTCTGCGAAAAAGAAACAAGGCTATCAGAACCCTGCTCATCAAGCAAGAAGAGCACACAACGAAAACAAAAGCCACCCAAAAGGAGGCCAAGAAAAAGATTCACTCACCCACTCCATCTCCCATCCATCTGAACCATCACCACCAGAGGTGTCAAACTGCCCCGGCAAAAATTCGGGCAAAAAGTTCCTTAACGCCCGGGACACAAGCGGATTCAGCTCAGAATCATCCGTCACCCCCATTTCTAAATCCCCTCCTGAACGCTGTCTCGCACCACCCAATATGATCAACGGGTGCTTGCTTGGGCTCTCCTGGTAACGCGGGAACCAGTATTCCCATCCACCGCCACCCCCGTCCCATGAGTTTAGCCAACCCAGTTGTGAAGCATCCACAGAAGCACGTACGGCGCCGACTTGGCCGCGGATGGGCACGATGCTGTAGAGCCCGTTTATGGGCGGGGGTTTACGTTCTGGATGAGGAAGGTTTGGGTGGAGAGGTGAAGGATGCGCAGGGCAGTTTACTCCGGGCGGTGAGAAAGATTCTTCGCTCGGCTCCATTCGCTCATGCCTGTCAGATAGGAAAGGTAGCAGATGGCCAGCATATGCATTCGTCGCGTGAATCACGTAGGAGCAGCTGACGGCGCCGCGAGGGGTCTGCAAAGTCCATCTTTTTGGATCGCAAACGTTCTTGGAACGATGGTTGTCATATTCGTCAGAGATAGAAAGACCGAGAGTGTCGTTATCGAAAACATCTACCTTAGAGAAAGAGGTAACTGGCGTGTGGATGTGCAGGAAAACATCTACGTTTTTCGATGATTTCTGGGCATCTAGAAAGAGCTCTGTAACGAGCTTGGAGGGCCAAAGATTGTGTCCTGCGAAATACACCCCTGTGTAATTCAGCTCGGGATTTAGGCCGTATTTCTATACAATAATCATTTCGATGCCAATGTGATGAAAGCTAGAACGGAACGTACAGCGGTCAATTCTTCGTTCGCGATCCACCTCACACCCAGGTTGCCAGTACCTACACCAGCAGCCCTGGCAGCCTCGTAGTCTCTTCTTGCCACTTGCTCCTCGTCCTCGGTTCTAAACACACCGATGTGCCCTCCTTCGACCAGGTCGACGGTATTCTCCAGCTTCCGATCGGTGATAAATTGGACGAGTGCGTCTGATGTATACTGCTCCAGGAGGTACGACTTCAGTGCTTCAGATGTATTATGTCTTTCCTGACGCTTCAAGAAGGACGAGAATGCGTTGCGTGTCAAGTGGCCGCCGTTCCTTCCTGGAGGTCAAGCATGAAGATCGAGGGTCACGTTGGAATATCGCTGGGTTGATGTACCTGTAGCCCCAGAGCCTAAAAGCAGGAGAAAATGGTAGAGTTAGACAACACATACGCGCCTGACGAAAGAAAATAACAGGAAACCTACAAAACTCCCGTGCCTCCAATATCACAACCCTCATCTTGATAAGATCCTCCCTCGCCAACACCTTCGACAAGTGCCATGCGGCACTCACACCTGTAATTCCACTCCCTATGATACAGACATCGGCATCGTTCGTGAGCGGCCCTGTACTGCCCTCGTCAGCAGGAGGATTTGCCCCAGGTGTATGCAGCCAGAATGATTTCGTGGGGTTCTCCACAGGCAACAATACCCTTTGCTGAGAATTTGTCATGGCAGTCTTCGGAAAAACCTCGCCCTGAAATACACGTTGTTCTCGGCCTGCACGTCCAGAAAATCAGAACAATTGACAGAAGCTATTAGGGTTCCGTCGATCACCTTCATCGGAATTTCGGACATGTCGTAGGAATATCTCATCGGCCTGGACAAAGGGGGAGAAGTATATGAAGGGAACTAGCCAACACGACAGAAGAATAGGAGGGAATGTGAGTCTCATGGACGTAAGTATTGTGCAAAGATTGAACAAGCCGAGAGGACAGAGTGATGACCGGTCTACCCGGCCCGAGCATCCCGACCGCTGGTACTCGCTCGATTCAACCACAAGAGCATTACTATTACTTAAATGGCCCAGGCTTGGTTTCCGAGCCTACCCCTTGGCTCTGCTCGTTTCTCTTTTGCACTATACGCTCGAAATATGTCATCAAAAACCGAGAATTTTCATGCGTCCAGGGGCCGATGGTTTTGGAATAACGATATAAGTGGGTTCTTTCCTGCTTACTTCCTTAATTACCACAGGAATTCACAATGCCACAGATCGCAAAATTCGATACACCCCGTTCAATATTGAGGGACTTCAGGGTGTTGCCACCCAGGTCGCTTCCGCTCAACGATGTACCAGCATGGTCAGAATAGGCGAAGGTGTGTACAAAGTCATCACGTTCTGACCGGGAATGAAACGAACGTTGTGACAGGATCCTTGAACAAAGTGTTCCTGCTGCAGTTTGACAACGGCAAAGAAATGTTAGCGCGAATCCCTTGTCCTGTGGTAGGCAATCTCCCGCTGTCTACGGCGAGCGAAGCCGCTACCATGGAATATGTTCGACTTCGATACCTCTCAAATAGTGCCAAGTCTCAGGCGTTCCCCAAGGTACCCAGGGTTTTTGCTTGGGACAGCTCGTTCGAAAACCCAGCAGCGTGGCCGTATATCCTTTGCGAGTATCTCCCCGGAGTTACTTTCGATAATAAATGGGCTGATATCAATGGACATGCTCTCAAAGACGCAATTCATGATATCGTTATGTTCGGAACTGAGATTCTCCAAGAGACATTTTCACAGCATGGTTCTATATACTTTGCTGACAGCGTCAGCGAGGAGCTGCGCGAACGTCCTCTCTATTCCGAGCCGCCCACCGACCCACTCCGGATGGACCTGGCTCGTAGGTTTAGAATTGGCCCGACTGTGAACCGCGAATGGTGGCGCGGCGCCTATGGAGAAGTAACAGCAGATCGTGGGCCATGTACGTTGGATATTTTGTCTTCGGGATAGTGCTCACGACACAATTACGTAGGGTCTGATTTTCCGACCATGATTACAAGCGCCGCCAAATTCCAGCTTCAGTGCCTTGAGAGCGGTATCGACCATTCCTCTCCATTTTCTGAATCAACTGCCACCGACATCCCTCTCCTCCGCCGAATGCTCAATATTTGTATTGATATCGCACCTTTCCTGGCTCCCAAAAATCAATTCTGGACATCCATAAGGCGGCCAGTTCTCAATCACCCCGATTTGTCTCTCTGCAACTTTATCGTGCCCTCCGAAGGCGAACCAAAGATTCAGGGTATCATTGACTGGCAGGGAGCTTGTGTTGGGCCATTCTTCATGCAATGTCAACCTGCAACCGGGCTGATTTACAACACTGCAGCCATCGAGTGCGCATCAGATGGCTCACCAATAACTCCCGACAATTTTGACTCGCTGTCCACCGAGGAGCAGGACGCTGTGCGTGGCCAGATGGATCTTCTCTCCAGATACAGAGACTACCATCGACAAGTTGGGACTTCATATCCGAATCGTCATGATGCGTGGAACCTCCCTATACCATCTCTCCTTCGATTCATTGTCCGTTGCATAGCAGATGGGCCTATGGAATTGTGTGACCTTCTTATTAAGACACAGGAGATGTGGTTCCTCTTCTCGGATGAACCGTGTCCTATCGACTTCTCCCTAGAGGAGCAAGAGATGTACCGTGCACAGCATGAGGAATGGTATAAGCGTGTGCTTATCGATAGTGACCTGGCGAATGCTGTAGGTTGTGTGGGGGATGGTTGGATCAGTGATGAAAACTTTGAAGATGCCAATCAAAGATGGAACGACCTGCGCCGCCTTTGGGATAAGGAGATGGATAGGCCGTTCCCATATTTCGATGGTGCTCCTAGTCCTTACTTGTCATAAACATTTAGCAATTGGGTGTCTGTGTACAAACTCTTTCGTTGCATAAATTCTGAATCACTTGTTGACATTTTATTGCGTGCGCTGGGATGTGGTGTTGGCCACTCTGTAAATAATTCACTGGCCGGCATACAATGAAAACATCCATGCCCGGGTCTCCTACATATCTTGATAGAGGTCCAGGGCAAAAGCTGGTCGGATCGGGCATCAGACGTAGCGACCGTCAAGATGAAGGTTGGTGGTATGTACCGTACGGAGTCCGTGGGAGGAAAAAGAAGCATCTTCACAGCAAGTTTGGCAATTACGGCGATGCATGAGCATTGCGGGGATCTTTTAAATACATTGTATATATGATGCGCGAGCTCGTCCGATCCAGGACTTGTCCAGGACTATCGCCTGTTCCAGATGATAACGATATCTGTTGAAGCTTCAAGGTGCCACAGTTTTTCCTGTTTTAAATTGAACTTCATTTGAGTGTCGAAGCTGCCGGAACGATTACATACCCTTTATGACTATTCCTCGCGTTCGTTCCTTCCACTTACTGTGTTCTTCTCGTGTGTCGAAACTACCAGCGCGGACGTCTCTCAGCCACCGCGATCATCATTCGCCACAGAAGCCGAGCAAGCGGCAAAGTCACCTCTCTCGTGTTTTGCCTTGCCAGCCTGGCGATATTACGGCCCGAGCATCCGGACCCACCTACTAGAGCAATACTTGAGCAATCCTCGAGGGTTCGCTCGCAAATAAACGGGGTTGACTTAACGAAAAGCGAGCTTCTCTAGAACCAGTCGCCCGAGTTATGGGTATCGCCAAATGTGATGAAACAATGCTTCTAGCATACGTGATGAGGAAACAATCGCGGCTTTGTTCGCCGTTCGTTCGTCGAAAAAGGAATAGAAGAAAAAGAAAGGGATAGTTATTGTCGTTAGATTTAAATAGTTGACCTATATCAAATGGACCGAAGATAGATCGTGAAAGTATCATTTAAGTCGTCTTTTTGGGAGCTTTTCGATGTTCCTATAAAAGTGTTAGGATAGCAAGAGACGACTCTAGACGGATAACAACGCACAGGTGCATGAGTCCATTCATGGTCGACATGAACAAACGCTCTCTCTACATTGGGAAGAACCTCTATCTTGTCCTGCAATTGCTGGCTGACATCATGCGCCTTCCAGAGTGGGGTATTGCCGTCCATCACGATGTCAACTTCCACAAAGTAATCCTGCAATACGAGGTCAGTCGGCAAACATCGTCTCGAGTCTCTGAATTTACGCACAGGTCCACTCTGCAGGAATGCTGTGTTTTAGCTTTAATGCTCATGGATTTAAAGGGAAATACGAACATGGTATGCACGAACGGTATCAATTTTCTCGATTTCATCGGTGAACGTGGATGCTTTATAGATAAGCAGCTGTAAAAAGTCATGGGGAGCTGATTTTCCAGCGAGCAATTCAAATTCTGAATATATGGTACGTCCCCATGAAAGGATGACGCCTGATGCAATCTGCAATGAAGAAATATTAGCACTTGAAGCCGATGGCTAGGGGAAAACCATACTATTATGGCTCCCATTGGGTCAAGGTCTAAGCAGAAGTGAGAAATCGAAGGGCTTGAGAAAGTAAAGGCTTCACGAACACCAGCGAAGTTTACTCCCTCCAGTTGACATGAGGATACCTGAGAAGAGAATGAAGTTTACCCAGGTTATGAATGCGGTGGTACTCACCGAATCCATTCATCCAGAGGTCGTTCCGGTGGTCTTCCCAAAGCACTTGAACCTGACTAGAGTGCTTTCTCAACGAGTAACTATACGCGAAGAGCCGGAATTTAACGACTAGATCCAGATGTTAATAAATGGAGACCGAGTAGGGGGAGGAGAAATTACCCAATGCAACTGCAACGGCGATGATTGACGGAAGATGGAACGAGGCAAGCTCATCCCCCTCCTTGGAAACTAAGGTGCGAACTGACTCGACGATAACAACGAGATTGACGGCTCCCATACTTTTATTCAGTCGATTAATATATCTTCCTGTTGGACCTTGAGCAGCGAGAACTTACAGGAAGCCTGAGAAGTCATGTAAGCTTTTTGAAATTGTCAGGAAGAATATCGCGCACCATAAATAATGTTTCCAATAGTTTCCAGGCGTGCACCTCCAACTGGCCATTTATTAAAATCGAGTTTGGCTGCTTTTCGGTGCAGCCAAAACAGCAGGACATTACTTCCAATGTCGAATACAGAATCGATACCAGTGGCCAAAAGTGATAACGACTGGGAAGAGATGGCGGCATACACTGCAATGTAAGTTCAGCAGCGAATAAAAAAGGAGCGTGATTTTGTTTTGGACGTACTTTGTAAGATGCAAAGGCCGATATTAGCAATTAGACTGGAATAGATAGCAATCTTGACCTAGAATTCAAGGACGTCAACGGCAAACCTTTAAAATATGAGTGGGGCGACTTACAGGCAGACGAGCGACTTCCTCCACATTCTTTGCGTCCTCGGTGTGCTCTTCCATGGGTTTGAGCAAGGCCGAAATGAGCTAGGGAAGGCAATTCTTATCAACGAAATCCGAGCAAGAAAATACTAAAGTGACGTCACTAACATTATTCTGCCGTAGCTGATACTTGGCAAGAGCCTTCCCCTTGTTGCGCTGGCGAAGCCCAGCGATAGCTTCATCTGGCACTATGCCGTCGCGAAACTGGTATGGATCTACGGGAAGGACAGTAGTAGAAGTAGGAGTTCTTTCGATGTCTCCCTGAAGATGATCAGGTACCACTGTGTCGGTGGGCTGGGCCAAGGAAAATTTATGACTGGACGAAAACGGATGATGAAGGCGAAAAAAAATACCAGTTTCGAAGTCGAGTTCCCTGAACTTGGCCCTGGAGACCCAATAGCGTCGACCATGGTGATCCTAGCAGAGGGATGAGTATTCGCCTGGCGGATACAGAAATGGTGGTAAAAGTGGGAAAACCGAAACAGTGGGTTGCATCTGATGAAGCCAATCTGTGGCGGTGCGGTTCCAACGATCTGGGTGGGCGCAGAACCGAAACAACAGACCCGAATCTCGTCCACTCACAGTTCGATTTGGGGTTTTTGAGCACTGTAAATACAAGGAGGAGGGGAAAAAGGGGGCAACGAGGGCCTTTACACATCCTCTTTTTTCACTCTCCGTTCTAAACTCAGCACCAACGTGCGATCATGTTTTCCGCCAAGATACCTTGGAATATCAAACATAAAAAGCCAAACATTTGAGAGTTGCGCCCACACCAAATGCGTTCTTTTCAGTCCTCTCGTAGACGCGATTTTTTGATCAATTTGTCTTCGCGTCGCAGCGCAATGAATAGGGAAATGACTCCAGCAGTTTGATGATGTCAGCGCTTCGACTAGAAGCGCACAAGGTTGCGAGATAACATATTGGTTAACAGCAGTTTGTAAGTAAGAGATTTGGAATGCCCAATCCTACCAGTAGAAGGTAAACCGGCGAGCAGCTACAGTATCAAAGTCTGACTTGGGTTTTTTCTCCTCGCATTCCACTGCACTCTGCAGGTGTATTATTACTGAACTATTAGAGACGAAACGCGATAAAAATAATGGTAATGGCCGTGACGAGTTGCTTTCAAAAACCATATTAAAAAATTACATATATCTAGCGTATATGGCAAAAGGAGAAAAGACGATGGCCGACGGAAAGGATGCATATGGTAGTAAGTATTGGCCGTGCTGAATTGTCGAAGAAACTGCGGACGGCGCCTTGACCAGTTGATTGGCATGATAGTAACAAGAGGACGACAGGAATGACATCTGGTATGGTGGTAGGCGTGGTGAGTCGTCGCCGAAGGCAGTCATGGCTTCATAGATACTAGGTAAGAAGAATAAAAGAGAGAAAAAAAACAAAGAAAAAAAAAACGGAGGAGAGCGATTCTGCGACGTAGATTACTCGAACACGATATGGAGAGCATGTCCAGGTTCGCAATGAATGTGAGGAATTCCGAGGTTGAAAATCAGCCGTTTTATAGGCGTTGCATGGCTCTGTCGGAGAAGGTGAGCGCGATGGCATAAGGCTAAGAAATATATCAAGTACGTACCTAATCCTTGCGCAGATGGAAGGAGAGTCGCAGACGGAAATATGATGAGATGTCGCCGCCTTGCTCCCGATGCCCACGGTCGACGTTAAATTGACGGGGCTGCAAGAATAAGAGGTCAACGAAAGGACGATGCACGCGAACGACGATCTCAACAATAGCTTCATCTAGCCACCATTTTTAGTCCAGTCACCATTTGAGGAAGCTGAAGTCATGGAATTAGAAAGGCGACAGCAGAAAGAGAAGTTTGCTGTACTTACTTTTTCACCGAGCATGAACCGCCGGACGGGTACAAACGGGCGAGCCCCAGACAAACATGCCTCACCCCCGGTTTCGGCGCTAGGTGCGACCTTGCGGTCAAGCGAAAAAGTCCTAGCTCGGCGGCGGCCTTTTTTGCAAATGAAGCGACGATGGCATGCGACAAGTGCGGCACAGCCCGCCGAGCACGGGGGCGCACTTCCTGTGGGGTTGGGAGGAGTTTTTCGCCCTGCCACCACCAAGTCTAAAGACTCGTTTCCCCGCGATACCAGTCAGCTTTGGTGCCCAGTACCGCGGAGCGAATAAAGTGTGCAAGCTGCTGGAGGCTCGACGACCGCTGCATTGTTCCTGCCCAAGAGGTTAGTGATCATGCTGGTAAAGGGATTAGCGTTGGAGTGGGTTTGAGGTAGCCCAGTACGCGAAACAACACGGCGGGGACATGACAAACGATATCGATGGCGATGATGGCGATTCCATGTTCGACTCAATGTGCACTAGGCGGGGTCCCAGAAAATATAAGAGAAGATATCCAGGCGGGTGTGGGTCAAACAACACTCACGAATCAAGGCGTCAACGAGAATGTTCGCTAGGCGGATTCTCAAATAGCATATCTGGGCCTTGGAACTCGATAATGGCGAGCATTGTTGATCGTCGAATAAGGAGAGTCCATATCCGAATTGACGTGCACTAGGCGGGGACTGGAAACCTATGACGGGGTCCAAGAAAATGTTAGAGGAGACTATAGAGGTTGTGGCTTCAGTACCCACCACTCAACTTGACCTGGAGGTTTATGCCTTCAAGGCGATGGCGATGATGCGGGATACGGCGAGTCCATGTTTCGACTCGATGTGCTCTAGGCGTGATGCCGTAAAGTGAAGAAGAGGTATTGAGGATGTGTCAGTACTCACGAATCGAGGAAGATGTGTTGAGGCCAAGGCAGGGTTGAAGTCATGAAAGAAATAGGCGCCTAATGCATATGCGGCTCTGGTAGAGATGATGGGAGAAGAAAGCCAAGAGGCAATGAATGGATCCTTGGAGAATCTGCTCTTAAAGGCGTCGGAACATTGGTCATATTTGTCCCCGGCGTGACTTTCGATCGTAGAAGGCTGAAGCATTCCAGATCGGGCATATCGTTTGCCAGTTTGGGAAGAGTATGTTTCAATTATACGATGTTTCAATTACTCGCTTCATCTTGAGGAGCCTTAACAAGGGTCCGGATTACTGCCAGCAAATGTCACGATATCCTGTATACAGTGTCTGCCAATCCCGAGCGCACAGTGCCGGCCGAGTCTCGTGTCCCAAGATGATCATGAGAGAGACGGAAGAGAGTAAAGTCAAGATAAGCGCTCTTTATTGTTAGCCCGGTGAAGGCACTTATAGAATTAATCGGCGATCTCTCATTAGCATTGAACTGCTTCATTGCCCACACCATAATTAGTAGTGAACTCATGTAAGTACAGTTATGATTATGATCCTGATGCATGATGGCTTCAAGTTTGTGGTCAAAACGGCACGAAGCCCAGATTCTATTACTTATCGCAAAGTTTCAACTGCTCAAAAATAAAACCAAGACTTTTCATACTACTTTTCGGCCTCGCAAGGTAGTTACTTGAGTTCCACTCGCGAGGGACTCAATACAGGAGGCCACCAATCTACGATCTTATCACGCGGCAAAGCACAGAATCTCTTCGAACTGGTCGAAACGCTCCAAGTCATCAGAAACTGTCAATGTCAATCCCGAGCGCACGCCAAGGACGTGCGGCCGAGCATCGTGGCACAAGGTCCGATTCAAAATAAGCGCGCGTTATGGGTAGGCCGGTCAAGGCAGTTATGATGGCCGACCTTTCATTGGCTACTAGTATCAGTACTTAATCGCTTCATTACGCCATAATAATAAAGTGAAGTTATAATTATCCTAGGTCCTGATACATGATGTTGATGAGGACTACCGGTCGGCAGGCACGCTGCGGATTCGGACCCGTTAAGTACCTACCCCAGATGCTTTGCTGGGAACTGTGAATCGTCATCGCACATAAGAACCACCTACATAGCGACCGGAGGGTGCATACGTTAGTTCTGTTTCATGAGAGGTTGTGTGGGTGAAGGTTTGTTGAGAAATCCCGCCCGGAATGCATATACTTATCCCTTAAAGGCTGTTTCTATAATTACATCGAGGCAGGTGCCTCGCCGTAAGAGGGATAAAGACGAACTTCGAAAGACACACATTATCAATACTCGCACAGATGACTACAACAGTTCGGTGTCATTGAGCCTAAAGGGCGACGGATCAGCTAGAAGAATTTGACTCTCTCTGACTCCTGAGGGCCCAAGTATATAATAATCTGAGTGATCACCCTGAGCGTTGTTGTCGTTGGTCGTCGGAGATGTCAACGTTGAGGCCGGTTTCGATGGACGATGGACCAGAGCGGTACAAGGGATTGATGAAATCCGATGCGCCCGGGACGGATGGAGCGTCGTTTACATACGGAGAAGTTCGTTTCAAGGGGCTGTGCAACAACGCAAAACATACATAAGTCATTAGTCATCTTTCTTTCTTCCTTTGGTTTCCACTGTGTTCATTTCCCTTTCCTTGTTGCGGACCCTCTCCAGCAGGCTTTACTGGCTAATCCTACATCAACAGTCTGGAACTGTTTTACGTCCCTTCATTTGATATCATGTTGAGAGGATCATTCAACTACCCCGACCTCGATGTCCCAGACTCGCCCTTGATGTCCCCCACCCCGCTCACATCAGGCATCCCGGGCAGCGCGCTAGCAGAAAGGATCTTCAATGATCCAGACTCATGGGAGGACAACCAAATTGATGATGACGACTTCCCGGAGGACGTGAGCATCGACTGGCTCGCGGAGGAATTTGAGAGATTCAAGCGCACATCCATTATCGCCAACCCCACCATGGAGAAACCAGTACCTCTGATCAACACCCCCACATCTGCTGTTCATCAGAACGTACGTCGGTCGATTAGGAAGGAGGCGGGAACAGGCTTGAAGGGCCCCATCGGCGGGAAGAGAGGCAGTGTTCGGCCAATTTCCCTCGCTGCTCTTTTCGACCATTCCAACGAGGATTTCTCCAGCGAGATTCAACAACAGCTGTCGAAAATTCTCGAAACGGGCGGGATTCCACATCACATCGGTCCTTACCCTTCCCTGTCACCGCCCTCTTCAAGTGACACCGCCAGCTCTATCGACTCCCCGCTCCAAATCCGAACCGCCGCTATTGGCAACAACAGCGGCGAAATCTCGCCGTCCCCCGTCAACATCTACTCCGCATCCGCAACCCTCAGTTTCCTAGAGTGGTATGGTATCTATCCAGACTCGCCGCGATTAGATTTGGCTGGACTTCCACCAAAGTCTCTACGGATGAAAACACCATTGTTGCAAGTTCCATCTCCAAAGCACCCGATGCGACCTTCGCCGTTGCTAAACTCATCAGAAACCGCGGCTCCCCCTCCTGCGCAAAGGGCTTCACCCATACCCCCTCCTGGGCTTGAGCCTCCTCCCATGGAAACTGAGATAACCGTAGCCTCGCGCCGCCCCTCGAAAACGCCCTCGCCGCCTCCTGTTCCCAGAGCGCCGGCAAGTAGCGACAACACTGACCAACTACCTAAAGAACAAACCGCACGCAGCCGTTCAGAGTCAAGCTCCAGAGAAGGAAGACGGCTTCCTCATACCGCCTCTCCACCTTATAGGGACCCCTCTCCGCCCCAGCCACCCATCGCCCGATCCAGCTCGAGTGGCAGCAATCATTCCGTTACTAGCTCGCGACCTCGGCGACCTGACGGAGGATCTTTCGATTCGGCGACCCACATCCGTCGATTGCCATCCATCCCACCCGAACCGTCCGCCGCTCGTCCACAGACACCTCCTCAACCGCTTCCTGAACCCCCCATACAACGCACAACCTCTCTTAATCGTGCAAGTCCATCGCCTGCACCACCATCCTCTTCGGCATCTGCGAGCTCCACAGTGCAACAACAGCAGACAGATCGGCGCCCGGTGTCTGTACGGTCTCCCTTGGGCGGTCCTGCGGGCCCGCGTGTTCGTACGAGGACTCGCGAGGTGAGCGGCGTTCCGAGTATCTCATCAACGATGGGCGGTCATCGTCCCCCCGGACTGAGGCTGTAGCCGTACCTTCGTACAGCTACCTGGGGAGGACTTTCACGCGCGCCCACATTTTTCTGTTATCATCCTGGCATCTGACTCCACATATCGGCATCGGCATCTCACAACGACACATCGACTTACTTATGATATCCATCTATATCTGTCTGTTCCCTCCACCAACATATACCTTTCTTTGTTATTTATCATGTCGGTGATACGACTCTGATGTCGCGTTCATCCTTGTTTATTGTACTGTACGTACCGTTCTAACGACGCAAGGGACTTTCTTTCTTTTGATTTTTTTCTTTCGATTTTCTTTTCGACGTCCTTTCGTCGCTCTTCTGGTTTCAAACACACACCCTCTTACATATTATCCCAACTTTTGTCACCCTTTTATATATAAATAAGAATGACATACTGTGTTGAATTTTAACCCTTTGCGGGATTCACAACGAATGAACGAGATAGAACGACGCAAATGTTCGAACTGGTCAGAACCATCAATGCGTATCGAAAAAGATTCGGAGTGTCCTGGTACGTCACCTTCACGGTTCTTTCTCGATTGTCTCGTTTCTGATATGTTACTTACAGAGGTCGTTGACGATCTCGACGTGTAGAGAGATAGTATCGACGTCGGCTGGGATGGAACCTTCGACAGCATCATATCGCACATTGATATATTTCGTTCGTGGGCCTGTAACGATTGCCTTCCCCTCCTTCAAGAAGGTTTTCGGCCTGGTGCATGAAGACGATGTCAACGATGCTCTACAAGAAACTTATCTCGTTCTCCATTGCTTTGGATTGGGTGTCGTACTGGAGGACCTTAAAAAATGCAGGGGGAAAGATTAGATGAACTTAAACGGCTCGTGGAGAAGACCGAGACGAGATTGGATGAAGATATGGTGTTGTTAACCGCGGTCTTGAAGGAAGCTGATTCATTTTACAATACGCTTTATCATAGGCTCGGCCATTCTCAGCAGCTGGTCATGTATAATGCAGAATACCTTTCTTATACAGTCGGTTAAGTATCGGTATGAGTATTTTTCCGTAGGAGATCCCGGGGAGAAGATCAGTGATACATATTACAACACATATGATATCTGCATACTACGAAGTACAGGAAAATAACCGTTGGTCCGTCGAAGCAAAAGAGTTCAATATCGCAAACCGAAGACAATTATATATCGACGTTGAAGCCGCGCGACCAGGCTGGGTGTGTATTGCGAAACAGGTCGTAGTACTCAACAGTGACGGTTCTTCGACCTTCAGCCTTTCGTACGATATCCTTTGCGAGCGTGATGCATGCCAAAGATTCCGCGTCCACCATCGCATCTTTTTCGAAAATCTGATTACTGAACAGGGTGATATGGGCAAGCTTCTTCAGCAAAGAAAAGTGCTGAAGGTGAGACTACCGGAACGAAAGAATAAGGATATGAAAATTTTTGCCAATGTCAAGGAGGGAAACTGACCGAAGGGATAGGATAGTCAAACTTGATCGAACGTAAATTCGGCACTGCCTTGGCAAGTCCTAAGAAGCAAAATTGGTTAATAACTGCGGACTTTCTAGGATAGAGTAAGGAAGATACCGTACTTTTCATAACCTTTTCAGTACCACGAAATCCTTGAATCTCCTCGACCTTCTTACAACTATTCGAGATAGCGCTGACCAGCGTACTCGCGTCCATTCGGATATTACAGATGACCTTCCGAACTTCAGGGCAACACCTCAAGATATGATGCGCATGACTCGGAAGACTGATCGTTCGGACTCCAGGAAAGACGTGGCCATCAAAAGCTTCCTTCAGTGCATTCGCCATTTTATCGTGCGTACGAACAATTTGCAATGTGTGGAGGTTAGGAAGGGCTTCGATGGCTCGCACGCAAGCGGGAAGGACTGTTGCTGGCGAATAGCGAGAAAAAACGACGCTCATGCTCCTAATACCCAAAACTATCAGAACTTGAAATTTCGCGCTCTTCACACAGGGCCACAGACACACCGGACATGTGAAGCAATTGCTGGATTTTCGCAAACGAAAGAGCTCTTCCGGATCAACGACTCCCCAAACAGTTTATACCATGCGCAACCGCTGGAATGTGTCAAGCACGGTTCAAGCCGTTCCCAAAGTAGAGGGAAAAACAGATGTCGCCACACCTTGCACGTCTGAGAAAGTGCACGCAACACGTCGGTCCTCTCAAGATATCGAGAGGAGCGCTCGGTGTCAACACCGAGGGAACTCAAGTTCTTGTCGGCAGTAAGTGGAATAGGAAGGCGCCCGAAATAAGAGAGGATTTCCATGAGCAATTCTACTGGTAACTCGAGGACTTTCGAACCCTTGTTCGGGAAAGGCAGGGTTTCCGCAGCCTTTACCGTAATCTCGACGGGAGAACGTTTGACGCGTTTCTTTGACTTGACGGGCATTTTAGAACAGGATAACGGTGGAATCCAGGGTTTGAACTTCGAGAAACGACTTTCTTATACCGCACACGATGTGCGCGAGTGATGGCAGTTTCCAGAGAGGCGATGAGACGTCGCGACAGCAAGGATCAAATGAGTCAGACAGAGTCTGGAGAATGGCCATGGGAGGTTTAGTTACAGCCAATGACAGCCGTGATTGATGGGTGGCGATAACCGCGGCAATGCCGCTGATGACCGAATTGGGACGAGGCGGACACGACGTTTCAAGATTTCAAGGAGCGTAAGTCGAACGCCATCATATATAGAAACGATTGATACCTTCCCCTCGTTCCTTTCCCGGAATTTGAGTGCGTTTCGCGGCGTTTCAATGTCCCGTTATTTCGTACATATCAAGCCCTGACCCAAGAAAAAATTGTCAAACTTGTCGGCCAGATATCTACATCGGACGAACGTTATAAATCGTCAGTCATTCTGTTGAAAGTCCTCTCTTCAGGAGGTAAAAAGGCAAGACGCTCCTCGACACACTTTGCATAAAGCTTGTCTGCAGCAACGGCATACCTCCGCTCGTCATAATCGTGGTCCTTATTCCCATATCCCTGCGCGCAGAGCGCAGCCCACGCAACATTTTGAATGAGCAACGTAAAGTGTCGGTTGGGAATGGGATCAACAATGACGATATATTTGACTAAGAACTTCTTGAGCCTGAAAAGCCCTTTATCGGGATCGGCGACACGGGTTCCATGCTCCAGCTTTGTGAGATACCCGAGTGAGTTTGGCTTGGTGCTAAATAGAACATCATATGCAGAGTGCATGACTTCCCATGTCCCATGAGCCTCTCTGTATGCGGAGGAAGGCGGCTTGTCACCGTCAGAACTATCGCGAGGAGATTCGGTGAATCGCGCTCGTATAACTGGAATTGTACGGTTCTGACCCTGCCCAAACGACTCTACCTTCCTCGGGGGATCATCTTGAGATCTGAGCAGAATGGTGAAAAGATCTGGCCGTGATTTAAGACAATTCAAGAAAACTTCCGTTATAGGATCTGACTCGAGTTTGAGAGCACCGAATAGATACGCTCGAGTTTCGATTTCGGCCCAGACGACGTTTCCCGGTTTGCGAGGCTTCTTCGCGGACAAGCTTGGACCAGCAGGGAATTCCGGTCGTCTGCCACGCACCGCATCAGCGATGATGATGCCAGACATCGATAAATGATTCCGGTATACCCAAGCGTCGCCAATAAACGACGGATGGGAGCCAGATCTGAAGGCGGAAAACGTTAGAAAGGTTATCAGGTCCTCGTAGTTTTTGCAAAGCCGGACAAATCGGTCCTCAACATTTGGCGGTGGTGCCACCATTTGGATTAAAAGCTAAGAGGTCAATCAGGTTGAGAAGTGAGCAAGATTGCCAAGGGCGTACATGCCAGGCGTAGTCCGACATCGTTTTGGTGTGAGGAATGTTAAATATTCTGCCCCCAAGAACGTTGATATGATTTTCTGCAATAGAGACGCGAACGTCAGCGCACCACGGGGAAGCTCATACTGCACGAAACGCACTTGGGTTACCACCTTTTGCCGCATTATTAAGGAAGCCGGACTTCGCCATAAATAATGTTTCGAGGACAGCATCCTTAACCGGAATTAGACCAGATCCTAGCAGACCATCGGGGTGCAACTTTTTAAAGAGGAGGAAAGCATCTTCGAAAGTGAGATCGTCACTCAACAAGAAATCCTCGAAGGAGACCTTGTCAATTCCTTTGACGAAGAGATTGGGATCATAAAACACAATGCGTCGCACATACTGGCGGCTGACGGCTTGAATAATAGGGAACTTCGAACCATACATTCTCCGAAGGCCGTCCTTTTCGGAGTCGTTAAAAGTGCCGCTCGTATCATCTCGACCGAGGAAAAATAGTATGGAATCTACGAGCATCACCTTACGCCTAGAAGGTGAATCATGTAAATATGAAGGATACAATTCATTGACCGACTTACGCCTGAATTTCCATGTCAATTAAGTCGTCATCCTCCTTACCAGCGTCCTTCGAGTCTTCGATCATTAAGCGGACGGGCCGTCCTCCAAGCGACCTCTGAGAAGGATCAAACGCTGCTATCGAAAGCAGGAGCTCTTCATCTGATGTTTCAGGCTTGTTTTTCTGAGCGTCATGTTGCATCCTCTTCGCCCATTCTGGAATGGGATTTCGCTTTGTGTACAAGGCGTAGGCACTGTTTTCCAGGGAGCGTACGGTGTTGGCGGCGTGTACCATCTCCTTTTCAAGCAGCGTTAACCGTTTGCTATGATCGTCGTCAACTACATAAATGCAGCAAAAAAAGAAAGACCATTAGCAAGACTGTTTGGAGGGGTAGATGAATCAAGAGAATGAACATACCTTTCGAAAAGAAACGGCTTCCATGAATGCGTCTCCCGGTCCTCTCAACACGGATGGCCTCGAGATACTTCCTCACAAATTTGAGCTTCTTTAGAACAACCTCAAGTTCGTCATAGCGCTCAATTTCCTGCGTGGACGGGATAGAGCCACTCTGCTTCACCTCGTCGACGGTACATGGTGCGATATTGCTGTTGGTGAACTTTGCACCTCTCAGGACACGGATATCCTTCCGTCGCAGGCTTTTCGCAGTATGTAGCTTCATCCTCCTCGAGTACACGGCACAGGGCCATCGCCTTCTCCGGAGTATAGGTGGTTGGATGTTGGGGCCCTGGCCTGAAAGGTGTACGGTCCAGATATGGTGCGATAGTAAGAGCACCCACAATCGGACATCCTGTGAACCGTACGTGTAAGCAGTGTCGAATCTCGATGTTGGCAAGTACCAAGTCCGTCGATCAAATCATGATCTACCCCCTTGACCGCGCCGCCGCCCCGCGAGTCCCGCCCCGCAAGCAACTCTGTCAGACCGTTACTATTATTTGTGATGATAAGTAAGAAAACTCTTCTTCAAAGCTTCACACTGCACCGCTATACCCTCCAGAAATGCCGTTGAAGTCAAAGAAACGCGTTAAACAGCTTCCCCTCGAGACACCAAAGGCCGCTGAACTGGTTCCTGCTTCCCCGAATAAGGGTTTCAACCTCCTCGAGCTACCCTTGGAATTGATTGTGGAGATTCTTTCTCATTACGAGTGTCTACCTATTCCAATTACTGGAAGAATCGACTACCACCGCTATGGCGACGACTTCATCCTTCCTTCTCGATATCTCGAGAGGACGGATGCCTTGCGCGCACTTTCTTAGACGTGCAAGTCGTGGCGATATCTGTTTTTCCCTCTACTTTGGGAGCGACTTGAACCTTGCTTGACACATTCCAAGAACGTTGGTACATGGTATAAAGTTTATGGGGAGTCATTGATTCGGAAGAGCTCTTTAGTTTGCGAAAATCCAGAAATTGCTTCGCACGTCAGGTGTGTCTCGACTTATGATCTATTTACGATGATGAAAATCTGATAGTTTGAGCAGGAGCATGAGTGTAATTCTTTCTCGCTATTCGACAGACACAGTTCTTCCCGCTTGCGTGCGAGCCATCGAAGCCCTCCCTAACATCCACACCCTACAAATTATCCGAACGCACGATAAAATGGCAACAGTACTGAACAATCATTTTGAGGGACATATCTTCCCTCAAGTTCGGACGATCACTCTTCCAGGCCATGCTCATAACATTTTGAGATCCTGCCCGGAGGTCAGGAGGATCATTTCCAACACCCGCATGAACTCCACCACGCTGGTTAGCGTTATCGCCAAGGTTTGCAAGAAGGTCGAGGAGGTTGAAGGCTTCCGCGGCCCTGAAAGCGTGATGAAGAGTACAGCCCTTCCTCATCTCCCGGCAAGCCTGCACCTATGTACTAACGAATTGCTTAGGACTTGCCAAGGCCGTTCCAAATCTACGTTCGATAAAATTCGATTACCCTATCCCATCGGTCAGTTCCCGTCATCTTGAAACCGCAAAGACTTGCATTCTTATTTTTTGCTCTAGTCTGATCTTCAACACTTTTATTCGCTGAAGAAACTCTCCCGCATAACGTTTTGCAGTAAACATGCGACCGAAGAACATGCGATGGCGGACAACGAATGTTTGGCCCGCATCAACCTAGCCAAAAATATCGTACGGAAAGCTGAAGGTCGGAGGAATGTCACTGTTGAGTACTACGACGACAACCGGAGTCAGGGCCTCACCCCATGCCCGGGCTGGTCGCGAGCCTTCAACGTAGATATTTAGCTCTCTTTAGTTAGGGAACCCATCAACGGACACTCATAGATATTTTCCTATTCCCGGGCCTTCCTTTTGCATAAAATACTTGTTTTTCCTTCAAGGGAGTACTGCAGAGCGACCCAAACGGCAATATGCAGTCGGCAAAGTACAATGAACATAACTGTTCCCAATTCAGGTGCTGGAGGTGAAATACCACGATGTCGCGCAACGTACAAAAAAATACAATAAGTACAGCTTTTCGATATCCCCAGAATAATCGCTTCCCCTCCCCAGACACCGTTTCTGAGCTTATTGCAGGTCAACTAGTTCCTCCTCCTCCTCCTCCTCCTTCTATTGGTCCACGATTCGTTTCTGAAAACCGGGAGAGGGCATTATTCCAAGCCCATTTTCATTCAGACGCTGACGACGTGGGCCTATTTTCGTCTAGCTCGTTGTGCAGATCGTTCATCCGCGCCGTGAAGAACGATTTCAACGCCCGGGAATTTGCGTCCTTCTGGGAGGCGGTGGAATGAGTCCAAGGTTTGAACTTCTGCGAGTCACTCTTCCTCCTTAACAGGAGCTTGCCCGGCTGGGGTTCCGCGATGAGATGCTCACCCGGCACGATACATTGGATGGGGGTCACCGCCTCCAGCACGCGGAGAACCACTTTGAAGTTCTCGCCATCGTCTTCGTCGAGAGCCGAGCCTTCGAAGCGCACTTTGATCAGTCCTTGAACGTTTGAACCGGAGTTTCAGAACGTCTGAATTGTGCAACACAGAAAGGAAACACTCACCTTGATAGGGACACACCTTCCTGGAGGCGAATAATCCCTTGAAATTCACAGATTTCACATTACGACGCGTGATGAAATCAATGTCGAGGCTCATGTTGTCAAGGCTGACAAGGAACGGCTCGTCAAGCTCAAATAAATACCGAGGATATTGAGTCCTGATCCACCGCAGTTGCTTGATATCATCCACCAGCTGCTGCCGGACGCAACCTTCGTTGATCAAGAGCCTTAACACGCTTTGCCACTGATCTGACTTGACGAGCCAGTACAACGGCGACCGCCAAGATGTCCCCCACTGACTCTTCTGATCGGCGCCGTCAATGAAATGCGACACGCTATCGCAGACCCGAAACCGCAACTCGCCAGCAACCGGAGGTCGGTCGGGTGGTTGGTGGTAGTAGAACACCCCGCGCGTTCCAGATGGGAACGGAAAGCGACGGTAGTAGTCTAGTTCCTCTCTGTCTTCCTCGTGATATCTAATCTGGGGCTTTCCGTCTGGCATTAATGTCATTATTTTACTTGTGCGCAAAAAGGCTGGGTTCTTGGTTGACACAAATCGGTGAGGGGCGATGGCATGACGATAGCGATGCGCACCGCGAAACGGCGACACGGGGGCATCCTAATGGCGTCCCTGTTCGAGTAGGGGAGCTTTCGAATCCTCTAAGCTACATTGTGAAGGATCCATGTAGAGAACCGGGGGTGGAGATGCGAGCTGAAGATCATCGAGCCTCTGGTGTTTTACAAGAGAACATCTTAGAGAACATCATGGTGGTTTAAATTTACAATCAGGGGTAGGACCCCAAACACCATCAAGTTCCCCCGCATCGTCATACTTGGCTTTGACACCTCCTTTCACATCCAAGCAGGACGTCCATAAATAAAACAATGGAGGCAATTCCAGGTTAGTATCTTGCGCTCAACATAATATACATAAGTCAAGATAAGAAAAAGTGGACTCAGGACGGCAAGCCACAATACGGCTGCAAAAAAGGTCTAGATCTTGAAAGACACCACATGCTAGTATACTGGTAGTAAAATGACTGTCAATGATCAGGTTACTCAAGAAAGAATTATATTATATCGACGTTGAGGGCTCGCGTCCAGTCCGAGAATTCCGAGTAATATCGACTCCGGTTGTAATACCCAATAGTAACATCCCTACTATGAGTCTGACCATGGGCGTTTCGTACTATATCCTTGGCTAACTTGAGGCAGGCTAAAAGTTCATTGTCCGCCATTGCTCGTTCTTCTATCGGCTGATTACTGAATAATGTTATGTGGGCGAGTTTCTTCAGCGAAGAAAAGTGTTGAAGGTGAAAAATTTTCAATCAGGATGAAATTTTTTGAAGGACAGGAAGCAACCGATGGGATAGGGTGATCGAATTTTATTGAACGAAGATTTGGCGCTGCTTTGACAAGTTCTAAGCAACTCGTTAATAAGTGCAGACTTGCCGGGAGAGTGGAAAGATTGTACTTTTCATAACGCTTCCGGACCCGTAAAACCCTTCAATCTCCTCGACCTTCTTGCAACCCTTCGCAATAGCGTTGACCAATGTGCCAGAGTCCCCTCCATTGATACAAACGACTTTCCTAACCTCCGGGAAACATGTAAAAATATTATGAGCATGTTTCGGAAGAGTGATTGTCCGAACTTGCGGAAAAATGTGGTGATCAAAAACCTCTTTCAAGGCGGTCGTCATTTTGTGGTGCATTCGCAAGATTTCTAGGGTTTGGAGGTTAGGAAGGGCTTTGATGGCCCGCACAAAAGCGGGTAGAACTGTTGCTATAGAGTAACGAGAGAGCGAGACACTCATAATCCTGGTCGAACTATCAGAATTTCACCTTGATTTCACCACACAACGGGTCAGAGACACACCGGACATGCGAAGCTATTTCTGGATTTTCGCAAACCAAAGAACTCTTCCGAATCAACGCATCTCCATAAACCTTATACCAGGCGGCAGATCTGAGGGGACTCAAAGACGGTTCAAACCGTTCCCAAAGCAGAGGAAGAAACAGAGTTCGCCACCACTTGCAAGTCTGAGAAAGTGCACGCAGCACATCGGCTTTCTCAATATATCGAGAAGGTCCAGGCATGTCGTCGGTATGGATGAGAACTGCGATAGGGGGGTCAAAATAAGAAAGGATCTCCAGGAACAATTCCCATGGAAGCTCGAGGGCTTTGGAACCCTTGTTCGGGAAAACAGGGGCGGACTTGAGAGTCTTGAGAGGAGAACATTTGATGCGTTTCAATGGCATTGTTGAAGAATAGGGGAAAAGTCCAGCGTCTTACAAACAGCGTTCAATTCTTCCCTCACGATTTGACGAACGAGGTGAGCAAGAGGTGAGTCAAACCCGGTAGCGCCCGTGAGTTCAAAATAAATAGCTGTACACATGTACACAATATTTCCTTTTAAGGAACGAAAGTCGGCAATGGCGGGAAATAAAGCTCCTTTGCTCGAGAATATCGTTGTCTGTCCTCCACTCGAATCTCAGCTAAGTTTATTTACCCGCCGTTTGCCCAGCGTACTACCCACAACTTCGGTTCACTATCTCTCTCAAACCACTTTCCAGGAGCCCTGTATCTGATAGACACGAATGAATTATCAGCTCGCGCACAATTCATTCGTTTCTGCACCAACCCGGTCTCAACAAAGGAGATCGTCTCTTGCTGACGGTGAATACACAGTCCATTACAACCCCTTTTGCATTGAAAAACCCACCTCAATCTTCTCCAGTGCAATTCCATGCATTTCGGACCCTCCTCCACCCCTTACTCTCAGGCATATTTCATGGGAAACAGTGGTACTGGACCAATTGAAGCATACTGGCATCAAAACCTCAGGCTACTTCGATTCCCATCACCACCGTCTTCAATGGAGGTGCTTCGCTCAAGTTCACGGAGGTGAAATACGAAATTTGTGTTTCCGCGAGAAGGTTAATAAGGCAGTGTACATCTGGGGCTCTACGCTGAACTTGAAGCAGCTAGGAACAAAATCCCTCGGATTAGACAGGGCTTCTGGGCTCATCTTGTAGTCAAAAAGCACCAGGCGCCAATATCGATCGCGTTTAGCATCCCTGTGACGTCTGGAGTTGTCTCGATCCGTCCTGGGTTCAAAATACGCCACGACTACGATGGGAATCCTGGGATAAGATGGGATCAAGGAGTTTCATAACTGACTCTGAATTGGAGTTCATGTTTGCCAATTCCTCGAAGCCTAGCACTGAATCCTTGATTCTGGCTATTCTATCAATGTTCCACCAGTTTAATTTCCACCAAGAGGAACCCTCGCGTCGTGTGAAACTTGGCGGATGTTGTATGGTACTTTCCCTCCTAAAAAGAATGGACAATCATTACTGGACTTCGAAGGGTACGTACGCCTGCATCGTGCGATCAATTGTTGAAGATGGCCCCAGGAGAATGCTTGACTCGGACCGCATCTTGCCATCGATCGACACTTACCGTCGAAGTCGTTTATGGGATAAAGAGTCCGTGGATGAAGGATGCTCGATGAATGATCGACACCTGAAGGCCATAATATTTGACATGGCGTGAGGGAAGATTTCATAAAACTTGAAGCAACCTTCCGCATTTCGTCAAACCTCCGGAGGGCGTTCAAACTCCGACCGCATTGTCCTTTGGGGACGTACAACGTCAAGTTGTACCTTACATAAAACCAACAATCCTCATTTTTCAAAACATTTCTTCTGGGTAGGCTTTTCCTCCTTCGTTTGATCGCGTTCTATATTTGGTCCATCTACCGGTCAGTTGGGGCTATATCGCCTTTCGAGCCAATATGGTTCTTACGATGCCTTTTTTAGAACTTCCGCGACAGCTTCAATTACAGCATTCTCAAACGCTACACAAGAAATGTCCCAAATTGAGGAGTTATATGCCAGCGTCAGCGAAACTGGATACCTCTCGGACGTCGGGACATTCTCCTGCTCTGGCCAAAGTGCAAGTGATGAGGCACCGCCCGCCCCACACACAGCTCCCGCCCATGAGGTAGTCGCATGTTCATCGATGGATTGTGATCTTGTGCGCGATGTATCCCCAATGCGCCGAATCATCAATCGATCCAACAATTTTATGGATGAGATGCTTCCGACCGAGGTCCTTTCCCTCATATTCTCGTTCTGCCTCCCACATTTCTTGTGTCACGCGAGGGGAAGTGGCCCATTGGTTTTTGGCGCTGTATCAAGAAAGTGGAGAGAAACCGCCTGGTCTACCCCGCACCTATGGTCATCTATATCGATTATTGTTGACTTCAACCCCCAACGTCTTGCCCACCAAACGTCGCTCGCCGAGGAATGGCTCGAGCGTTCTGGACAGCGCGAGCTATCAATCCAAGTACACTCCCAAGGAGACCACATTGACGACATTACGGAAGACACAGAAACTGATTATCTGGTCTTCTTAATGCTGCCTCTTATTGGCGTTTTAGTCCAATATTCCTATCGGTGGAAATCCCTCGATTTACTCCTTCCGACCTGCCTATTCAATTATATCATCCCTCGGAATAACAATGCCCCATTATTGGAGCGACTCAAAGTCGAACCTCCACCCAAGGCATCTAGCCGCCCAGGAGACGCTCTCAGATTCCACTCAACGCCCCTTCTTCAACGAGTGGACATCCGAGACCTCAAGCTCAAAACCCTGGAAGTTCAATGGGATTTCCTAACACATTTCTCGGGTGTAAGGATGAGCGTGGATGAGTGCCTAGAGGTGTTCCGTCGTACCCGCAGACTACAACACTGCCGGTTCGCAAAAATTGGGCCAAACGAATCAGAATTTCCGGCCCCACTTAATGAAGGCTGGATCCTCGTTTGGACCGTTCAGCGTCTTCAACTCAATCATAGGCATAATTTTGGCCATGCCTATCTTTTCAACACGTTGACACTACCGTCCCTGACATCACTACAATATGAGGGAAACAGAGAGAGGTTGCCAGTGACGGCTCTGTCCGTCTTTGTAACTCGATCTCAATGTGCTCTTACTTTGCTCGCCTTGTCTGACGTCGTCATATCCGACGTCGACTTGATTGACTTCCTAAAATTAATCCCGTCACTCGAAATCTTGCAGCTGCGCTCCCCCAGGGGTGATCCGATTGGAATGTCGGATCTTCTGCTCCATTATTTCTCCTTGAACCCGCGCCCAGAGTCTGCACTGGAGATTGCAAAATTTCTACCCGTTCTTACAACCCTACATTATTCGGGCAGGTTTTGCTTCTCCTGGGCATCTTTCGCAGAGATTTTTCCCATTGCAATCCTGCTAGAAGACAAGGTCGTTCCATTATCACTGGGGATCCAACAACCTACACTCATTGATGCCCTAAATCTTCGACGCCGTCCACTCCGCTCTGTTAATTTCAAATTCTATGAAAACCAGAAAGCGGAAAGGATCCCGTTGGAAGTGTTCCTCGACTTGTGGCGGCCTTGAACGATGGGGTAACTATTAATCTTTTCCACTGGGAATCTCTTCGTGGCACTGACATGCTGAAACGAGGGATTATGGAGTTTGAAGCTACTTCTAACATCCGTCTCGTTCCTTCAATTTACGGAGCCACGGTAAACGTATGAGAACATATGTACATAGTACTCATTCAATGCCCAAAAGGATTTTCTAAATCATTTCTCCGTTCGACATTCATAATGATAAAGAACAGCAGAATGTAACGGGATGAAGGGAGTCCAACAGGAGCCTTACCCCTGTATTCACACTGCAGTATACAGTACTCCGGTAATTCCAGTTCCAAAATCCGAAGGCTCGACGATACTGGTCCGATTCGGAGAAGAAATCATTACTGAGGTTTACGAGCATCAACGATGGTCGCAGGCACGGCAAGGAACTTGGATTAGAGGGAATTCGATGGCCATTAAATTCTGCTTTCTTCGTTGAAATAATGACGTCAAGAGCTTTCATTTCCTTTCGAATTGAATGACAGGTCTCGTTAAAAATCAGGAGGCAAGCAAATCAGAAGATAGAGATGAAGAAGATGGGTAAAAGCATCAAACAACCGCTTAAGAACGAAGGCCAGAAAAAGAGCGAAAAAAACATTAAAGAACTTGAGGAATCCATCCCATCCACGTCCCCAGGCCACCTCCAGCCGCTGCAAGGACGAGTACAGCAGCGCTCCAACCGAGCAGACCCCATTCTTCTGCTATGAATCCTGGTTTGATGCACACCGCTTCAATGTTTCTTCCCTCTGGATCCAACACAAAGGCACCGTAATAAATGGAGACATATTCTGGCCTAAGTCCAGGAGGACCATTGCAGGTGCCACCAGCCGCACTGTGGCAATGGGTAAGTATACGGTGATGATTGTCAACAAGCAAGATGGCACGCACATTGCTGCTTCATAGAATTTGCGAACTTGCGCTCTATTCTTGGCCGCGAAAGCGATGTGCATAGGACCAGTTTTAACCCTTGGTTTAGTTTGGCTGCCGTCAGTTGATGAATCTCCTGTTGAATCTTTGTTGTTGTGTCTCTTGTCGCTTCCCTCCATAACATGCGTGTTGGGTCCTGCAAGCCAGAAGTCTGGCGCGAAACCAGCTCCAAACCCAAGGACTTCACCGTCAAGGAATGACATCTTGATCTTGTATCCAAGGGGTTTGAGAGCGGCCAAGTAGAACTCGCGCGATTCTTTCAAGTCGGAAACATTGATACCTATGTGATGGAGCATGTTGGGAAACGCGACTTGTTTGAACAGTGTTTGTGAGTTGAGTTATTTATGCGAGTTCGGAATTGTGACTCAGAAGGTTATGTTAGGTACCGTCAGTCTTCACGGGGTCGTGTGCGGTCCGGGGTTCAAACCGTAGACCGGTACTGTAACATCCGCAACAGCCGCCGGCAGGTCTTGCCACGGTTCAGTGTTAAGCGCCGAGATCTTCCTCCCCACAGGGTCTGATTGCATTAAAAGTTACTAGCATGTAGTATTATTAAGGGATAATTTAGGCGCAGTTTTTACCCGAAAGGTATCACGACAGCGAGGACAAAAACTGCTCTCGGAATTGAGTTAACATAAAAGAAAATGCAGTGTTATTCTGAACGAGTTCGGCAGCTGTGCAGTAGACTCCTGGGCGCCAAAGGGAGCAGGGGTTCGGTCACTTCAGCAAGTTCGTCTGCTTATAACAATTATGCGCATTAAAAAATTTCCAGTCACAAACACGGGGAAAAAACAAAGAATTTCGGCTCGCACAACGGCAACGAAGCGCTGAGGCGCTTCTATCGGCTGAACAGAATTTTCGGCTACCGTTAGCGCTAGCGCCAGCCACAGGTGACTGACAACTGAGTTGCGCCACCTCCCACTGGAGATCGAGATCACTGTGGCGACGTGCATTGCGGTAGCCGGTAGCCACTAGGAGCCTTCACACCACCATCACGGCACCCATTGCGATGACTGTTTCCCTCAGATGCTCTCATTTCCCGTGATGCTGGTACTGGAGCTAACTGGTGAACATTTTCTTTCATCCGGCGTTATCTAATCTAGTCCTTTTCCTTGATTTGATGGGTGCCCGCAATTTGCCGATACTTGTATGCAGAGCGATGCCACATTGTGTTTTCCTGATTCATCATAATGTCAGACGATCTTTTAAAGGCGACAGAATTGGGAGCAACGAATAGCCAAGGTAAACTCCCTGGAGACAAAGGCGTGGTTCAGGGTCTACTGAAGCGTGCAGCACAGTCAGCAACAAATTCATATTTTGCTTTCGTTTATTTCTGATCTTTTATTACTGTAGAGACGGCCCTCCCCCATGGCCAGTTGAAGAAGGCATATTCTTCGTTACTTTTCAATTATGCAAATTCTTACCACATCCCTCGATCTCAGAAGAAACTGCGATTCGTAATTTGACATTTTGGAAGGATGGGTTTCAATTCGACGATGGCGAGCTGAGGCGTTATGACGACCCCACCCAAGCCCAAATACTTCACGAAATCAATGCTGGGTGAGCTGTTGTCTTATGACATTCGACGATGACAGTTAACCATTTTGTCCAGGCGTGCTCCACCCACCGTCTTAAATGTTCGTACAGGGCAACGTGTCGAGTTGCGCGTTGCTAAGCGAACAGGGGAGGATTATATATCCTCAGAGAATAGCAAAAACGCCAAAGGCTAGAACCAGCACATTGCAACAGGCCTCTAAATATCCACAGAAACTTTCCAAAAATTATGACTCGTCGACCTGAGAATTCAGAGCCTGATATGATACGGCTGGTCTTCATGTATTCGTGGATAACTCAATCCCTCAATATTGTTGATTCGGTACCCACTTTATAAATGGCTTGCAATTTTTCCTTGCCCCAGGAGTATAATGTTAATTGTGCTCTGATGAATCGGGAGGAGAGGGACTGTCATGACATATCTGGTTATGCATCTTTCTTATTGGAACCATCATGGAGAGTTAGTACTTCCTATCTTTGGTACCTATATATCCATGTCCTCCGTGCGGTGGAAACCTATAGACGTTGGTCGAAGAGCTTCGAAGAGGGCCCAGTCCAAGTCTGTTATCTAATCTCTGTCGTCATGTGACAGCCGTGAAGGAGACGCGTCCTTCACTTCAGCTCATCTTGATTCTTGATCTTGAACTCGAACTTGTAACATGTCTGACAGTGGAAACAACCCAACCGGCGTTGGGCGCACCCTTGGTGGAGATGCGGCGGAACCCTTGCCATCGGATTGGGCACGTCCAGCTGCAGCCCCCAGGGTTGGTCGCATCGGCGATTGGTCTGGATCATCGAGGTGCGAAACAATCGTATTGAATGCATCTCTTCGTCACTAAAATGTGTAAAGTAGAGGAGGGAGCAGTGCAGGAGGTCGGTTTGGTAGTATCTCGAGCTTGGGTGGAGGCAATGGAGGTGGCCCTCCACCACAGGACGACGACGACGACGATGATGACGATGATGAGAACAAAGGAGCAGAAAGTTGGTTTGCAGGAGGTGAAAGGAGGTCGGTATAATTTCTGAAAATCGCCGTCACAAATGGCTCATGCATCTTTCCAGTGGTATCTCAGTCGAGAACCCAGATCGCCGGGGCGCGGTACCAGGAGGCAACATGGTTCGCGATCTCCTGAGGCGGGCAGCACAGTGAGCAACAAGTTGATGGTTGCTTGATACTCTTTTGTAACATATAATTGCTTTAGAGCTGGGCCTGCTCCAGTAACGCAATCTCGACCATCCGGAGCTTTCTCTGGGGGAGGGCACACACTTGGAAGCGACGAAGTTGAGAGTTCTTTCATTCCGGATCCTTCTGCTCCGGAAGGAGAAGGTATATTCTGCACTACATATGCTGTCATCTTCTCTAAATCCAGAATTCTCCAACCTCAGAGGAAACTGCGATCCGTCATCTGACATTCTGGCGAGATGGATTTCAAGTTGAAGATGGGGAGCTGATGCGTTACGATGACCCCGCCCAGGCTCGGGTCCTTGCCGAAATTAATGCTGGGTGAGCCACGGTATCTTCATGCACTCTCGATTGGCAAATAATTATGTTTTGCAGCCATGCCCCGCCATCGATTTTAAACGTCCGTCCTGGGCAACATGTTGAGCTACGTGTTACAAAGCGCACACAAGAAGACTATGTTCCGCCGAAGGGTACCAAAACCTTCTCAGGATCTGGCCATCGCCTCGGAGCACCTGTTCCTGACGCTGGGTCCAGCGGCGGTGCTGCTTCGATGCCTGGAACTTTCCCACCCGCTGGTTCTTCTCTTCCCCCGAGCGCACCTCCAGATACTAGAGAACGTGGCGAAATCCTCACTAAATTTGAAGTGGATCAAACTCAACCTACTACAAGCATTCAGATTCGATTAGCTGATGGCACGAGGTCTGTACTCGCTTGCTCAAGAGGATACATTAGTTAACATCCTCTTAGAATGGTTTGCAGGATGAATCTGACGCACACAGTTGGTGACATAAGGAGTTTCATCAATGCGTGAGTGCTTTCAATCCTTCACTTGGGCCATTAGCCTTCTCACATTGATGCATTGTCAAGTTCTCGGCCAGAAAATTTGACTCGCCCATACACGATTGGCACAACCTTCCCTAATCGCACTCTAGATGACGATTCTGCAACGATTCAAGGATCTGGTTTGGTAAACAGCGTTGTTGTGCAGCGTTGGTTATGAGTATATCATCGCTGCAATTCTCCTACAATATCGCGGAATGTTGCCATATGTACACTGGTAGAGTGTTCTTTGCTGTCTCTTGTAAATACTGCTACGAATGAAGTTGAGTCCAAGGATTGCTTGATCTGGTATACAACTCTCGTGTGAAAATCGTTTTCCGACACCTTCGCAGTGATCGGCTTTTTTCCTCCACTCAGCCTTTGGCCAAACCGCGATCTGGAAGCATGCCAGAACACAAACAGTCCCCGCTTCTTTCTCTGGCACCAGAGTTGATGCAGGTTATCACCGATGAAGCAAGTCTATCCAATTGAAATTTGATTTTTGTTGCTGATCAATTTTCGTTTTTAGCTGACTGTTGATGCAGGAAAGAATCTCCGGTTGACCTGCAAACATCTGGGCGAATTCCTCAACATTCGACTCTTTCGCGACCTCACGAGCAGCTTCAGTAAGGACAATTTTGAGATCGTTCTCTCCAAAGTTCGGATTTTGGCAACGAAAGACTGCCACGCTGCCTGCTCTGGAACCCGGACGCTTAAGATTAATTCTCTTTCACCTGCATATGATCCGGGGTATCGAGATGCACCTGCAGGATGGATTGAACCGGAAGACCCTCCGGAGGCCACGGCGGCAGAGGAGGTACTAAAAGGGTACTTGTTCAAGGCGATCGCTCCTCTAAAAGGTGTTCAATCAGTGGTGTAAGTTTTCTTAACATTGCTTGTCGTATCTCATTTACCTTTTCTCGATCAGATGGAAGCCGAGCTACAAAGATGGTGAATGGGCGCAAAGGGAGGTAATGAACGCTTTAAAAACGCTCCCCGAGCTGCGCGCCCTTGATCTCCAAACCGCCCACCTCAGGTTCGCACTTCCCCTCCATGATCTATCCGGGCTTCAAGAGGTTTATATTTGCGACATAAATGAGGAACGTACCGCAGAAGTGTTTGATAATTTCGCCAAATTGGTAGCTCGGAGCCCCAGGATCACCTTTATGGACATTACATCTTGCTGGCGTTTCTCATCCGACGGCAGCCCGATCCTTCACCGGATCCTCAAGCATTATCCAAAAGGTTCTTCCCGTCTCCGGCTTCGCCATCTCTCGCTGAAGTTCTGCATTGTCAAACTGGATGATTTGATAATGCCCCACCTCCAGTACCTCACTTCACTCCGCCTCATGTATCTCGAAGAACCTAGGTCCAATCTCGATGAAATTTGGTAGGCTCTGAAATTTTCAAAGATATACCTGGAGGAGCTGTCTCTAAATATTGTTGTCCCATCCTTTTTGGAATACCTCGCCTCCTATTCTGGCTTGAAGAAATTACGGCTGATTTCAGGCTGTTCAGATCTGCAGTCAGATTCGATGGCCAGAGAATTCTTCTCTACGTCATTTATTAACCATATTCAGAGCCTGGAAAGCCTCCGCATATCTGCTCTATACGAGGGTTCCTGGTGCTTTGGACCCTGGAACGAAGCCATCGTTTCGAGGTGTACCAAACTCAAGACTTTTGAAATGGCTATTGTATCTTCACATCTTTTTCCATCTGAAGAATCTGGCGTTGAACGCAACGTGGTCGTAAGTCGATCCAGCAATTTACTTTATTCGCAGATCGAACCTAAGTCCCTCCGCTCGCTTTTCAGGAACTTCTCATTGATACCGTGTCGAATTCTATGCTCCAGCTCGAAAGCCTCTCCATCTCGGTTGCCACTTTCGAGTACTTGCGGAGGGCGACATCCGAAAACCCTGCCATGCAATGGCATTTCCCTTGCCCGGTGGGAGACATTATTTCGAGTGCTCACAAGTACAAGGTGCTACCGACCTGCCACCGCCTCCCTATGTTAACCGCCATAGGTCATTCTCGTAAGAGGCCTTTGGTTCCCATAGGGCCAGATGAAGATGGCCCGCTCCGTTACCTTGAAACCACCACATCGTCGAAGGATGACACCCTCGACTTCGATTCAATTTATTAGAAAACGTTGTCTTTAACAGGACGGTGAATTTAACCTACACGAAATCTCCGGTGTATCGTTCATTATGTCATTCAATGCGGCTCCGAAGAGTTGTGTCGGCGGCCTTCAAATTCCGCCTAGGCAAAGGGGTGTCGAGGATCTGGGAAGAACATACAGCGCTGGTTATGAGTGTCTCCTCACTTCAACTCTAGTAAAATGTTGCCGTACGTACATTGTGGTCAGTACTTCTCTGAGGATGTTCTTACTAGTCCATAAATAGTCAAAAAGTCTAAATGGAGATCCAACAATATTCTGAGTCGTGTGAAAATCGTGACTCGGCTCTGTTCCAACATGATCACCACCTTGATACAATCTGTATATAATGGACTGAATCGCTTCCTTAAACCAACTTTGACTGAATCGAAAAGCACGTCAGAACTCAACCGCCGCTCCTTTCGCTGCCACCAGAGTTAATTGAGGCTATCACTGGCCGGACCAGGCCAGGTGAGTATCCTGTACGTGTATCATTGAAATGAGTTGTCGTTTTCTGAGCACCTTTTATCCGCAGTTGAGCATAAATGCGGTGAAGGATCTCTGCTTGTCTTGCAAACAACTCGGCGAATGTCTCAACTCTCGAGTCTTCTGCAAGCTCACGATCAGCTTCACTCGGACCTCTTACGAGAACGAGCCCTTCAAAATTCGGATTTTGGCGACTAAAAAGTGCCACGCCGCGTCCTCCGAAACTCGGACGCTCAAGATTACTTCTCTTTCACCCGCATATGAAGTGAATGGCGAGTCAGAAGGCCTTCCGAGGGTCACGTCAGAGGAAGCACTAAAAAGGTACTTGTTCAAGGCGATAGCTGCTCTGAGAAGCGTTCAGTCTGTGGAGTAAGTTTCGTAGTATCGTTCCTTCCTGGATACCATTTTATCTATCAATTTAGATGGACACCTGGCGAGAAAGATAGTGAATGGGCTCAAAAGGATGTAATGAATGCTTTGAAGACGCTCCCCAAGCTGCGCGTCCTGATTCTCGACACCGCTCACTTCAAGTTTCCGCTTCCCTTCCACGATCTATCCAACATTCAAGAGATTTCCGTTCGCATACAAGTAACAAATATGGCGCAGATATACTTGATAAACTCGCCAAACTGGTCGCTCGGAGTCCCAAGATCACCTTTATTGACATTGAAAGCTACCCATAAAGCCAACTGGCACGAACCCGAGTCTTCACTGGATCTTCAGGCATTGCCCATAAAAGTGTTCTCCTCTCCGGCTGCACCATCTTTCGTTGAAGTATTTCTTTGTTAAACTGGACGACTTGACGCTACCCCACCTCCAGCATCTTACGTCACTCAGCCTCATGGCTATCCGAGATCCAAGAGTGCCCTGGGGAACCAATGGTGCGTCGGAAGCGGAGCGCTCCGAATATGGGTCCAGCCTCGATGATATTTGGAAGGCGCTGAAGCTTTCAAGGATATATCTACAGGAGCTGACTCTAGATGCTGTTGTCCCATCCGTCTTGGAATACCTCGCCTCCTATTCTGGGTTGAAGAAATTATGCATAACTCCCGGCAATTTTCAAGACGGAAACAGTCCGGATTCGATGGCGAGACAATTCTTCTCTACACCATTTATGAACCATGTTCAGAGCCTGGAACACCTCAGCATATCCCCAATTTATGAGGGTTCCTGATGCTTTGGACCGTGGAACGAAGCCATCGTTTCCAGGTGTACAAAACTCAAAACCTTTAAAATGGCTATTGTATCTGCGCAACGTCACCTACCCGGATACTCTGGCGTTGAACGCAACGTGATTGTAAGTTCATACCAATTGATACATCATTAAATTTACGAGTCGAACTTACCTTCTCTCGCTTTTCAGCATCTTCTCATTGATACCGTGTCCCATTCTATGCCCCAATTCGAAAGCCTCGTTATTTTGTCTGCCAAAGCAGAGAATTTGCGGCGGGAGAAGTGCGGACACCCTGTTCTGAGGCATTTCGCTGGCATCAGTCGGGATATACTTTTGAGTGTCGACAGGTACAGGGCGCCGCCGACCTGTCGCCGCCTCCCTCATCTGATAAAAGGCAATGACTCTGGGAGGACTTTCATACCTACGGGGCCAGATGAACATGGCCGCCTTCGTTTTCTTGATACCAACCCGCGCTCCCGGGATTATGATTCCCTCGATTTCTTTTAAAATCCGAGTCTGTCCTGTAAATTTGAATGATGACTCCTGTAACTGTTTGAGTGGTCGGTGTACGTTTTATTTGTAACTTGTACAAAATCCCCAATGTATGTATCAATCTTTGCGGCTTGGCGAATTCTCCGAACACTTGACTTGACCTGCCCTGCTGATTTCGCCATCGCCCACAACCACTATGTGTAACTGTCTTGTAAAGCAAACTCCGAGTCAATGTTGAAGAGTTTCCTGTCACATAAGTGCACATCGTGCTCTGTTTTAATTCGTGACGACCGTGAGCCGGCAGTGGCTGTTCTCAGCGCTCACCCACAATGGTCGGTTCCGTAAATTCTCCCCAGCGCTCTTCTTTCCACCACCAACTAGAGATAAATCAACTTTGGACAAATCCCCGACTCTAAGTATGGGGGAACTCGAACAGTCCGAGTCGCGGCTCCTTTCCCTGGCACCAGAATTGATTCAGGCAATCTCTGACGAGGTGAGTACATCCTAGCTATATTGAAATGACTTCTCCTTCTCTGATTCGTTTTTTTAAAATCAGTTGACCATCGATACCGCTAAGGATCTTCGCTTGACCTGCAAACAATTCGGCGAATTTCTCCATCCTCGCATCTTTCGCGATCTCACGATCAACTTCACTCAGGCTACTTACGAGAATGATCTCTTCAAAGTTCGCCTTTTAGCAGCGACAGACTTCCACGCTACGTCCACTGAAACCCGGACTCTCAAAATCACTTCTCTTTCACCTGCTTATGACCCCGGATATTCAGGGCCAGGGTGGACGAGTTCGGACGATGGATGGATTAAGGGACCCGAACGAGAAGACCCTCCAGAGGTCAAGGTGGCAGAAGAAGAACTAAAAGGCTATTTGTTCAAGGCCATAGCTTCTTTGAGAAGCCTCGAATCAGTGGAGTGAATATTGTATTATTCCTCCGGGGATAGCAGTCATACTTATCAAATGGGTCTCTTTAGATTGACACCTGGCCGCAAGGATGGTGAATGGGCACACAAGGATGCAATGAACGCTTTGGAAACGCTCCCCAATCTGCGCGTCCTGAGTATTTACGACGCCGACCTCTTTAAATTCCCACTTCCCCTCCACAATCTTTCCAGCATTGAAGAGATTTCCGCGAGCGGAATAAGCGTGCAATATACCCCAAGAATACTTGATAACATAGCGAAACTGGTCGCTCGGAGTCCCAAGATCACCTCTATTTCCATGACGAGTTCCTCTTACTGGAGCAGCGGGGATGAGTGCCCGAGCCTCCACGACATCTTCAAGCATTACCCACAAAGTTTTCCTCCTCTCCGGCTTCGCCGCCTTTTGTTGATGTCCTACCGTATTAAACTGGACGACTTGACGCTGCCCCACCTCCGGCACCTTACCTCACTTGACCTCAGGAACATCGAAGAACCTTATAACAGACGTCGAAGGCGGCCTTGGGAAGGGCCATCAGGCTTGAACCACGCGGAAGAAATACAGAGATCCACCCTCGATGATATTTGGAAGATGATGAAAATTTCAGGAATATACTTACAGGAACTGGCTCTAGATGTCGTTGTCCCATCCTTTTTGGAGTACCTCGCCTCCTATTCTGGGTTAAAGAAATTATGTATTGTTGCAGGTGGTTTCAACTCCGGATACAGTTCCGATTCAATGGCGAGACAATTCTTCTCTACACCGTTTATCAACCATGTTCAGAGCCTGGAGGACCTCACCATACGTGCACCATATGAGGGTTCCTGGTGCTTTGGACGGTGGAATCAAGCCATCGTTTCGAGCTGCAAGAATCTCAAGAAGTTGGAGATGGCTATTGTGTCTGCGCGACTTCACGAATTTGAACGCAACGTGATTGTACGTCGACACATTTAATTTATTGGGTCCAATTTATCTCTTCCATTTCTCAGGGACTCATTGATACTGTGTCCAAATCTATGCCCCAACTTGACAGCCTCATTATTTCCACGGCAACCCCTGAAAGTGACCGGGGGGCGTGGTGCGGAAATGGTGCCATGGAGCATAGCGCTTACACGGCGCGACGTATCATTTTGAGCGTTAACAAGTATAGGTCGCTGCCGACCTGTCGTAGGCTCCCTCATTTGACAGTGGAAGACGACCCTCCCAGGACTTTCATCCCGATAGGGCCGGATGAAGATGGCCGTCTTCATTATACCAATACCAACCCCCCCTCCCACAATAAACATTATCCCTCGCAGGATGACGATTATTCCTCGCAGGACGACAACCATTCCTCGCAGGATGACAACTATTCCTCGCAGAATGACAACCATTCCTCGCAGGACAACAACCATTCATCGCAGGACGACGACCATTCCTACCTGGATGATGAACATTCCTCCCTGGATGACTATTATTCCTCCCTGGATGACGATTATTCCTCCCTGGATGACGACTATCCCATTATTCCTCCCTACCCGACCATTCCTCCCTGGGATGATGACCCTTCATCCCTTTATCACCGTCCATTTTATTAGGACACACTTTTTCCTATGAAACTCCCTACGTATCATTCACTCTATGCAAATTCTAACTCCCTCAGCTTGACGAATTCTCCGAACGCTTCAATCGATATTCAATTACTTATCGCCGTAAGTATCTTCCGATAGTAGATACTTATACATGCATCCGCCTTGAATTGTCCGCTGCCAGCGAAGCATAATGTACAGAAAAATGGAGAAGAATGACAATGCGAGCTCGCTGCTGTATGCTGAGTTGTTACGGATACTGGTATACACGACAATTTGAAACCGGCGCGACTCTGGCCATAACGACTCTGAATTTTCTGGGTATCTCGCAATTTCTCTTATACTAAGCGATTCAGAGGGACCGTTTTGAGGAAGGCAGTTCCAGAGAATTTGACAACGTGCAAAAAGGACAACATGAACAAGATAAGATAAGATTCAATCGAATATCAACCGTGAGCTGATTGTGGCTGTTCTCGACCACAATCATAATGGTCGTCCAGCTCCACTTCCAGGCTCCAGCCTACATCTTAACAACCTTACTTTGATATAAATCGACACCCCAGCTTTGGCCAGATCGCCAAGCATGGCAGTCAGAGAGGCAGATTCACCGTTTCTTTCCCTGGCGCCAGAACTGATTCAAGCTATCGCTGACGCGGTGAGCTCATTCAATTTGAATTATCCCATTGAGACGCCGTTCTTTGACTCCTTTTTTTTGACTTTGGAATGCCCAGTTGGCCCTTGATACTGCTAAGAATCTTCGCCTGACCTGCAAACAATTTGGCGAATTTCTCAATCCTCGCCTCTTTCGCGAGCTCACCATCAGCTTCAGTCTGTCTACGTACGAGAAAGATCTCGCCAAAGTTCGGATTCTGGCAACGACAGATTGCCACGCTGCGTCTTCCGGAACCCAAATGCTCAAGATTGCTTCTGTTTCGCCTGCATATAACCCCGTGCCTCGAGCGTGGAAGCTTGTGGATGACGAATGGGTCATGGATCCCGGATCAGAAGTCCCTCCTGAGATCAGGGCAGCAGAGGAAGAACTAAAAAAGTATTTGTTCAAGGCGATAGCTTCTCTGAAAAACGTTCAATCAGTGGAGTAAATTTTGTATCATTCCTCCGCGGATTGCAGTTATACTTATTAATGGGTGTATTTAGATGGAAACCTGGCTATAAAGATGGTGATTGGGCGCAAATCGATGTAATGAACGCTTTGAAAACGCTCCCCAATCTACGCGTCATCATCCTCCACGCCTCGCTTTTCAAGGTCCCACCTTCCCTGCAAGATCTATCCAACATACAAAAGATTTCAGCTTGCGATGTGACTGTACAACATACCCCAGGAATACTTGATAACATCTCCAAACTGGTCGCTCAGAGTCCCAAGCTCACCTCTATTGACATGACGGGCTCAGCTCGTTACGCCGGGGGCAAGTGCGCGAGCCTTCACGATATCTTCAAGCATTACCCGCAAGGTTTTCCTCCTCTCCAGCTACAGCGTCTCTCGTTGGAGTACTACCTTGTTAAACTGGACGAAGTGACGTTGCCTCACCTCCGGCACCTCACGTCACTTAACCTCATGTATATCGAAGAACCTTTTGGCGGAAGACGGCGCTGGGGAACTCATGAGCCATCAGGGTCAGAGAGTTCGGAAGGAAACCAGACTTATGGATCGACCTTCGATGATATTTGGGAGGCGCTGAAAATCTCAGGCATATACTTACAGGAGCTGGCTCTAGATATTGTTGTCCCGTCCTTTTTGGAGTACCTAGCTTCCTACTCCGGACTGAAGAAATTACGGCTTATTCCAGGCGGTTTCGACGAAGGAGACAGTTCGGATTCAATGGCGAACCAATTTTTCTCTGCACCACTTACCAACCATGTTCAGAGCCTGGAATACCTCAGCATATCTGCACTTTATGAGGGTTCCTGGTGCTTTGGACCGTGGAATCAAGCCATCGTTTCGAGGTGCACAAACCTCAAGGCTCTCGAAATGGCTATTACATCTCGGTCAATTGAAGACGTCGATAGTAAAGGGAACATGATTGTAAGTCGATACAGAATTCAATTCAGGCATCAGATTTCAAATTAACTTCTCTCGCCTTGAAGGGACGTCTTCTTGATACCGTGTCCGATTTCATGCCCAAACTTGAACGCCTCATTATTTTGACGGCCGATTTAGAGGCTTTCCGGGACGCAATGTGCGGAAACCCTTCCATGGACCATGCCGCTTCCAGCGCGAGAGCTATAATTACAAGTGTTAAAATGTACAGGTCGCTCCCGACCTGTCACCGGCTCCCTCATTTGACGGTGGTCGATGATCCTCCCCGGACTTTCATCCCTCTAGGCCCGGATGAAAGTGGTCGCCTTCATTATACCGACACCAAACCATCCTCCCGGGATGACGACCTCTCCTCCCAGGATGACGACCTTTCCTCTCTGGACGACGACCGTTCCTTCCGGGATGGCGACCTTTAAGCTTTCCTCCCAGGATGATGACCCTCCCAACCTCGATTTCCATTCATTTATTGGAAAATGCCTTTGCCCATGATGGAAACATCCTGTGTGTCATTATGTCCTTTTCGATCCGGCTTGACAAATACTCTAAACGCCTCCATCAATAATCCATTCTCGTCATGACTGAGTACTTATGCTTGCTACTGCCTATTCCGCCACCCACAACCCGAACCCCAACAGTGAACCATACCATATGAACGATGTACTTATGGTTTGACTATTGCGATCCTGCTGTACCCATGAGTGGCAATCTTATGTAAATCCTGATCCGAGTAAGGGGGGCTCGATAAGATCTTCGAGATAAGATAGGATAACCCTTGGTGTGTCCATCTTTCTGATGCTGTTCAACCACAATGGTCGCTTCCGCTAATTCCCCTCGGCGCTCTTCTTTCTCCGTGTCCTACAGTTCAAAAGCTTAGATATAAACCGGCGCTCCAACTTTGGCCAAATCGCGAAGTATGGCAGAACTCGAAGACGAGTCGTCGCTCCTTTCCCTGGCGCCAGAATTGATTCAGTATATCACTGACGAAGTGAGTCCATCCAATTGAAACGAGCTTCTCGTCTGTTGATTTTTTTTCTTTTCAAATGCTCAGTTGAGCATTGATACTACTAAGGAGCTTCGCTTAACCTGCAAGCAAATTGGCGATTCCTCGCCTCTTTCGCGAGCTCGCGATCAGCTTCAGTCAGGCTACTTACGAGAACGATCTTTCCAAACTCCGGGTTCTGGCAATGACAGATTGCCACGCTGCGTCTTGCGAAACCTGGATGCTCAGGATTTCTTCTCTTTCGCCTGCATATGACCCAGATGGCAGATGGGTTCACCCCGAAGGAGAAGCCTCCCTGGAGATCAGGATGGCGGAGGAAGAACTACAAGGTTGTTTATTCAAGGCGATAACTTCTCTGAAAAGCGTACAATCGGTGGAGTAAATTTCGCATCGTTCCTCCGCGGATAGCAGGGTATACTTATTAATGGGTGTATTTGCGTAGATGGAAACCTGGCTACAATGATGCTGACTGGGCGCAAAATGATGTAATGAACGCTTTGAAAACGCTCCCCAGTCTGCGCGTCATTCTTCTCCAGGGCCCTCACTTCAAGCTTCCACCCTCCCTGCACGATCTATCCAGCATTCAAGAGATTTCTGCTAGCGTTATAAGTGTACACACATCAGAAATACTTGATAACATCTGCAAACCGGTCGCTAGGAGTCCCAAGATCACCTCTATTGACATGACGAGCTGCTCGTATGTCCGCGGGGACAAGTGCGCGAGCCTTCACCACATCTTCAAGCATTAGCCACAAAGTTTGCCTCCTCTCCGGCTTCACCATCTCTCGTTGGAGTTTTACCGTGTTAAACTGGATGAAGTGACGCTGCCCCATCTCAAACACCTCATGTCACTAAACCTCATGTGTATCGAAGAGCCTTTTGGCAGAAAACGCTGGGGAAGTCGTCGGACAGCAGACTTGAGCCCCTCGGAAGAAAAACAAACTTACGGGTCTGCCCTCGATGATATTTGGGAGGCGCTGAAAGTTCCTGGAATATACTTAAAGGAGCTGGCTCTAGACGTCGTTGTCCCATCTTTTCCTCGCCTCCTACTCTGGATTGAAGAAATTACAGCTGAGTCCAGGCGGTTTTGACGAAGGGGACAGCTCGGATTCAATGGCGAGCCAATTCTTCTCTACGCCGTTTATCAACCATGTTCAAAGCCTGGAACACCTCAGCATATCTGCACTTTATGAGGGTTCCTGGTGCTTTGGACCGTGGAATCAAACCATCATTTCGAGATATACAAACCTCAAGACTCTCGCAATGGCTATTGTATCTCGGGACGTTGATGGTGAAGGGAACATGATCGTAAGTCGATACAGTATCCAATTCAGGCAACAAAATTAACTTCTCTCGCCCTGAAGGGACTTTCTCTTGATACCCTCTCCAATTCTATGCCCAAACTTGAACGCCTCATTATTTTGACCGCCGATTTAGAGGATTTCCGGAACATAATTTGCGCAAAACCTTCTATGAATTATGCCGCTTACGCCGCGAGAGCTATAATTTCGAGAGCTAATATGTACAGGTCGCTCCCGACCTGTCACCGCCTCCCTCATTTGACAGTGGACGATCGTCCTCCCAGGACTTTCATCCCTCTAGGGCCGAACGTCAGTGGTTGTCTTTATTATACTGATACCAACCCACCCTCAGCCCTGGATGACGATCGCTTTCCAGCCTGAATTTTATTGGAAATTGCCTATGGCTATGTCCCATAAATTTACGTTTGCATCTCCAGTAAGTACGTACACGATAGTAAATACCAATCCCATCAATAATCATAATCAAATTTGGTTGCAAAAAAAGCGTGACCCTCGCTCTCTCTTTCGAACCCCATCCTCAATCCTTCGGTGCAAGGCCATTTGAACCAGGCCTATTCAAAACTTGTAAATGTCGCATCCCATGGAATTCGTCGTACGCGAAGACAGGTGCCAGCCGCCTAGCGTATCTATATATGACAACCTAGGTGCTTGAGCCATTAGGCTGGTTGCCATTATGTTCTCCTGGAAGCCATTTCTCCGATTCGTTCATCGATTTGCTGGCTTTTGGTTCTTGCTCGAGTGTCTTCTCTCTTGTTCCTGGAGGAAGCCTGCGAAGGCCACGAAATCCGACGCATCGGGGTCCTCAACGCGTTCTTCGCTGCCTTCTTCTCAGCAATCCTTCGAAAAATCGAGCCTAGAGAATGGAAATATCTCGTCTAAGAATTTCAGTACGTCTATTTCCCCTTCTTATCCATGTACAAGCTGCTCATTGGCGCAGCCTCCCATAGCCCTGCGGCGGTCTTCGTAGTGCATATGGGAAATACTCGGAATGGAGGAGTGTTTGGGAGAGCGTCGGTTCAATTTGATGAGGAGCTTTTTCAAGGTACGGATCCGTTTCTGTTCGGCGAACTCTTTTCTAACTCTACTTTCTATATGAAGGAGGATGCAGGGCTGACTCAAAATCTTCTGCACTGGCGCACTATTCTCCAACCGCTAGCTCTCGTGATTTTTCGGAACTCAGGAGCGATCTGGTACTCGAGGATGACGCTGTCTTTGGCGTTCTAACATCGGTCTCGTCGGACAGCGACGACACAAGTTACGGGGCCGACACCAGCGACGAGTTTTTATCCGCGGTTGAAAGCGCTCGCGACCTCCCGACCGACGAATCCAATCCTTGTGGGATGAAAGCCGCTGAAGCTGAATGGAGGACTGGAGTTGCAGTGGCTATGGACGCTTTCAGGACATGCAAAGGTACCGACGGTGAACCCATTTTTATTACTTCGAAGGATAGCAAGAAACGTTCTTCGGAGACTATCGCCTTGCCGCCGGACCAGCAAATTCGGGAGATTCAGAACTGGAGGAACTATCTAAGAGGCGATGGTGATACATCGGTATCCTCTGAGGGTGGTTATGTGGTCGATACTTCGTTTCAGTTCCCTTAGCTATTTCACTCTGCTTTTCTACGTTTCTGAGGCACTTTCGTTCATCATTTGGGCTTCGCTTCTTTTTGTGTGTTCGGTTCAAGTTTACCTCTTCTTGTGCTTTTCCTGCGTTATTGGTTGCGTGCGCCTCACTGCTCTTTGGTTCTTCGCCTTTATCTCCTGAATTGGAGCCTAATATGGTCCTTGTTCTGTCGATCTTCGATCTATGAATTTCCTGAAATGGCGAATGCCAAAGTATATAAGAGAGAAACGACAAAACCACGCCCATTCCCACACCACCGCTGCAATGCAAAACCCAAGCCAAGAAGTTCATGGCGTTGTCGAACTCGTCAATTCGTCAATCTCGCCCGAGATCCAGATGGCGGCCGTGAACAAATTCTTCACTGAGGACGCTGGCTTCCGCAATCCTCTGTTCGTCGTCAACCCTGGCCCGCTTTCTCGGGAGAAGGTTCTTGGAGTTTTTCAGTACGCAGTTTCAATTTCCACTGCTGTCAAGGCATCGCCTAATCAGCTTATTAGATGGTATCGGGCGGCCGCTTCCCGTGTAGACATGGAGATCAACGATGTCGGTAAGCTCTTCATTATTCTTCTTGCCCGCCATTGAGAGTGCTCAGCGTCGATGACAGTGTATGATCGACTGCATAACATGGTGTATCTGGATATATCCCAGTTGGTCCACTTTCGCTTCTCGTTCTTCGCCCCAAAGCCTGCCAGGTCGGTACAACGACCACGCCGCAATCCGTCGCAGATGCTTATATAGTGTTTCTTCCTTCAGAATCATGTCCCGCCTTACTCTTCGCAAAGAAGGCGCTCTGCACTATGTTTCTTTGCAAGAAGATTTCTTCCACCCAGATGTAAGGTGTTGCTCGATGTTGTACGAAAAACCCGGTGCTAACCTCTTCTATAGGAAATAGCGATGTTTCTCCTCCCTCCTTGGGCTTCCGTCGTCAGAGCAATGCTGCGGGTCAGCACCTGGGTAGCAACGCTTTGGACGAAATCGGCGCAAGCGGTTGGGGTTTGGCGGGTCCCATCGGTCGTCGATGTTAACATTGACGAGATTGCCGTCAAACCTTACAAACCTCGCGTCGGAGAAGTTCGTCTGAGGCAGAAGATCCGACGGGAGCTCTCGCGGTCGATTCGCCGCGCGCAGGAATATCACGAGAATGGCGAGTTCTTCGAGAGCGACGATTTCAATAGCTCGGCGTATCAGGATTCGACTTTATATGAAGTGGACACGTCTGCCACCGATATATCGACATCTAAATCGCTTTTGTCTAGGGTCGGGCGCACCCTCGAACTTGACCTGGATGGGCTTGCGAGTAATAGCGTTAGGACGAGCACACCACCGCCTGCGCCGGCGACTCGAAAGGAGCCTTCCAGGTTCGAAACACAGCCGTCACTTATCGCGAGGATCTCGAAATCGATTGAACTTCCGGAGAGGGAATCTGCTACTCGTGCCCGTGGACGCAATTTATACAAGGCGTTTGTTACAAAGGCTCTGGGTCAGGGTAGGAGTCTTCCAGAGGCGGCCTGAACGAAAACTAAGTACCATTCTATCTTCATTATCGTTAAACTATGGATGTCCCTTCATACTACGCCTATACATTATTCTTGACACTGGCAGCTGGTCTAACTTTGGCTTCGACGGCGAGATGCTGGCACCTGAACGGTGAAAATCAGCGTTTCAAATCTTCTCGTGTTATCTGCAGTTAAAAGTAAGTTTGACGGGCATCATCGAAGTTCAACCAGCTAAGTAACCAGTGGCCGCCATCCACCGTAAGTCAATCCTTGCGATGATAGGGGCTTCCATTCGTATTGGCAATGGCTGTGCATGGAAGAATGTGGCTGTGGTCAAAAAGACCCATGTTATTCACTCAGTCCAGGTCATGCCTACCACAGACGTCAAAATGATACAGGGTGATGCGAAAACGGGATTGAAGCCCGCGGGATGTCCTTTCGTAACAAAACGTACATCCTCGCACATTCCCCCTCCCCATTGTTGGCGTTATTTGGGTAAACAGCGGGCTGGGCGGAGATACCAGCTCATATAGCCCGGACGTCACCAACTGATGGTCTCCCTTCCGATTGAGCTCTGGTTCTACATCGCAGAGCTTATTCCGCCATCCGACCTCCTCAAGCTCGTCGGAATTAACAGGGTGTTCTTCACTCTGATAATGAACGAACTCTATAACCAGCTCAGCTTTATAACTTCGGATCCTCGTGTCTTCATTGATAAGCTCACGGAGCTGCAGTGCGTCGCCCTTCATGTTATTAGTTGAATCCAGATTCACGATTGACTTTCAGGAGCCCTGGACTCGCGGAACGAATTCGTGTGCTTACGCTGTGGCCCAGCGCTGTTAGAGACGCGGTCAATGCCATCCAGCCCGACGACGCGGACGTTCCAGGAACGCTGGAACGACCGACAACACCCAAGCCTGCCGCCTACCTGCAGAAGAGTCGCGAAAGAGTCGAGAAATTATTGGGCCATCGCAGGACAGCTTCACGTGTCAGAACCCCTCCGAAGGCAGCATTTCCTAGCCCCGAAGAGCGATCACAGATGTTTCACGATGCCATCCGAAACCTTACTCGTGTGGAGGAGTACGAAATCAACTGGTACTTCGACAAGGGCAATAAGGAGTCTGCATGGAAATTTTCTTTCTTCCCCGAAATTTGGCAGAGCATCGGCTCAAATCTCCGTCGCCTCTCAATCGACGTTCAGGTCTTCAAGTTGGGGGATATAGTCATGTCTTCTGGTTCCCTACCAAAAGTCGAAGAGCTGCTTCTTACTCTCAGGAGCGAGGTCCGTCTCGGCCATTCTGGGGATACCACCATACCCTACTTCCTCAACAAATTTTCTCGTACTCTTCAACACCTTTCGATCAAGACGATCGGGCATCAAGAATTGTCGACGATCTTTCAACCGGAGCTTCTCGGTAGATTTCCCCTCCTCGTTAAATTATCGATCATCATGCCTCTTGACGCGCATCATCTGCGAGATCCATTGGGCTTCAAGCAACTCCTTCAGAATAACCCAACAATCCGTGATCTCTGTATCCGGTATTCACGCTGCTGTCGGCCTTGCACTGATGATGGGTTCAAGACGTACGATGGGCGACATCAATTATACAGCGGCGTTTCACTTCCCAATCTGCACGCGTTGGAACTCGGTTTACACATTCCTATTCCTGCAGACCACACAAGCCCAATGTTGAACTACATCGGTCGCCTCGGGAGCGATTTAACATCATTGACACTAAAAGACCGTAGTTTGACGCTGGAGGAGATCCGAATTGTTCTTCGGCTGTTCCCTAGCTACCAACTCAAACGATTATCCCTTTTCCCTCGCCTGTTGAGCCCGCAACTCATAGATTTAATTGCGAAGACTTGCCCGGATCTGAATTCTCTGTCAATGGACGTTGAAATGGCGGTTGGGTTGGAAACGGCACAGCTGGCTTCATACATAGATAATGTGGTGAGTCGGACATATTCCATTGACTGTCAGCAGACTGTTCCACCTGACTCCCACAACCTCTCTCTTTCCAGGAAGGATTTGCTTTAGGATTGCTCGTCGACGCCGTTGACGTAGAGAACGATCGGTGGCGCTATCGAACTTGGATGTTGGCGGATGTGTCTGTGATGAAATGGGAGTTCAAAGTCGGCCACCAGTATAATTTTGCGTGCATGAAGGCCATCGCCGAAGCCGTTCCCTCTGTTCGAAGTTTCGCGGGCCGTGGGCATATGAATGTCGATGATCCTGTTCCGAAACCCGATGGCGGGAGGTTCCTGGTGGATTTGGGGAATCGAACGAAACCCTTTGACACTTGAGGATATTCTTTCTTTTGTCTTCCTCTCCTCATATATTTTGTACTTATTACCCTGATCTGTCGTTCATTTTGTACAACATACATATGTAGATCCGAATGTGAATATTGTAATCCGGAACCTCAATTGGATCCACGCTCACCGTCGGCTTGGGAGAAGGGATTCGATTACAAATGAAATGATAATTACAGCTCAGTCGACCGGACAACACATGTTAATGAGCTGCCCAAATTGGCAAACGATATACCCGATCTGGAACGCTTCTGTTGTCGAACGATCGAAAATCACGCCGAGGACAAACAAGGACAACGTTTCCAACGCCTATAAGAGTTGCGTTTGCACGACGAATCCTTTCACTGCCTCTTGGCTCTCTTCTCCCACCATCTCTACCAGAGCCGCATCATTTAGGCGCCCATTTCTTTCTTGGCTTCAATCCCGCCTTGGACTTGACCCCGACACACCTTCCTTGATTCGTGAGTACCGAAGGCGTGGTCGGTACCTCATCTTACACTTTCTGGTATCACGTCTAGTGCACATCAATTAAACATGGACTCGCCATCGCCGTCCACTCATACCTCCGAGTCTTGCGTCGTGAGTCCTGAAGCCACATCCTCTATGCCCTCCTCTTACACTTCCTTGGAACCCGCCATAGGTTTCCAGTTCCCGCTTAGTGCACGTCGATTCGAATATGGACTCGCCTTTCGTGCGCCTTTTTCACAATCAACAGTGGTCGCCATCATTTAAGTTCCAAGGCCCAGTTATGCTGTTTGCGAATCCGCCTAGTGCAAATCCTTGTTGACGCTTTGATTCGTGAGTTTTGTTTGACCCACACCCGCCTGGATACCTTCTCTTACACTTTTTGGGACCCGCCTAGTGCACATCGAGTCGAACATGGAATCGCCGTATCCCGCATCATCACCTCATCACCATCGTCCAGACAAATATCTCCTGGGTCGTGAGTACTTCAGCCACATTCCCCTTCGAGGCTGCCTCCTACATTTCCTGAACCCCGCCTAGTGCACTTTGATTCGAAGATGGACTCGCCATCATCGCCATCGCCATCGCCATCGCCATCGATTGTCATGTCCCCGCTGTGTTGTTTCGCGTACTGGGCTATCTCAAACCCACTCGAACGTTAGTCGCTTTACCAGCATGATCACTATCCTCTTGGGCAGGAACCATGCAGCGGTTGTCGAGCCTCCAGCAACTTGCACACTTTATCCGCTCCGCGGTACTGGGCACCAAAGCTGACTGGTATCGTGGGGATACGAGTCTTTAGACTTGGTGGTGGCAGGGCGAAAAACTCCTCCCAACCCCACAGGAAGTGCACCCCCGTGCTCGGCGGGCTGTGACGCACTTGTCGCATGCCATCGTCGCTTCATTTGCAAAAAAGGCCGCCGCCGAGCTAGGACTTTTTCGCTTGACCGCAAGGTCGCACCTGGCGCTGAAACCGGGGGCGAGGCATGTTTGTCTGGGGCTCGCCCGTTTGTACCTGTCCGGCGCTTCATGCTCGGTAAAAAGTAAGTACAGCAACCTTCTCTTTCTGGTGTCGCCTTTCTAATTCCGTGACTTCAGCTTCTTCCAATCGTGGCTGGATTACAAGGGGGGCTGGAGGGAGCTATGGTTGAGATCATCGTTCTCGGTCATTGGCCTTTCATTGAGCTCTTATTCTTGTAGCTCCGTCAATTTACCGTCCATCATAGGCGTCGGGAGCAAGGCGACGGCGTCCCCGTAGCCCCTTTTCGTCTGCGACTCTCCTTCCATCTGCGTAAGAACTATGTACGTTCCCAAAATATTTTCTACCCACGTCTCGTCCTCATATTTTTCAGACCGCCAGACCGCCATGCAAGATGATATCGCCTCACAGTCATAGAACTAGCCCAACACCTTATCATGTTTCATTTCCATCTCCAAATTTTCTCATGTTCATCGCAAACCCGGGCTCGCGCCTTTTTACCACCTATATTTGGATTCGATCAACTTGCCCGGGGGCTGTACCTCGGGTTTTTTCGCCTTCTTTCCGTTTGATTCTTTCTCTCTTCTATTCTCCTTATGTACTAGATATCTCACACCAACCAGGGCGCCATGAATGCCTCCTTCGAAGATTCGCCACGGCCAACACCACCGCCATATCTGCCGTCTTTTAAGTTTCATTTTTCGCCTCTTATTTTATACATCACACCAACCACGACGCCAATGTCCTCGGCCTCTACTCGCCACCAATATTACCATCCTTTTCGTCGTCCTTCATTTCTTTCAAAATTTCTTCTTCTACATTACATACATCTGCAATATTTCCGTTGCCTTCTGGCTTTCCCTCTCTGCTATTATTTAGTACTAGACGCCCATATAATCCCTTGATTGCGAAAACAACATAAATCGGAGATCCAGGAGGAAATATTTACTGGGCCGCCAGATAGCGTGTGAGCAAGACTACCGGTCTATTTCACTCACCAAGATGGCCCCCTAAACACCGGGAGGTTTCAACCTGGATAACAATGTGCGGCGTGCCATCAAAGGCCCCGAGTTCATCGATCATTACTTGAGATCAAGGAGCTGTCATGATGGGCGTCTAAATATCGCTCCGGATCACTTGAGAAGCCAGGAGTACGAAACACAAATGCAGGGTAGAAAAAAGGGGATCCGTTCGAGTTCCCGGTCCGAACTTTAACTGATACTACGTACCGGGTACATATGTACTTGAAAAATTGCACGTTGCCAATCAATGGCCATGCATCTGCCTCCGGGCGACCATGAGTGGATCGAGAATAGTTTTTAGTGCAAACGCATGGTTGCCTAATGGACAGGCAAGCGTTATGGAAACAAAGCTAGGAAAATGTGGGAGGCGTCGTTACGAGGTCACTAGACGTCGACTAGTTGGCGACCAGTGGAACCGACTGCTCCGGTCTATCGAGTATACTTATGAATAGAAGAATGCGAGGACCTATGTACGTAGTACTTGTGATTTCTGTATAATCCCTGGTGATATAAATTTAAATAATACTCGGAGTGTGCACTGGGATCGGGACATGTGCCAAGACGGAAGGAGGTGATGCGGGGAAAACACAAGCCAAAAAAGGACCAAATGCCAAATACGTGTATCCAGTGAACTTGTCATCATGCGGTGACCATCAACTGCAGTCTAACGATCCAGACAACGTCAACGACTTCTTAAATACCTTAGTTTGTAAACAATCTTACTTATCGACGGCCACCTTTCAACTAACGTCACCATGTCCAGGTATTCACGAATATTCCTACGGAGTCCAAAGGGTACTGGACACTCCAGTTCATCTCCCACAGCAGAGTCTACGACTATAGAACCCCAGAGTGTTACGACCCCCGGTTTTTCCTACCCACCCAGTTCTTCACACCATACAGGATCTCCCATGAACTCCCCCCCACACCCATATACGCTTGGGGCGTCGTATTCCCCTACTACTGATTTTTCAATGCGAGAGGCTCCTAGCACGGCAGGACACACCCAGCACAATACAGAAGCGAGCGAATTCAGTGCCGAAAAACCCCCACAAAATACCCGTACCCAGTCCTTGCGTCGTCTAACTTCGCTTCGAGAGAAACCATCATCACTTCCTTCACGCCCCTTTCGTCTCCTGCTGATGTTCCTACCGATACCGCCTTTATTATCTCTGATATACATGGCTGTCGGGCATGCGATCCTGCGTGCGACGCACCCTCAACCCCAGTCCGTTTTTCGTGCCCCTGTTTTATCATCAGTAGAGGCGGGTGCGACAGGGGGCGTGATCCTCTCGCTACCCCTCGCCCTCCTACTCTTCATCCTCCTTTCCCCAAATCCCCCACCATCAAATTCCCGAGATGATTTTTTCGAAGACGACGATTCCACTACGGACATGCAAGCGCGGTGGATTCGATATACAGGTTACACAGTGTTTGTTCTTTTCGTCTTTGCTATAGGCGGCGTCGCTGGTCCACTAGGAGTGACCTGTCTATCGAGTGGAACACTGGATGCGTTTGTGGATAACAAAAGGATGCTGAGTACGGGAGCGGCGGCAGCAGCTGGATTCCTAGGGGGTGTCATCTTATCATTTGGAACTCTTGCTATCACTGTGGCGTTGTTTTTTGCCTGGACATTCTGGATGCGCTACGCAAATTCATGAACATATTATTTTTTGCTGGACCCATCACTCCAATCATGGTGAGCCCTCTTCCAATATGTTGTCGATCTCATGTACTTATTGCCACCGCACAGTGCTACCACCATCTCAACGCACCCTTGATCGACCTCATGACGTATCCATACCCTCGCGTACCTAATATTCCCCCTTAAGATGACGGATGATACCCGTTGCTATTCGATACAAGTGCGTCTTTTCACTCTCACATGAACCGTCTCTAATCCTAAATAAAAGGTACCTGGACATTACATTATCCTCATCTAATAGTATTTTCTGACGCTCTTTACGGTATACCTCACGCTATTCAATGTCGATCCCAAAGTTAGAAATTTATTTTCTAATTTATTCACCAATTTCTTTTTGGTTTATGTCGTGCGCCACGACATGCAGCCCGATCAGTGTGTACGAGTCGACTGGACAACATGGAAGAATGAGCTGATGGCTTAGCACGACAAACGTCCCTTCATCAATCATCGATCATCGCCTACCACGAACCGCCAGAAAAAGATGGCCTCTTCGCTGACTCCAGGAAATATCAAACAAAAAAAGCGTTCATTCAAAGACCTAAAACCATATTTGTACAAAAAAACAGACTGCAGTCAAGTCTAACCGAATTCGTTCTTCAAAACATCGCACCCCAATCGATACGGCCACAAGTCAGACCATTCTTCAAATATAAAACATGCTTCCCCTCATATCAGGATGCAACTGGCCACACCATGTCAGCCATAAAATCGAAAGAAAAGAAAACGTGAAGGCAATCACTCACTCCTTCGCCCCACGCCCTCTTGGCAGATTCGAAAACGCGCCTAGCCTCTTCTTCTTTATCCAATCTACCTCCTCCACTGCTCATAGCGGTCGACTTGTCATCGACGAGGAAATCATTCAGGTAGCATCTCCCCCGCTCGCAAGCCAAGTCAGCGTAATACGCCGCAGGGATCAAGCTCACGGCTTTGGTGGCTCGGGCGTAGAGATAACTAGCGTCGTGCGTGCCTTGCTGGACCTCGTCGGCCTGGAGGTTGTTCTCGTCGTACACGACTGTGTAGTGCGTGGCCTTGACGTGGCCCTGGAGACCTGCATGGGCTTGGAGGTAGAAGTCAAAGTCGAACCTGGAATAAAGAAAATCGATAAACCGGAGGTCGGAGTAAGAGAAGGGAGAGGCTTACACTCCGGTGACACCCTTATCGACTACAGTTCCAGGTTTCGTGTTCCCATTTCTGGAAGCGTGTTCCGAATTGGTGGGGAAAAACCTGAACGCAAAGTTATTATATACGAGAAGCCTCGAGAGGCAAATTTAAACTTGCCTGGCATTGTGCCGTTTCCTACACAAAAGTGTCATCAACGCTCGATGCTCCGGGAAGGCCAGGATGGAAGGATGTCGACTTACCCACAAATGATAATGGATACCTGTGGCTTATAGTTCGACAAGTTGCGTGCCTTCGTGCTCAGCTTCTTGAAAGCCTCAAGGATTTGTGGAAGTTCCTCTTGGAGCACCGTATCGAATTGACCCTACATTCCTTATCAGCTCAGGGTCGCCGAAAAAAAATAGACCAACTCACCTCTGAGTCACCATCACGATAAACGATTATTCTTAACGGAAGTGCTTTGTTTTTCTTCTCGTAAAAGAGAAGACGCTCAACCAGCATATCTCTCAATTCATCGAGCATCTAGAGTTATCCTTATCAGTTGCGAATTCATAAGCGCCGAGAATCGGCGGGGTCAACTGACTTCTTTCTTCGTCTGTTGGATACGCAGACTCGCTGGAAATTGGACGAAAGAATCATCGACACTGGCGACGACGGCCGCGATCGACGGTGTCCCTTCTCTGCTTCCTGGCCCGGGATGTGTAACATCGATGCCAACCATCATAGTCTTCTTCTTCGTCAACCATTTCATAGCCCGCTCATCGAGCTGTAAAGTGTTCGATAAGTCAAAGTAATATCTCGAGAGGATAAAACCACGTACAAGATGGTTTAAACCACCGAGTTTCGTATTCACTTTCAACGCGACGTTCGAGAAATATTGATCCTGCTTGTTCGGATCTCCTTTGGCGAGCGCCTTCTCGATCTGCATATGAATGGTGTTTATTCCCAGTTCGACGTCGCCAATTCGCTTTTCGTGGACATGGTAATTAGTGGACGTGAACCTTCAACAAAGTGCGCGGCGAATACCTTAATTCCCGGATAGATATAATTATCCCTATTTTCCAGAAGAACCAGGACAAAGCTCGGTTTTGGACGCTTGGACAACTCCTCCTTGATGACTTTACGGATGTTGTCCAGTGATTTGCTTCTGTCTGAATCTTCGCTGGGGTGAAACAAAACAGCAGGGCGGAGAAGCGTTGGCTTCCCATTGGGCATGGTGATTCCACTTTTTCCAAGTTTCCTAGAAAACCCGTCGACGAGGTCGACGAGTCTCTGATCTTGAGGGCCTTGCAAGGTCCTACGTCCATCGTGGACGACGAGGACCCACCAACTTGAAACAATAGCCCCGCGATGGAACTTGACATCGAGGATGTTCCAACTGCCGTCTCGAGGCCTAGCCTGCCCGACTTTGTAGGAGAGGCCAGGAGGGGGGAGTTCGCGCCCCGGGATTTCGGCGAGTTTATCATCGATTTCGACGCCAAATCCTGGAATCGGGGATTGAGCGGGGGGAGCAATCCCCAAGGAAGGCAGACCGCGACCGATGATGGCCTCCGCGTTGACTTTCGGGGGGTTGCACGCATATCTGATCATCTGCGCTGTTTCTTGGTCGTTGAGCTTCCCTCGGAAGACGTTCCCTGGTTCGATTTCACAAAGTTCAGCTGGGATCCAGTTCGGCCTCCTTGCAGTACCGACGTCGACCACCGGAAGGTCGTGTGGATGATTGAGCTTTATCTTGTATTCTGCATCCATTGAACGTCAGTTAGTTGAATTATTCTGGCAGATTCATTGTTCAGGCTTGCTCACTCTTTAGAAAATAAACCTCGACGGAAACTTTGCCGCCAAGCTCTTCACAATTGAAAAAAGTGGTTCGCGCGGGTTCAGTACCGATGGCGTTGAGTTTTTTCTTGTAGCCAAGGTGGAGAGTCTTGACTTTGATGCTCTTTACCATCGCCTTCGGTAGGGTAGGCAGACTACCCCTGGAATTCCTCGAAAACTCAAAAAGCCTGTCCGCCAGATTTCCTGGAGCGATGAAGGCGGTCATGCAGACGTTTCTGTGGGAAGGTGGTTAATTTCGCGAGAAAATGGGATTACGAAAAACTTTAACTTACACGTTGACCATAAGCTGTTTGAACGCTGGTCGAACTGACGCGTAAAACCCTTGAACCGCTTCCATGCCGGGACCCAGGCTGTGACGTTCTTGTGTGGTTGGTATGAAGTAACGGCTTTTCCCAACCCGGACGGCAACGCGACTGACGTGCTGCTGTACGACTAAATTGAGGGCGGAAATGAGGGGAAGAGTGTCGTAATCCCGAGAGGCTGCCTGGCCTTCCATATATCTAATACGCAGTTGGGTAAGAAGGAGGCTTCTGTTGAATATTTAACGCATATATTATACACACTTTGTCAATTGACGGGGATCAAGCTCGCGTTCAAACTTGATGGAAACCGTATAAACCGTTGCATTCGCGGGTGGAGCTGTTAGGTTATCTTCATAGAAGGGTACTGGAATGTCCAAGGGTTGCGGGAGTTTCTTCGCCGATATGAGCCTTTGACTACGATCATGGGCGATGTGGGGAAGATAGGGACGACAGAGAGGGCTTTGCTCCAGCAACTCGAAGATACGAATTTTCAGCCTATTGATGTCCGTCTTTGGTGAAATTTCCACGACGTAGTCATACATCGCGCGTTGCGGAACCTTCATCGCAAAAAAGTTTGCACGAAGAGTAATTGGGGTTCCTACAGTGCCGTATCCTGGGCGCAGCGGCCTCTCAGGTTTGACTTTCATCGACTTGAAACAATCAATTAGTTTCTGGAGCTCGGCGCCAGCGAGGCGAGGAGGGATCTGAGGTTGAACGTTTTCCGCGAAGATGCCACCGGGGGGTCCTCCACGACCACCACCGCCGCCTCCTCCACGGAACCCACCACCTCCAGGAGGTCCTCCTCTGGGCTGGTCAAATCCACGAGGTGGACCACCTCCGCCGTCGCCTCTACCGCCTCTACCCCTGTAGTCGCCTGGGGTACTACTACGGCTGTCGTGGCTGCTGGAAGGAGCTGGACTCCCTCGTCCTCGAGACATATCCGCTGGGCCACCACGGCCGCGAGAGTGGCCTCTGCCTCTGTAGTTGCCTCTATCGCTCATGGTGGTTCAAGTCAGAGATGTGTACAAAGAAGGTGACGTGTCCCCTGGGAACCTTTTTGGACGCCGGGGGCCGGCCTCGAGGACCTTAAGCGCCCAGTGGCCCTCCGGACATGTGCGCCAAAGTGGGCAATGAAGTGGCTCGATCTGTTCGATATCCTTCCGAATTGGAGTACACTAATTAGAAGATAACTCGTTGGTTTTGGGAAGGATTGTTCCCATTGTCCTTAACTTTCTAGGGAAGCACAAATGGACGGAGTGCGCTCCGACCTGACAACCGTGTCCCCGAAAGCGGTGATACGCAGCCGCAATAAGTGCGCCTGAATTACGAGGAAAATACGATTTAACGGGAGCCGGAGCGAATTAAATTGTGAAGTTCCCGCTTTTACTCCACACCACATCACCTCAAGGCAACCTCAAGGAGCAGAATAATATATGCCGAATTCGCCAAAGGGGCTGTACAGTATTTTAAGTAAAAATGAAATAAGAATTGCGGAGATAGGGTGAGGATGAAGCAACGAGACCAAAAGCCCAATTTAGAAAAAAAATGAAGTGGAATCAAGGAGGAATGAATGGGGAGGGAAAAGAAAGCAAAAATGGTCGAAAAATGGAGGAGGAGAGCTTGCTTGGGGTATAGAGGTTCAAAGACGGGGAACAAAAGACCAAAAATGGTTCAAGCGAAGAAAATAAGAAAGAGGAGCGAATATGAAATGACCGATGAAAAAGGGAAAAGACGAGGATAGGTGGATGCGAGGAAGACCCGAATAAATAAAGCACGAGAAAAGCCGTCGAAGTTTGTGAGTATTGAAACATTGAAGCTCGAAGCCCGAAGTTGACGTGGACGATTAAGCCGAATATTCTTCCAACTCGAGGATATCGCTCCACTGGTCGGACCCTCCTCCGCTCGAAGTTTCCCGCCCATCCTCATCCTCAGCGTGCTCCCCGTCATCGCTGTAATCCCATGTGACAGGGACAATTCCATCGACTCCACTGTCCTCGTTCACATCGCTATATTCAGACACTGAGCTCGCATCATCGTCCTTCGTGTCCTCCTCCTCCTCGTGCTGCCCGAGGTCCTTGACTACCCCAGCACCAGAACGTGAGACGCCAACGGCCTTCTCCCCCTTGAGCGCAATATCGCCATCGTGCATCCGGTCCAGGTCGGCCAAGATCTGCTCCATCGACCTCTCGAGGCTGTCGAAACTCTGGTCCAAGCGCCTAAGACGATCTTCATCATAGAACCCATCAGAGCTAACACTGCCAATGGAAAACCGTTTGCCGCGACCCATGTTTCCGACCGCACATGAGCTCTCGGAAAAGCATGAAGAATCCCTGTAGAAGATCTCTCGGAAGTCCTCATCCTCCGCTTCGGCCTCGCGGAAAGCCTTGAGCCCGTTCGCCATATTTTCTTCCCAGTGGCTGCTTATGGCTGGGTCGGGTTTGCCTTGAACATGCGCAAGAGGCGCATCCTCCTTTCGTTCGATGACGACTGGCCGAACGAGCTCGGGCTTGTTCTTCTTGACGATGCGGAGGGGCGCGACGGATGGGAGAGCTCGTGCAGCAACCACAGGGGAAAAACCAGAGTACCCGCGCCCACCAATCTCACGATCAAAGCCCTGTTCAGGGTACCACTCAGCACGCCCGCTCTCACGCCTAGAAAAGTCCTCCTTCTCATCCAGCTCGAACGAAGTCTCCAACTGCGACAGCAAAGAATCCACGATAGCCTCTTCGCTCGGAGAAATATCGAGCATATCCCGAACAACAGGGGGCTGGTCCTCCGAATCCCGATCAAATTCCTGCTCCTCAGGGACTCTTCCACCGAGGTTAGCAAAGCTAGCGCAGGCATAAGCAGCGACGTTACGGTCGTGACATTTGACTAGGGCGTCGTAATCGGAGGCACATGCGAAAAATTCAGGGTAGATGTATTGCGTGAGATCTTCCTTCTCATGCTCTTTCCGGGCAACGGCGGAAGACGAAGACGAGCCAGAAGCCGCATAGTGTTTGGAAGCGACCGCGGCGGTGTCCTCGTCAGCGGCGGCATGCTCCTGAAGAGCAAGAGCATATTCGACCGACAGAGAAAATGGATCGACCTCCCTAAGCCTGCGCAGTTCGCCTTCATGCATGCTCTCAGCAGGCCAGAGTAAGATTTCGACCTTAGGAGCGACAGGGGCCTCGTAGATATCATCCTCGTTGCCATCGCTCTCAGCGAAGGTGGGCTCAACAGGCGAGAAAGGCGATTGGGCAAAGTTATAATCGCCGTCGGTCTCAGCGAAGGTAGCTTCAAGAGGCGAGAAAGGTGATCGGCCAAAGGTAGGAGTATCGGGGACGGCAGGGAATCCGCAGGTATCATCCTCGTGGGCGTCCATCTCAGCGAAGGTGGACTGAACAGGCGAGAAAGGCGATCGAGCAAAGTAAGGAGTACTGGGAGGCGAAGTATGGGTGGTGTCGAAAGAAGCCGAGCCAGAAAACATAGAAGGAGTCGTGCTCTCAGAACTAGATGTAGAAGAGGACCTGTTGGCAGGTAAAAAGATGCGACGACGACGAGAGTCCTTCAGGATCACCTCGTCGAGGAGTTCCCGGGTAGCGACGGGAAGAGGGGGAAGAGGAGGGATGTGCGAAGGTGGGAGAGGGAACATCTCGAGGAGGCCATCGATAGAGTTCCTCCGATTTTTGCCGCCATTGCCGCCACGCTTCTCGTAGCGACGAGTAGAGCTGCCTGGAACAGCATCTATGGTCATAGTAAGAGAGCTTCGGCAAAGAGCAAATTTACAAGCGAAAAAAATAAAACGCACCAAACTTGAAGTCCCGATTCGCGGCGCGCTTCGTCCTTTCTCTCTTGGGTACCGTCTGAGCGCTGTCCTTGGAAACATCGAAGTACTCGATCGTAGCACTATAAGGAACCACGATGACAGCGTTGTGCGTGACGACGACGGACTTGACGACATCTAACGAGAGGGAGAGAAAAAGAAAAAGAATAAAAAATAGATTAAATTCGGAAACTATGAGCAGAGAGGAGGATAAGAGCAGTACTAAAGGTTTTGTCCTGAACTTTGTTGAAAGTAGAGTCGACGATACGAGACTTGACGGGGTCGACGGCAGATGCTCGACTCGCACGACCGGTATTATCGGAACAAGCGGATTCGGTATGATCACAGTGGCTTTCCGTACAGTCGCTGGCAGGAGGTCGTCCTGGGGAAGAGACGAGGCCATCGGTGCCCGGTTCGACGACTGTGCGTATGCGGGTCAGCGTGTCGGAAATAAAAAACCTAAAAAAAGCAGCATCGTGCTCACCAGTGACCGATTCCGAAGGCTGGATAACATCGAGAGGCACAATTCCAGCCTCAATGTCCGGAGAAGCGTCCTTGCGATAGAATAAGAATAGACCGACGACATAAGCCCATACAGCCCGGAAGAACTCGGGGATCGAGGCGATGAACGAATGCATTGCGGCTGATGAAAATTGAGAAACAACCAGAGGCAAAAAAAAAATCGAAAGAGAAAAGACAGACGTGAAATTAAAGCAGATATTTGAAGAGAAACGATGAAGGTCGTTTCCGTTAGGAACTGTCGAAGAATCGAGAGAGGAGTTTATACTCCAGCACAAGAGGCTGACGAGGTTCGCAAGAAAAAGGTCAACCATCGTTCGCTTCAAAAGTTAACTATCTTAACGTGCTCGTAAAGGAGCGTGAATCCAGCCCAGAGAGAGGGTACCGTTGCTGACATTAGCCTGAGGACAGATTTCAAATGGGTGTTGGCCAGCCGCTCGTCCAGGTCAGATTCGTCTAGAGTTATCGCGAAATCCATGCAGCATTCGAGGTCACCATATCCTTGATACGTGTGAGAGGCTTGAATTTTTTTTATCTTGGAGTCAACACGGCAGTTTGAATGAAAGCAGAAACGAAAGGCTGTTTTTCGGTGGTGAGGCTGTGCTGACCTGCTTGGTTTAGTGTAGCTAACCAAATAAACCCCTATTCTTGAAAGCCTTCAGCTTGCGAACCTTTGCGAACTCGCTTAAATTTACGTCGGCCACATATTATCACCGTGGCCATGCCATAATGTTGTTGTATGCTGTAACTCCCTTTTCCTCCCTGTCGAAGGAATGCATGTGAGTTATCTATGTAGGATGAGTTTAAGTATAATGAATTTCTAACGATGGTAAAGCTACAAGGGATCCAGAGTTCAAACGACATAACCAAAGGGTAAAAAAGAAAAAGAGAACAGGAGGAATCACGCGCTGGAATTAAAGTAAATAAATAACGAAACAATGAACGATGAAGTGGTCCAGGGATCAGCGACAGAGAAAATAGCCAGCAATGCAAAAAAAAAGGAAACATATTAATGAAGAAAAGTCACCTTTGCGGGACATAAGTAATGAAGAAAGGAAAAAAAACACAAACTTAACATTTCCCCCCGCTAAACTCCCATTCCCTTCTCAACTGATCCGCCCACGCCATCACGAAGTACACAACTCCAGCAGGCAGAACACATTTTACCCCAACTTCTTTCCAATCCCAACGCCGGCCACCCCATTTCCCACCCCCACCCCACCGCTTCCAATACGCCCGCCGATTCTCCTCCACCGTCGTCGCATTTATCGCATCCAACGAGGACGAGCCAACAACACCCCCCACAGGAGCAGCACCACCACCCGCCACACCACTGCCATTCGAACCAGCGGCAATTTCCTCAACGATTTTCGGCGGCTCCGGACGCTTTTCCCACCACAGATTACTCGTCACCCAGATCTGCACGCTGCGGCTCATACACGTTGTCGTGCCAATGACCGCCCAGCAGATGACGGGCCGTTTCTCGTACTCGAGGATGGTGAGCGTCAGGTGGGTTGCAGGCCAACAGATGCCCTGAAGCGCGAGGAGGCGCACGAGGGTAGACAGGGGCGGGTAATATAGACGCCAACGGGTCAATAGACCGGTGGCGAGGCAGAGGCATTGGTAGCCTGTGAGGATTGCCTGCGGAAAGATGAATATGAGTTGATCGACGATGGCTAAAGAAGGCTTAAAGGGAAGAAAGGGTATAACATGGACTTGAGGTTCGGTTCATTCCGAATAACGTTGAGAAAGAATTACGAGTATTCGGAGGAAAAAAGAAAAGAAATTAAGGGGAAAAAGAAACGTGTTTGCTTACCCAAAGGGCTGAGATGAAATAGTCGACCCGTTCGGGTGGGGGTCGTGTATTAGGCGTGTGGTTGTACGTCGGTGGCTGATATATGTGGTATAAGTTATACGTAATGCCGAAAATTGCTGGAACAATGGAAAGCAAGCGAGAAAATTCAAAAAGAAGCGGTGTGAGCCGTTGCTCGAAAGTGTTGGGTGGGATGAGAGGTCCGGAGGAAGGGATGATGCGAGCGGTGGGTAGATGGCGCGACTAGAATTCGGGAAAGGGATCGTTTAGCATATCTCAATTAGGGTATTCCGAAAGACAAGACAAAGGGGCGGTCGTAGAAAAATGTAGCAATATATAAATAATACTCACAGGTTCGTCTGTTTCTGTTTCTGTCTCCCCCGCACACAGCACACCAGGAGTAGTGGTTATTGGCTTATCACGCACACGCGGCGTACTGCTCGATGCCAATCGAAATATTCGGCTGCGTAGACCTTGGGAGGAGGACAGCCTCGTCTGGCTGGCGATGCGGGAAGTATAGATCATCCCTGTGTCATCCCGATCATCCTCGGTATCAGAGCTCATAGGTTGGAATGTTTGCTGTTGCGGAGAGTGTTTGGAATAGGGTGGAGGCGAAATTGCGTGCGGGTCAAAGAGAAGAGGCGAGGAGGCAGATTTACGAGCTAGGAAAGCGGTGGTCGAACGCGAAGCGGCAATCGGATAGACCTGAGCTGGTGTGAACACGACTTGTTTGGATGACGTGAATTCGTTGGAAGAAGAGCGCGTTCTACTAGGTCTGTGCTTCGCCTTCTGTAGTGTACCCGGTGCGATTATGGTTTCCGTCCTCGAGGTGTGATGTTTAGAGAATGTTGGCAGTCCTCCCCGTACGAAATTAGGGGGAGATGGCTCTGCCAGAATGGTCGGAGGATCAAGGGCACCAGCGAAACGATAGTTCACGGGCTCCTCGTATTGTTGGCAGGTCTTCGCTTTGGAATCATGAGCACCAAGGTCGGTCGATTGCCCGAGAGGCCTCTGTGAAGAAACGGAGAGCATTGTCAAGATTGAGAATGCGAGAAAGAGGGAAGCAAACAGATACCTGTCCTGAAATAGAAGAATTTGAATATGAGAGATTGAATCAGAGGTATGTTTTCCAAAACTTTTCGTCGCACGCGAGAGTCCCTGCAAATGCCCAATCGGGCCTCATTTGAAACCCCGACGCGCAGCCGGCGTTCATAGTATTTCTCTGTTCTGCCGCACTCCAACGTGGGTGCGACTCAACTGCTCACTTGCACGGTCCGTACTTGCGCCATTGTAAAATTTCGCGACTACCCCGTTTCATTTCGAGGGTTTTTACTAGTTCTGGGTCTCTATTCCATTGTTATCTCCCGACTGGATGCGACCCTCTCATTGTCTGCCAGCCTCAAAATGCACCCCTGTTTTTCAGCGATACTTTATCATGTCGGAATTCCTGTGGCACTTCCCAAGATCTATGCTTGTCACCCTCAGATCTTCAGACCTCTTTTCTGGCATGCAAATTCAAAGATCTCGTATACAGATTCGCTTCTGCAATGACATACCGGCTTTTGTGCATGCGAGAACTACACCCTTAAATGTACGGCGAGTTCTAACGCAGCGCTATTTGCAAGCGAGTTCCATTGCTGATGTGCAGGTTATGTCTGTTGCCACAAGATAAATCTCAGAGTATACGGGCTTCCGACTGCGGCTTCCAACATCAACTTCGATATCCTGCTGTTCCTACTGGACTCAGGCACTACTACTGTAAGGTGGAGCGATGTTTCCATCAGCTGCCCTTGTTTCTCGACGGATAAGAACCACTAAGTACGTTGATATTACATGACTATGGAACCTGAATATGTGATTTTCAGGCATATGACACAATGTCGATAACAGGTGCCTCTCTGAGTCTCTCGCTCTCACCGACTGAATCACGGTGATTTGATCGTGGGTTCGTCTTCTTCGTTCCTGACAGTCTATGATAATGCTATGATCTATGCTTTCGCTCATCGTGAATTCCATTGCGTCATATTTAGCATCATGGACTATTATCATCGTCCCCCTCGTTATTGTTAGTTATTGTTATCATCGGATTCCTGCCCGGCTACATATGTACTCCTGATATCTCTCGGCGAAAACGCGGTTTTCCAATGGCTCGCCGGTTATCGATGATCGTCAGTGTTGTCCGGGCGATCTGAATCCAAGAGAGAATTCCGCTCCAAAGCGAGTCCCAGAGGCCAAGCACAATCACAAGTTCTTACACAACAACACAATTGAATCCCAAAATCCGCACGGTCCAGGACAGTTGAAATCATGCTGAACCTTTGAATCCTCGGCTGCTTTGCAGTGAGGTACCTTGATGTACTCGTTCAAAGCTCTCATCCCGCTAGATCCCGCTCTGCATATTAGACTATAATAGACGATCGCCGGTCCGAGCATGATTAGGATTGCTTTGTTTCCCCCATTTGAATGATATCGACCATCGATCCCAAAAATCGATCACTGGCATCCCCTTTCAAGATCAAGCTTCAAGGCAGGTCAAACCTCAAGAGAAATGACACACCGATCATCGTTAGGAGGCTAATCCTCTATTTATTCGACGGGATTCTCAGCAACTGAATGGCCGATTCAGACAGAATCCAGGAGAATCCGGATACCTACACCATATATATGGAAGCATCTTCGTAGAACTTTCATTACTTTAGGAGAAAGTATCCTAAGTATCCCCAGCGATTTGAATGCAAGATCAGTAACAGTCTAGAATACAGTATTTACCCCTGCTGCCCACTCTAAAATGCTATCAAGAAGGCGCATAAACTGTTTATAGAGCCTTGTAGGCGATAGGCGGACATAGATCTTATCACGCAAGATTGTCAGTTTCGATACCAACAAACCCCAATTGAGTTCCTCCAGAAAACACCGAACCTAATTCACAAAAGACACAGAACAAGCCAAGAGATTGAGCAGTGGTTTGGTGGTTGTCATTCATGCGAGAGAGAAAGAGGGAGCCCAAAGCCGTCGACATCAACGGTCACGCAGCATCGAGTCAGCTAGCAAGCAGGTAGGTAGGATACGTAAATACGTGCAGAAAGCGATAAAACATCGATAAAATGGGAAAGAAGAAGAACGGGAAATAGCAAACAGAACGATACGATGTCATGCTGGCAAGTGGTCTAGCACTGATCTACTTAGGCATGCCCAGATCGTACGCACTACCATTAAACAAATAAGGGCAGAGCATCGGACCGGTTGAAATTATAATGGGGATGGATGGGGCGAATTAGAGGTAAGAACGTGGCGGTCGGGTCTGAACATGGCGATGCATTGACAGGAGGGCGTGCAGGCAAGTTGCATGAATGGATGGATGGATGCGTTGATTGAAGGCGGATGGGGTGGAGTACTGGTTGTAAGTACTTTTGTCGAGGCAGAATCTTGCTACGTGAAAATAATAGTACGAGTGGATGAATAAATAAGAGTCAAAAGATAATCGATCGAAGGATGGTTGGGAGTTCGAATTCGAGTGTGACAAGAGGCGGGTAGGTCAAGATCTTCAGTGGGGCATCATACCCGTAGCAATTTGATTCAGCTGAGCAGCCATATCCGGGTAACTCTTGAGGAACTCGACTTGAGACGACGTCGCCTAAGCACAAAAACAAGTAAGCACCACCACCAAGAAGGAAAGATCCCCAGACAGATGGATCTGAACTCACAAACTGGTACGTCAACGCATTCACCAACTCAGGCTCGCTCCGTGCCAATTCCGCTTGGCGCTCGAACATCTTCACCGCTTCGCCGATCTTGCTTTGCTGCAAGCTCAGCTGTGCGAGAGTCGCCACCGCCGCCTCGCACTCGTCATCAATGCGCAGAGCTTCATGACAGCATCGCTCGGCAGCTCCAATATCTTGCTTCCATTGATACAGCGCCAAGCCCTTGTTCACGAGTGGAAGGACGTTGGGTGGTGATCTGAGCAGGGAAGAATTATGAGTAAGAAGGGAAAAGAAGGTCGAGTAAGTAACGAACTTCGTTTTTTCCAACTCGATGGCCTTCTCAAACTTCTCAACAGCTTCCTCATACCGTGCTTGATCCAGAAGCAGCTCGCCGCTGTGATGGACACAGTCAGAGAAATTCTTCTCTATAATATTTGGATCCTCACTAGTAATTGCTCGGTTCACTCCTTGTGGGGAATTGCCGCAGTGTCCTCCTAAACGTCGCCATGCTCTTCGCAAGATCCCCCATCTTGTACTGGGCAACAGCCAGCTGGATATGGCTGAATACGAACTGGTCGTCCAGCTCCGATGATTGAACGTAATTTGATGCCGCGTCCTCGAATTGGTTCATGATGAAGAGGACTAAAGATGAAAATATCAGATTTCTGAAAAAATGGGAAGAATTAATAAAAAAAAATGACGAACCTTGTCCACGATGATAATAAATATCAGGGTCCTTGCTATCCGCCTTGATTGCCTTCTCGAAGCACTCAAATGCAGCTTCGGGGTTACCCTGCTCCATGTGCACACTGGCGATCTTCACCAAACTCTGAGTGAACTCTGGCACAATCTTCACACTTTCTTCCAAGTCAGCTTTGGCACCTGCTACCTCGCCCATCAAAAATCTATGGAGCGACAATAAGTATGGATGCTGTTGAAGTGACGAAGAAAAAAAAGCGCACTTAAATGTCCCTCTCAGGTTCAAAGCCTCTGCGCGACCGGCATCCCATGACACGCCCTGCTCGATTGCCTCGTTGATGAGTGTCACGGCGTGGGTGTAGTCCGCGGCATCCAGCGCTTGGAGACCGAGTAACAATGTTTCATCGCCAGTGCTGGGATTTTCGGGGAGAGTCGGGTGGGGTCCTGTACGCGGAAGGGTGATTTTGAGTAAAGATTCGTGGTGTTTCGCGGAACAGAGGAAGGGATATAAAATAATATAAAGGTTAAGTTCTTCAGTTAATTTCAGAAACGATGATGGGGATAAAGCACTGACGTGGTCTGAACGCGGCGAAGTATGCCGAAATAAACGTGAACGAGGGCAATCGCGGTTCGCGTTGCTGAATGGCACAAGAAACCATGTAAGTGTTCATGAAACAAGAGTCGAATAAGGCCCTGAGCTCGCCTTCAGTAATTCCTGCGCCTTTTGGGCTGCCAAAACTTTCAACACTCTCTCCACCGCACTCGCCGTGGTCTGATTTTGGAACCGGTCCAGAATGGTTGCCGCAGTGAAGTCTGCAGATTTAATGGTTATATTAGTCCTTGCTCGCATGAACCAAAAAGAAGAGTAGAAGCCGAGTCCCTCCGCGTCATGGGTTTCCAACAGCAAGCGAAATGTACATCACACTGAATGGACGAACCTCTGAGAGCCTCTTCCCACCGCTGCAAACCCTCGAGAGCTGTGGCTCTTCGGTTGAGCGCCTTGATATACTTGGAATCCAAGGCTAGCGCTGCATCACAATCTTGTAAAACCAGGTCGAACTTGGGGGGCGTGACGTTGATATAACCTGTTTGAAACATGAACATTAGAAGGCGCGAACACGAGACATTGAAGAGTGATGGAGATAGACCGTTAATGAGAAAAGATATAGCGGTTTGAAAATCCATACACTCCGACAAGGTAGTTTGGCGTATTTACGCGGAAAAAGAACCAACAACTCACATGCTGCCCGATTACTGTAAAACACTGGTTCGCGGGGAGCTACCTGGATGGCACGCGTGTAGAGGTCGGCAGCGGCGGTAAAGTCGCGCGCTTGATAAGCCGCATTGCCTTTGGTCTTGAAAGAGGTGGCAACTTTGGCGCGTTCCTGGATGTAAGTCAGAGAGTCGTAGAATGGAATAAACACACGAGGATGAAAAGAGTTTACACACCTCTTCGGACAGCGCCATTACCTGCTCTGCTGTCAAGCTCTCGTAGTCTTCAACTGCAAATAAACCAGGTTAATGTCGAGTCCTTCGCATGGAAATGTCATTCACCAGTCTCCTCGACGACCGGAGCCTTCGGTTTCCTCTCCTCCAAGATGGGTCCATCAACCCTTCCACCCTTTTTTTCCTTATCCTTCCCACCCTTCTTCGCACCACGACTGCCAGTCTTCTTCTTCTTCTTGCCACTGGTGTCGCTCGAAGAATCCCCGGGAGGTTTTGAGGATGAAGTGGAGGCATAGTACGCCACGCCGAGTCCACCGGCTACGGCGGCTGCTGCTGCAGCGATGACGATGGCCTTTTTGTGCTCGCTGACAAAGTCCTGCACGCGATCGAGCAGAGTGGGAGCTACACTTTCCACTGCGGATGCGGATGCGCCTGGGGTGTCCAGCGGAGCCATTTTATGGTGTGGTGGAGAATGGTGATTGGTGGTAGGAGGGTGCCGCCAATTTCGCGCGTCAACGGCAAAATTTGTTTCGGCTGTCGTGGGAATTTACCATATTCAACTCCCCGTTCTCTCCACGAAGACTCAATCACCTCTGAATTGCCCCAGCCTCATTTCTTACTGTGGTCTCTCGTCGAAAAAAGGTCTCCAATACATTAACCTGAATCTCAACTTTTCGTATCCCCAGAATTTATGCGTCGGATTCAAGAAGATATTCTAACCCGCCGGGTATTCGTTGTGAGCGTACCTCAATTCCTCTACGTATTCTATTTGATATATTCACGTTGTATAGATGTGCTTAGTGAATCAGCGCCCGTTATTTACATGCGGACCCTGGTGCGCGGAGAAATTGTGTCGGTGCGAACATGAACGTTAATAACGTTTCTACGCTTACCTTGGAGCCTGAGCTACATCCAAATATCGTAGTGCCCCCCGAACTTTAAAGGGCAAACCTGTGTGCGATATTCATCGTATCAACCCAATCTCATGTGCATCAGTGCAAGAGGAATCCGAAACATGAAGTCAGAGCCTGTGGCGAGATATGCAACCCATATTGGTAAGGCGCACGCCGCTTATCTTGAGGTACTGGAGTGGGTTCGCGTTCTGTATGATCACATTTCTCATCGCTGACACTCTCAAAAAGTGGAGAACAAGCTCAAGCATGAGTGGAAGTTTTCCAACGTACGAAAGCCGAGAGTCAAACGAATATATAAAATCATCGAGAACAATAATACCTACCTTGCAACCGCATGAAAAATAAGTACAGTCTAAGGTCCGTTCAAACCTAATCCTTACGTGGATCGTTGATTCATACGCGCAGTAGCACCGGAAGTGGTTTTCTTTTTTCTCCTCACAAGTCTTACTCGGAAAGGCTAAATATGCCTGAGGTCATGTATTGCCCTCCCGGTTACGACCGCGATGAACATATTTGTTTTCTTCCCAGGTTGCAGGTGCTGTTGAATAATTGGCCGAAGTGGTTTATTACAGTCCAACTTGAACTGCTTTCCAATGAGACCATAGTGTTCCGAAGACGGTATCCGACATATAACTTGTTTTCGGGAATTCGAAGCACCTCTATGTATATTTCCCAATCTTTTTTACTTTATAAAATTAAACATGTAAGTAGCTGCTCGCACCCTTCTCTTGGCTCCATCATTGACGACATCAAATAAGAGTGATCCCATCAACATTTTTGCGTCCCCAGCGCAGCTTGAACACCAACGACCAACTAGCGACATTGAACTACGCGATCCTCTCTTTGGCTCTAGGTATTGCGAACGCATGTCCTTCTCCATTTTTGGAACGATGTTCTTCTGCCGAATCGTGGTACCCAGTTGTGATTCTTTTGGGATTGTAACTAAGCCTTTCCTTCCCTCCAACCAGCGGCTCAATTGGCCACAGAAGAGTGCTCACCCATCGTGTCCTATCTCCCAACGGATTGCCCCACGATGTTATCATTGGATTATCTCGGGACCCTTGCTTCGAATCTTGAAGTTCGTCGCAGTTGAACGTTTCTCACCACTTGGCCCCGTCACCACCAATTCCGCGAGTTCGCGTCATTGTCCATGGCTTTACGAGGCTCGTACATTTCCCAATTACAAGAATCGAGTATCAGTCTTCATTTCATTTTATTTTTAGGGTCCTAAGATTTTCTCAACACCACCCCAAACGACCTTGGTACAAGACGATGTCGAAGGCGTTCGACAGGGATGTGGCTGGCACCATCCTTTAAATACTCGCCACCCCCGCCAGGTCACGCTCAGAACGCGATGCGCATCGACGTTGAGCGATAAACGATCGAATTTAAACGATCGAAATACAGCGGCAAACACTCGAAGAGTATAAAGCTGGCGTGGATTTATCATCCACTCCCCGGCGACTCTTCCACCACCGATCGCCCACCCAACAAAGCAAGAACCCGACCTACCTACCACGCCCACCCAACCCCTCAACCCATAACTCGTCCACAATGGGTACGTATTCACCTCCTTTTCCTCCTCGGCGTGTACCTAACTCGCCGCCGCAGACGAAGAAGCGGACTCTGAGTCCGCAGATGAAGAAGGTACGCCCTTGATTTTCCCTTTCCCATCCCGCCATTTACCTAACTCTGCCCGCCGTAGACGACGACCCCCTCCCTGACTGTAAGCCCTCATCGCGGGTCCCTACTCTGTCCGCCTTTTCTCTAACCATCCCCGCCGTAGACGAAGAAGAAGAAGCAGATCCCTTCGGGTACAACGGTGCGCCATTACCTTTTTTTTCATCCTCGCCGTTTCTCAAACATACCCGCAGTTGCTGTCAACCCCGTCGCTGGACCCGCCTCTCGCGAGGTGAAGCCTCACGAGGAGGGGGAAGAAGATGAAGAAGATGACGACGACGACGACGACCTCGAGGTCTTCACTGGTGCTGGTACATACCCTCTCTCATTCATCAACTCGCCTTGAACCTATTTAAACCCACCATCCAGGAAACACAACCCCGTCCAGCACCTTCCTCTCCCAGCGCCATGGCCAGGACACCGCCATGGCTGATACCAAAATCAATGCAGGTACGTTCTCATTGTTACCACCTTCATTCCTTCTCTTCCATGAACCTCATCTTCCTCGCCGCCGGTACTACCGAACCTCCTTTCAAGCCCGCCTCAGACCAAGACGCCTTTAACTTCCTTAAAGACATCCTACGCGGCGGCCCCTCTGAAGCCACCATGCTCGCCCCAGGTCAGAACCAGGATCTTTTGGATGCGCTGGGGGCTATCCGCTTCGAAACCTTCACCGCCAAACCTTCGCAACATGGTGCGGCCATATCCACCTTGAAAAAATATTGCCTGGCCGAGCTGGACGAAGATGACCTATCGTACACTAGCCTTAACATCGCCACGTCCAATCAGCCGAAGGGTCCTGTATCCACGGGCACCACCGTCAGCAGTATGTCTCGTTCTGTCCATCCCATTCACCCCGCCTTTATCTGATCATCGTCAATAGATGCCGCTAACCCTCCAGTTGTTGTCCCAAAGGCGGCTCGTGTCTCCCAATTACAGGAAGCGAAGAAGGGCAAGCTTCCTTCCGTTTCGAAATCCGCGAAAGGGAAAGGAAAACAAGAAAACTTGGACCCCGCCGAAGTCTTTGATGGGTTGCTCACGCAGTTGACAAAGCTTAAAGTCCTTCAAGGCCCTCGGAGCAGGCAAACTCTGGACCCCGACGGCCTGCCCATCTCCAGTACGTCCACGTCCACGTTGTGGTGTCAATTGCGTTCCTTATCTGTCTTCGATGTAGCCTCTAAGCAGAAGAAGGCGGTCGCTAGGTCACCCTCCATTCTCGATGCCGTTCCCACTAAGAGGACTTCTCTGCCACCGTATAAACCTGCGGGCGGCAGGGTTTTCATGCCCGTTACGAATGCAGCTCTGAGGCGCACGAGCGGCGATGTTCCCAAGCACGTCCACAATGATGGTCTCAAACGCGTCGACAACAATTTTCTCAAACGCGTCGACAACAATGGTCTCAAGCATGTCGACAATGCCGTTCTCAAGCACATCAACAACGCTGTTCAGAACAAGGATATCGTTACTTTCAGCGGTGCACCTCGTGCTTCCAAATCCTTCGCTGCTGCTGCATTAACAGACATCGACATCAACATGGGCGACGCTCCCACCCAGTCCATCGGTGGTTCCATCGTGCAAACTCAGGTTCTTGACACATCCTCACCATCTGCTCCTCCCGCCGCCAATGTACCGATTGGTAGGGCTCCTTCCATCGTCTCCTCTTATCGCCCCGTAACTAATCCTGCCCGCCATAGATGCTGATCAACACATGGGCGCGCCCGACTTTCAACAGGCTGCCGGCCCCTGTCATCTTCAACCCATTCCCTTCGCAGATATTGAAATGGAGCCCAACCAGGACTCTCAACTCCCTGACACGCTTATTGAAGCTGACGACCATCTTATGAGCGAAGCAGCGTCTATTAAGCCACAACCCGACCTGGAGATGCGGATTGACGATGAGACCGATGAAATCAAAGCTCAAGTCAGCCATATGGAAGACATCCAGACCATTCCAAAGGCTTCGGTTAAGCCATGCGGTTATGTTCCGTCATTCTTCATTGTCGCTCCTCTTGAATTTGTGTTTGGATCTGCCTTTCCTCCAATCATTGGTCATCGTCGCACCTATTCAGAAGCGTTTTCGGTCGAGGAGCGGTTCTACGGTACTAGTCCCCGGAAGAAATCCAAGCGCTATGTACCTCAGGAATGCGACGATGCCGATCCTTCCGTCGCCAGCTCCAGCGCTGCTTCTTCGGTCACTGTTCTCCCTCCCTTCGTCTCTGTCGCCCCATCTATTGACATCGCTCTCACCAGTGCTGCTTCCGTGGGCCCCACCCTTGCGTATATCTCGAGCAAGCGTCGCAGCCACGAGGAAGCATTCTCCACCGAGGAAGACCATCCCCTCCCAGTTAATGATTCGAACTATGTTCCTCCTCGCGAAACCACCACAGCAGGTTGTGAGGATGCGCTTTCTACCAGCTACGAGGGTCATCGGAGCCCAAAGAGATGCAAGGTCGCCCACGATTTCTCGCCCGAGCTCGCCTGTGAAATGGAGCTCGAAGCGACGACGAGAGGGTTCGCAACGTCGACTATTGTATCTGGAGCTTCCAAGCGTCAAACGGTTATGAGGAAGGGAACCAGATATCGAGCTGGTGGGCTACGTGGAGATGACGGAGTTGTCGTTGTGGATGGCATGGAGTCTAAATCCTCCCGTGCGTAGCTTTTCTGCGTTTACCTCCCTTCCATTGCTGACGTGTTCAATTCTACAGGTGCTGGACCTGCTCGTCAAGTCATCAAAAACAAGAGATACTTCGGATGTGACAAGCGTGTCCCTCCGGCCATCGAGAAGGCACCCGTCATCGTGGTGAAGGAGCCTGTTATCGTTGCTGTTGCCGTTGCCATTTGCCCCATTGCCACTCAGCCTCAGGAAGTCACGGAACGACCTCAGGAAATCAGGGAACAGCCTCGAGAAATCAGGGAACCCGGCCTCCCTCAAATGCGCAGGAATGCACCACCACCTCTCAAGGCCCCTGAGAAACTCGCCCGTCCAGTTCCTTTCGCCGTGCCGCTCCGTCGCGCGACCCCGCCTCCATTCAAAGACAGGTCGTCAACTCCCGAATACGACCATGCGGTTCGCAAACTCCGCCCTGGTGTCCGCCTGGCCCCTCCTCCACCCAAGAGGATGGGCAGGGAGCCAATCGAAGATGAGAAGGTCAATGTCAAGGTTGGGCTCTTTCCCAGTGTGAATTGGATATTCTTCGGGGGGTAATTTGTTGGCGGCTCTCTGTAAGTCATCAATTTGCGTTATTATTCTTCGTCTCCATGTATTCAACATTATCGCTTTCGCAGATGCAGGCATCTTCAAACTGCTATCGATGTTTGGATCCATTGGCTTAGCGCCTTTGGTTCTAAGCTTGCTCTCGTCGGGAATCTGTTCATGCCGTGAATGGTCCGACGATGATCCAGCTCAAGTGCGCACCTTTAATTCATATTCTCCTGATCTCATTAGATTTAACTCTTGTGTCTTCACTCGTAGGGGACGCCTTGTACTCTGGATCGTCACGACCCGTACGCTATGTATCTCACGCGATCTACCACTGGCTGGTTATTTACGCCAGCATCAACGGCTTTTCCTCTGCTTTCTTATTTCGCGGTTAAGCATCTGGCATCGCTCGGTGCCGCCGATCATCTCAGGCCTTTTGTCCCTCGATGAACCGCTTCGATTCCCTGCTGTACTGTCGACAATGTTCAAGGCGTCAAGCCACTCGAGTTCTGTCGGCGCCATGCTCCGTCCTACCGCACCTTGAAACCCTGCTCCCACTCGGTCTCGAAGTATTTTCCTCCTATTATCATCAAGAGGCTTCGATCTATAGCCGGGTTCTCTGGCAACAATGTTTCCCTCGATATAACTGCTTCACAGACATCCAACTTGTCAAACCACTGAGCCTGGTTAAGGCTCCATCCTCTCGTTTAACTGATCTCTATATGGTGCCTTCATATCAGGATGCTTGCGATCTAAGAAGACCTTTACTGGATCTATTCGTCTCTTTCTCTCGTCCTGTCTATTTTCCTGGATTACTCTGCCTTGAGCCCCTGGCTACTTAGTTTATGGCGATCAACCGACCGCTTTACGATTCTCGGCTCTGAAAAACCCTTCGCGGCTCACAGGAACTTTTCAAACGGTCAACAGGACCTCTACGGCATTTACGACCTCACGGGCGTTGATTTGCGATGCCTAGTTTGCGATGGTGGATGCATACACCCTAGCTTATGCTTCTCGCTCTTGAAATTTTCGCCGCTTAAAGGAACTTTGCGAACGGTCATTGGGACCCTTGTGACTTTTACGACTATTACGACCTCACGGATGTTGCTCTGCTATGCTTAGTCTGCGACGGTGGAGGCCTACCCCTTAGCAAATGACGCGGACCAATGATACATCCAACGACCCACCACTTTATGATTCTCACTGCTTAAACCCTCGCAACCATACGGTCGTCAGGACCTTCATTACCTTCACGACCTTTTACCAACGTTCACGACCTTTCACTACCTCACAGATGTTATTTGGCGATGCCTAGTTTGTGACGGTGACGGCCTCCACCTTAGCAGACGAAGTGGACCAATGATATATCCAACGAACTTGCATGAAGACTCTATCTCGCACCATACCTTCTCTCAAGTACTCCACAAGTACTTCAAATTTCATCAACCGTGGACCGATCTAGTATCCGTTATAATTTCGTGAGTTCTCTACCGTTCTCAACTCACATGCACGGTTTCTGATCAAAATTCTCCACTCAGCCGTCGTTATAAAATATTCCTTCACTTGAACGATCATATCGAACAACCCAATCTCTCGAGTCGATTTGCCTCCAATCTCGTTTTTGTCGATCACATCAACACCGCATCCTATTTCTATCTGTGCAACGACTGCATTTCTCCTATCATCATCGCAAGAAAAGCCAAATAAAACGCCATATATTTCAACCCTACCTCTGTTCGATTTGTCCCCCAACTTGTATCTGTCGATCCCACCACCTCCACAACGTATTTCGACCCGTGCGACGCCAGATATTTCGCCTGCATATCCGAGTCAGCTGCCTCTCAACTCAAAAAACACCACAAAATCTCCCTGCGCCCCTCCCGCTGGTCGGATAGACGCCGACGAGAACCAAAAACACGGACCATCAATGAACTCTTTGTAGATTCGCCCAACATGTAGTATGTACACAATGTAGTTTCTCCCCTCCGATTTTCTACGTGGATTCCTTCCGGTTTTCATTGATCGCTCTTGAGTTTCGCCATTGATATCTATATCCCTTTTATCTCTTCCAGCGTAAGTATACAAATCCATTAAGTATTACAAAGCATTCTTGTACCACCAACGAGGCGCGCGTTTCTCAGCCTCTTCGTCATCCAGAGCCACTAGGTTTCCTTGAAATCTCCGCGTGATGCATTGCCGCCAAATTTTCTTGAAGCTCTTTAACCTTGCTTGAGAGATACTCCACCTTCGACGTATACTCTTTACGCTCCTTTGACACCTGCTCAGCGTCAGCAACTCGTCTCTCTTCGGCAACCCGTTTTTCCTCTTCAAGCTCCTGCTGCCTTTTTATCAGTAGGCGCCGCTCCTCTGCCCAAGCTCCAGCTTGTGCGACAAACGTTCTGTGAATTGGTTTCGACTCTTCCTTCACGGTGTGCGTGAGGAGCTCTTCCGCGGCCGTCTCTATAACTTGGTCTTCGTCGGTGCCCACCGCTTTCTCACAACTCTGCTTTGTCGAGCCTTTCCCCCCATCGACATGATCTCGCAATGAAGCCAGCAAGGTGCTCTCCGCTTGCTTGATAAGCTGGCTGTTCTTGATCCCAAACTCAACTTTTGTGTTGATAAAATCCAACAAAATGTCTGCGTGCCTTTCGATCGTCACAGAATGCGTTCCTTTTCTCGGTGGGACGTGCGCTATATTCGGTGACGACCGTTCCTGCTTAGGACGTCCCTGGCGCCCAGTTTGAAACTGATTCTGTGGCACCTGGGCCGTGGGTAGAGCAAAGAAGGGACCCACAAATTGTCCAGAAGCTGGTTCTTGTATAAACGGTGAAGAGACTCCCGAATGGTCATGGGGAACACCGTTTAAGAAGTGCGACGCATTTGGGATCACATCCTGGAATACCGACGGCTGTGGATATACAATACTCTCCGTCTGTGGGTGCGGTGCCACGGGAACTGAGTCTAAGCGCCGTTGTGGTTGTCGATTCGTCCTATATTCGTGTTCCTGGGGTGGTTGTGGTATCCCGCGATGCTGTCCGGGCATTTGAGGAGTGAAGATGGAGAGACTTTGGATAGGAGGGTTGACCGGATACGGATACATAAATGGGAACGCCAGATCAGGATTGGAAGGCGTGGAATAATTATGCCTAGGTGATGCAGGTCGGGATGGCGGACCTGACGGAGGAAGAGGACTGGGAAGGTGTATCGGAGCCACCCGATCTATCGGCGAACTAGCTCCAGAAGGCGGTTGAGAGGGGGGTCGGGAATTAGGTGCTGAAACTGGGGTATGGTTTCTGAATGAAGTTCGAGAAGGGACTGAAGCGTTAGAGCGATGAGAAACAGGGCTAGGATGTTTCGGATATGGCCTACTGGATGGATTTGGAGACGACATGCTCGAATCCGCTTGCGTAGGTTGGGTTCGTGGCTCCATTAAATCGGGAGTCATGGATTTTGTTGAGTGAGATGACTTTTGGGCGGTTGGAGTCTTGATGAAACTCGGTATTGAATTTGGGGGCAATGATGTTATTCCCGATCGCTTCGCTCGCTTTTCCGGTTCAGTTTCTGTTCCTTCTCCTGGGGGACTATCTTCCCTTTCTAGTTCACGTTTCCGCTTTGAGACTAGGAGGTCATCTTCAATAACCGTGTTTGGGTTTGAAGGCGTGGCGAGGTAAGGCTGTTGGGAATCGGTCGCGTCCTCGGTTACATTAGTAGGCGCAGATGGACCTGGAATTGTACTCGGACCTGCATTTGTTACGGTGGTTGACATGAAATTTGTCCTTCTTGAGGCGTAAGAGCAGGTGCTGGTTGAGGAACAACGGCGAACGCGAATGGCCCCTAACTTGTGTCAAAATTTCCGATCCGGCGCACGTGGCCATTCGCGCTGATTAGATTAGATCAGATCAAGTAGTACGTTATGTCTTCTTGCTGTCTTCGTTTCCTCACTCGCCTCTAAAGAAAGCTCAAAAATTAGTCCCCGCCTCAATTCAGCCCCCGAGATGCATCTGAAATGATAGGAGAAAATAACACGTCGAGATTCAAGAAGGGAAATATGAAGGGCAACAAAAGAGCAATTTACCGGTTGTGGGAACTGGCTCGTCCGGGGCTTTTGGCTACTATTACATCCTCCAGCTGTGGGGATTCAAATCACGCGGGATATTCCGCACAAATAGGGTTCAAGTGTGTGTACTTGAAAGAAACCACCATTGCACAAACTCGATTAGACTCAACCACTGGGATCAACAATGTTCGCACTCTGGGATGCCGATGGCAACGAAATTCGCGACGAGTACCCTCAAAATGGAGCCTCATGACATTCTCCTTAATCCAGAAAATGCAGACTTTGACCTGGACGTCATCATTGGTAAATTCAAAGAAATCGACGGTTCGGACATCATCGCTCTTCACAAGCTAGCGCAGAACCACTACTTTGTAATTAACGTTCCCTAGTAGCATCCCAAAATCTCTCACTCCTATGAAAAACCTCTCATCTAGGTTTTCGACGCATCTACGAAGGACGGCAGGCACTACATCGTTAGGATCGGTTTTTGCAAGACAAACTTCGGCGCGAGTGCGAGTTCATGCGATGGATCTCTTCTTCGAAGAACATCCCAATGCCAGCGGTCCATTATTACAATGCGAGCCACGCTGCACCATATATTATCACGGACAAATGCAAAGGGAACCTTTTGATCGATGCTTTTGGCATTCTTCCCTTCGAGGCAAAGGTCATATTTCACTATTATCTATCAATATTTTATGCTGAATCCATTCACGGGGCAGATATCCAACATACGTTCCTATGCACGTATTGCACTTGATTTATTCCGCGTCGACGCGCCGAATGGGATCGGCAGTATCTCTTCCTTCAAATCAACCGCAGATGGGAGTGAACTCGTTCTGGGTCCGTATATCTTGCCTTCTGGTCTGCATACTCCATCCAGCATCTTCCAGTCTATCGAAGATTATTTCAAGTGGCTTACTTCCGTCAAATGACCTCGACTTCGGTGGGAACTACAAAACCAGACCTCGACGAAGCCCAAGTCAGCTTGAAGCGACTTGAAAGCCTTATCTCGCAGTCCGTCTCTGGCTACAACGACGCCGCGTTTCTAAGAGGCGTACCATCACATCAAGACTTCTGCGCACAGAACGTTTTCATCAATGGCGAAGGCCTCATCACAGGACCACAGGTATCATCGACTGGGAGTTCCACATGGTCAAACCGGCTGTGTTGGCCGCAGCCTATCCATCTTGGATTCGCTATGATGGAGTCGTTGACCCTCGGTTCGCTGATAAAAAAGGACGATTTTCTTCTTTCTGGGCGGTTAGTCCGGTGGATGCAAAAAAATTACAAGAGGAATACGATGCAGTATGTGCTGATAATTTCATTCAACCCAATAAAACTAATTTCAGCTTCAGATTGTGAAAGAAGAGGATCCCGAATATTACCGTGCTTTGAAAGCCGGCGAATTTTGTCGCATGGCAGAGGAATGGTTGTTGAACGAAAGAATGGACATCGGGTGTCGGCGTATGAAAGCCTGGCTGGACAATTCACTTGAGTGAAATGTCCTTGGCAGATCATGTCATTGCAAATATGGCCTATCTTACTCGCGTTATTGAGTCGACTGTGCATCGAGTAAGGGGCTAGCGCCCGGCATAATGGAAAGCGCAACGCGTACTACGCACCGGCCAGACCATTATCAGTCCAGTCAGTGGTAGGTATTACTCCAATGTCAACTAGAATTGTGAAGCCTGTCTAACCCATTACGATGAGGCGATCTCTTGATGAGCTCGGTCATCTTGATACCCCCTCGCAATGCCACTTCGACCTTGTTCAAGCACGCTCGGGGCGTCTTCACCGATGTGCATCTCTAACCCTCGGTACGTCCGTTGTTGCAAGAATTGACCTTGAAAATACAAGAACGTCAGAATGTTCTGCATTTACCATCGAATTACACCGACCTGCAGCGCTCTCGATCTTAGCGACCTGACCATCCTGATTTCGAAGTACCAGCGCTGAGGTGCCTTCCACAAGGGTAGCCACTTCCCGCTCGGTCCCTGGATTTGAACATTCAGATCGACCGCGTACGACACCAGCAATGAAAACCCACCGCCATATTGCTTGGCCTGACGATAAGTCCCAGTGATGAGCGAGAACACCGGTCGATCGGGATCATTTTCATCGCCTTCTTCTCCCTCATCTTGTTCAGGTTTCGCTTGGTCTTCTGTATGAATGTCATAACTATTATTTAGAACTCTTTCACCAGGAAATTGAGACAGACCCTCTTTGGCGTCGGCCAAAAGCCGTCCAAAATCTAACACATAGCGCCCTGTCCAGCTTTGTTCCACTTGCATGGCGATCTCAAGCTCATATGGCGTTACTATTGGTCTCAGGAAGTCCTGTGAAGCAGCAGCATCAGCCATGCGAAATTGTTTCTTGTTGAGAGCCTCTCAATACCTTCTCTCCTGCGACCAGACTATTTTCGGGGCACGCCACCAGGACGAAGCATTCCACCTCGAGAAAATTCGCGAGCTTAGCAGGGTTGAGCTTCCCTACACTGATAGTGTAGCTTTTCTTACGTCTCCGAGCAAGGAGCTTGCGAAGGTGTGAAATTAGAGGTAGGTACGACGCTATCGAAATTTGAAGGTTAATCTGCGAGGAAGCCCAGACGAAAACGAAATGACTAACCAACGCCCAAAGTGCCAACCAGAATACCGAACACATCAGCATCGCGGGCCTTCTGAACGGCAGCATAACGCCGCATCAAAAGCTTGTTCGTTCGTCCGGAGGCGAGGACTGCTGTGCCTTTGGAAGGCGAATACGTGTATACCTAAGGGATGGTTAAGCTGTATTAGATACCAAAAAGATGAGGGAACCGACATCACAAGAAGCGTTGGTCATGAGGAGGTTGGTTAATCCTAGGCTTTCTTCCCCGATATAAAATACTGTAGTATGTTCCAGCGGAATCTCGACGTTGCTGGGTTCCTGATGTGCTCCAGGCGTCTCAGAAACACCAGTGGTCTCGACGTTGGTTGACACGCCAGGGGTGGCTGAAGCCGCTGTGCCAACCGGTGTCGAACTGGTTTGTATCTCGTTGTAAAACACCGGTATCGATGGGTTCCTCGCGGACAACAATTCGCGGAGAGTGGCGAGTATCGCACCTGGAACCTTTCGTTGAAGGTTTTAAATTCAAGGGATGAAGATAGAGAGACCGACGAGCCAGATGTGTATATACAACGTCGTGTTTGATTAAAATCGCCTTTCGATCTTCATTTAAACCCAGGGGATTTTCAGCATCGAATGCACGGATAAGCTCATTGATGCCGGCCTGCACATTTAGCAATTTTTGTCCGAATACATAGATCACTGGGAGGCGGGACGTCCTAGAAGAGCGAGTGGGTAAAAAATCAGGAAGGGCATGGTGAAACTTGCGCACAATGTCATACAGGCGTGTCCGTAGTGCACCACAACATCTGAATTGACGTGCTGGGCAGCTACCTCGTCCACACAACAACTTTATGAGAAATATTGAACCAATATTGTTTGGCGTCCAGGTTCAGAATAGGGAGATAAGATAAGATGCAAAAATGTCAACGTCCGCATTACGCGTATGATACCACGGGTACGCGTACCTGCCATAAGAGGTGTCGGCTAGAACATACAATTCACTTGTACTCGTGGAATCTAATTCAGATATTCGCGATTTGAGGCGTCGGAAGATTGGCACTGAGTCATGCAGGAGTTCATCCGGAAATTGAAGTGCGATCTACATGGCAAAAGGTAGGTGAGTTTCTGGTTCAAGGAAGTTATATAAATGTAAGTTGCATCGCTAGTTGGCGTCCGAGGAAAGGGTACGGCCACATTGGAAGGGCGCATTTAGAAAAGGAGAGACACACACTCGTTGATATCCACCTTTTACCAGTTCCTTCGCCGTCCTCTCAATCTCATAGAACTCCTCGAACGCAACAGTTCCCGAAGAGCCTACATCAGGGCCGTCGGGCTGGATATCGATAGTTCGTGTGATAGCATCTTCCCCTGAGGATGAGAATGAGGTGGTGGGTTCTGAGGACATTTAGGTTCTATATCCCAGATGTAAAATGGCTCTTGGCCCAACTTGTATGGAATCCCAAGCGGAGGATAATGTATATCGGATTGACACTGATTCGAGGAGAAAAACAGAAATTGACACACGAAAAAGGCAAGTCGGCAAATGTGCACGCACGTGATGTATGTACACCGCGTCACCCGGGCCGTCTGCCGCCAATGTACGACAAATGTAAGGCGTCGACCGACATACACGAATGTTAAACTTTTCCTCTTGGGTTCTTTTCTAGTTCTCATTTATCAGAAATATTTTTTCCAGGCCTTATTTCCTCGCGCAGCCTGGAATCTTAGTCAAACATTTGGTCGGCAGGGCATTTAACCACCCGCGAGCAGTAACTTCTTCCAGCGCTAAACTTCGTGATTATTATTCTACATACGGAGTTATGAGAATTACCGAGGTTGGTGGCTCACAAATTTAATCGGTTTGAAGTGAGGCACCCGTTGAATTTCCAATTCGCTAGCCCCTCCTTTCCTCATTTATCGCCTGCCCAGAAAGGAACGTAGCAGCCCTCATTGAAAGACGCAGCTTTTAAAATAGTCGAGCACTCCAAGGGTTAGGTAGATCATACGATAGGGCCAGCTGCAAGATTTGTCTGTCTCTGACGATCTTAAGTACTGGAGTATCCGGCAAGCGCGCAAAAGGCGCTCTTCAGCACATGTACCACCTCTGTGAGACCGTCCAAGAATCTTTCGCTGCTTGTCGGAAAAATCAAAAAAAGCCTATAAGCAACTTATAAAACTTATAGGCCACTTCTGAAACTTATAAGTACATTATAGGTGCGTATCAGCACCATATAAACGAGATATATGCTGCCCTAATCACTGAAATGGTTCGATAGTTACCGTAATTTTTTTTTGATTTTTCCGACACTACAAGCTACAGTCAAGGTACAAAATAATCGGGAACCGAGGGATATAGGACTCAGAGGTTTCGCCTGGGAAATAACGTCCTAGAAGGAATTACCATGGGGCAGCACGCGAGTTTCATTTCACGACGGCTCGAGTAAATCAGAGAATTGTAAACGATATAGGGCGAATCTTTTTGGGAGAAGGTTGGTTAGCGTTGCGTATGTAGACAGTTTTTCGCCATACGTTGCACTAGATCTTGGCTCGGGGCTGTCCGATATTTATCACGAGCCGGGATCCAAGCCACCTCAGCGCTCAGTCTTCATAAGTATCTGGACGGCCTCCTACGGAGTATTCTCGGGATCTGTAGGCCGCTTACATGTTTGCGCCAGGCTTTGGTTCAGACGATCTCTTTTGGTAGGCACCATGGCCACAAGACCCACTTTTCGTTGTTAATTAGCATTGGCCCCACATCCCCACATCGCGTAGGAAGCAATCGCACGTCATATTGGCTGCGGAGTCTCCCAAAGGGTGTGTTTGTACCAAACTCGGGCTCCAGGCAGTTCTTTTGAAAGCAGCTTGGCATTTTGCAGATGGCTGTAATCGCTTACTATAAGGGTTTTACCGTGACAATGAACCCTGAGTTCGAGAAAGAAAGAAAGCTCACCAAATCCACAACATGTCCGGCCACCAGCGAAAACTTGACGAACAATATGCGGCGGTCATGGAAAACCACCCTTTCGGCGTGGCTTTATACCGCCCATTACCAACATCGATACTCAGACCAGGGAGTTTAGGCTACTTCGATGAATTCGGTGCTTGGAATCTGATCGCCCATCTTGCGGAGGGCCCTGGCCTTCTTGCGAAAGGGTTGGGTGAACTTGAAGGCGAAATTGTTGTCGCTCCCCCGGATGATGGAATAAAATGGGGTCCTAAGATCTCTTCTGGCACAAAGGCCACAAAGGTAGAACTCTCGGGCGGAATGTAAGCAAAGAGTTCTGATAACGTCGCGTACGACGCTAACCCTTGCTCCACACAAGTGACCTAGGACTCGCCAGCGGGATACCCCTCACAGTTTCAGCCGTTTACTCCTATTCCACAACGAAGGACGTCGGTGCCATCCTCCTCACCAGCGCGCCGATCACGTATGAACGGTACTTTCACAGCAACATATTCAAGAAGTGGGTCCAGAAAAACGCGTTGGCCATCCTCGCAGGCTGGCCTGAGGTGAAGGACCACGATCTCTGGATCGTCACATCCACATTCTCCACCAAGAAATGCGCAATAAACATGTGGAATAGTCATTCACAAGGGATCAAGGTTGGATTCACGTCCGATATCTGGGGGATTGGGAATGCTGGGCCGAGTGCAGATTGGGTCAGAAGTCAGACAGATGAAGGATGGGCAGAGTACAGCACAAAGGTGTGATCTCATATTTTTTGTTGCCCCTGTAGTTGATCGGGGTCCCAGGGAAACGAAAAATATGCCGTTTTTTTCGGTGGACTCAAGTTCCATTACTCTCGCTTACTATCAGGAATGGGAATGGTGGGTAAACGTTCTATTCAAAGGGGCTTTCAGTTAAATTCGTCTTCTAGACGGGCCTCAATCCTCGTGGTGGACCCTCAAAATTCAACCTCCCAAAGGACCCACAGGATCCCGTAGCTGAATACATCACATCTCTATTTGATCCTGAAAACGACGAATACTTTGACCTTCATTGTGAAGAGATCATAGAGTGTGATGTGGAGAGCGCGCGAGAGTAATATTTATGGCGAGGTCCACCGGCAGAATACAATTTACATTTACAAAAAATGGTGGATAATCGATAAGGATTCATACAACTTCCTCATCATCGGAAAACAACGAATCTTGTCGCTGAAATTCTCGAAAAACCTGTTGATATCGCAACGACCACCATCCCCTTTCCTCCCTTTCATCACCCAAACCATTCCTGAAACCCCCCGGTTCCTCAAGTGCGTCGGGAAACGTCCCCGAAGGGCTCCTAGGTATCGGCAATCCCGACCCAACCAAAGACGCCAAGGCCAAATGGGTATCCATTGTTCGATCAGACCTTTCAGATAGAAGGCCTCCATCCTGTTGTCCGATTCCAATAAAGGTGAGTTTCCGTAGAGTCATTTGCGAACATTGCCGAAACGCGAGGAGCCAATCTTGCAGCATCTCCGATCCAGAGTTGCCAGCGAGACGAGGTAGTACGAGATCCACAACGCGGAAGGTAGAGGCCCTAAAATCCAAAGGCTTGTTGAGATTTTCCGGTTCGAGGACAAGAGCTTCCAGCGAGACGACGGCCTCTTCTAAAATCTCGAGGTTTCAATAAATTGAACAAAGCATATTTTGCGGGAACCACCTTGCAGACTTTCATTTTGTATCTCAGCTATTGACAGAGGCTTAAAGACACCAAGGCCGCCCAAGAGCATCCAGTGTGGATCGTCCCCGAAAACGTTGGTGGGTTCCGCGAGAAGGACCAAGTCGTTGACGACAAAAGCGTGAATATTGACAGTTCGCCGAGGATTTGAGGGCGCAAGGGGAGGACTACGAGAAACTCGAGGCAGTGGGTCGACAGGCAACGGCGACTTGGAGCGAGGTTTCCTCCCCAGAGGCAACCGAGAAAACCAAGATGACTTCACTGGTGTCGAAGTCATGACAGGGCCAGCGGTAGAGGAACTAGAAGTCGAGGCTGATTTCAGAGAATCGCTTCTTTCAAAGACAAAGCTCGAGATTGAAACAGCATCCAGAAACTTGGAGGTTCGCTTTGAGCGACGAGCCTCATTTTTTTGCTGGGTTGAAGCAGCTTTGATATCAGCCTGGGATTGTAGGAGAGCGTTATCGTTATCCGACAAAACCAGGGCGAGAGAACCAGAATGCAATAGTCGGCGTTCCCGAGTGGCCAATTCATGAGAAGCCGAAAGACCTTGTACCCTCGACGCGAAAGTTTTCAGTAATCTATACTCATCTTCACGAATCTTAACCTCAGTCATGACGCCGATGACCGTATCCGTGGAACGAGAAAGCGAAAAAGTTGATAAATAGTCTTGATGAGTCTTCGGTGTCAAATCGAGCATTCGCTAATGACGGAGTTTCAGCTCGCGAACATATATTTCGACGAAAAAAGAAACCAACTGAAAACAAGTCCTGGTAAGCTGCAAGTCGATTTACCGGCAACATCAACAACCGCTCGAAGGACCATCCTTCACACTCGGGCGATCGTTGCTGAATAGTGACGAACTGGCCAAAGTCGCTTTTCGGGTTTTCCATCAAGGACGCGATCTCCTGAGATACGTCCGCAAGCCTCACCAAGTACGGCTGATAGATTTCGACCTTGAGGACAAAACATCTAATGGACTCCGATACTCGATCCGTCGCAGGAGACATCGTATCCCTCGCCGAGCATAATGATTCATAAATCTGTTCATGCAAATTGACGATGTCGTCGAACCAGTCAAGGAGTCTGGCGATGTTGAGAGGTACGCCTGCGATCCACGATCTGCTATTCTGGACTCGAAGTGGGAGAATGAACACACGCATGCAGATGTGAAAGAGTCGTAAAAGCTCTTCCTCGGTCTCAAAAATCTCTTGAATGACCGCTTCTCGGGTGTTGGGAATCTGTGACGAAGGGGGTAAATCAAATCTCTTCGAGGGACCCCAATCAGTGCTGGTGGAAGTCAAACGTCCACCACTAGCTCTTGGTGTCTCGTTTGCGTTCCAATTCATGCCTGTTTTTGGTTCCTCGCGGCTGGAAGATGCGCTCAAGGTGGGAGAAATGACACTCAATCGTGGCGGATTTGAATGTGGTCGCTAACGTGAAGCATCATCAGAAAAGCCTTTGCTTTTTAAACGTGAAAAGAAACACTTACACGCTGCTTCTCCTTCTGGGATGGATAATTCAAAGACCTCAAGATGCTTTCGGCTTCCATACTCAGCTCTTCGCTGTTCTCTTGCCATAAGGATTCGTTGAGAGAAGACAGATTACTCTCGGCCTGAGATAAGTCCTCTTCTCGGTCGTCCCCGCTGAATACTTCGTCGGACTCGGAAGGAGGTAAACCAAATGCCATTCGTTCACGGGCTGCTGCAGAGCGGTACCCCTGTGCTATTGCAGACGCTTCTGTCAATATTGGATCCCGATCCAAAGAAGGCTTTCGATAACCCTCGTCTTCAAAGTAGGGAGGCGACATAGTACGCTGGGCGATTCGCTCCTGCCGGCCGCTACGTAGTTCAGGATCACTCTCCTTAGCAAGACGTGACGAGCCCGGTAGACGAGGCGAAGAGGAGGAGTGGAAGTTTTGTCGACTTTTGATGAGGTCGCGAAGGTTGGCGGGGAATACTTCGGAATTTCGATGGGAGGCCGGAGCGTAACGCTGGCACGCAGATCTAGGTCGTGGTGGTACAACGGGAACAAAGCTGGAATCACTTCCACGTTCAGGAGACGCGGCGAACTTGGGTTCGCAACTAGAGCTCCGGCGTTGGCTCTTCGAGGTACGCTGCGAAAGGTAACCTTCACGCTCCGATGCGGTTGCTTCGTCGGTCGCATGATCCACACGGTATACAGGCGAACGAGATGACCGCCGAGAAACGGTCGTTCGAGGAGAAGTGGCCCTTTTAGACTTTGGATCACGCCTTCTCTCCACTGGCGGTGGAGGAAAAACCCGAGCTGTTTCGAGTACTTCTCCTCGAGGTTGTTCGCGGACACCATGATTTCTATGACTCCTTTGGAAGGAATCTGGTCCGATGTTGTTGAATTCATCGGAGTAGGCAGAATCGGTGGATTCTGAAACAGGCAGGGAGAAGCGGAGATTTTTCTCCTGTACACTCGGACGATCAGATCTCCTCGACTGGATGTCGTGTTTGTCGCTGCGCATTGCCGACGGATGTGAAAGCGAAAGACCCAAGCCAATAGGGATCCGAGATATACCTCCTTCCCTTGACGGTCTCCCCGCGTTCATCCTATCCAAATCCGCTTGCTTTTTTATCTCTGCATCGCTCTCGGAGCTGGATCCGGAGATAGAAATTTTGGCGTTCGTCACTGTGAGTTTTCTTCTATCTCGGGACTCGATTTCGTATCTGTGTTCCAAGTCGGAGTCCTCAAGACTAGGACCGGAGGGTGTGCCGCCGTTATAGAATCTTGTCCGTGCGCGAGGAATGCCTGATTGGAAGTTCTTGGTAACGGAGGGAAAGTTTGATGACGGCTCAGACACCGCGACAGATGTTATCTCCCAATTCGCGCTAGGTGGATACCCTCCTATTCGTGGCGTTGGGATATTTTCTTCCTGGGGAATGTAGGCAAAAGTAAAAGAAAAGTAAATTTAGAATTTGCTCACAGTTTTCTTTGCCTTGGACCCATTAAAGGGAGATTTAAACGATCCAGAAACCTTGCGACTGAGAAGGCTCTTCACCGTCTTTAAAGAGGATACCGGTGTGGTGGAATGAGGACTGATTAGTGGCGAAGATGACAAAGGGGACCCCATTGTGGACGTAGGGGATCGGAGAGAACTTTTCAATGCAGATTTCACAGGGGTTTTCAATTTCGAAGAACAGTTTCCTAAGGTCGGTGTCGATTGATTTGAGTAGACGGGATTGGGGGCAACTGTTTCGTCGTCCGCAAGATCGTATTTCGTCAACTCTCGTGAATCGGGGTGCCAGGTACCCTTCCTTGAGGCTGGCATGCGTAAATCCGGTGATGATAGCCGTTTTTGCGTGTGGTTTTCTCGGGGATTCTCTGAAGGCGATCCTGTCTTGAATGGGGTTGATCCTCTGGATGGTGCGCCTGTCATTCTATCAATGGTGTCTCGCAGTGAGGGTAACAGCTGGGCTTCAATGTCAGGAAAACCCGAACGTCGTCTTTGCTGCTTGGTCGTTGCGTTTGCCTGTGCAGACCATTCTTCTGCGGAGGATTTAAGAGATGAATCTGAATCTGAAGCTTCTGGGGGTCCTTGGATTCCGGCGAAGCTCCTCGTTTGTTTTCGTTTCGCTTCGTCTTTGGCCCGATTCTTGGCGATTGAGGTCGAAGGCTGGCCAACATCATTCTTTAGACGCTTTGAAGTATATCCTCCGGCAACAGCATAGTGTACAGGTGGTAGAAATGGCCTCGGCGTGGATGGATTTGGAGTAAGCGGTGGCGCAGGAGACCGCGCGTTGTCGCGCACAGTGGTTGAACGCGAGATTGGCATTTCTTTCAACCTAGAAATGATGAAGCTATCTGTTCCTCGGAAGATTCAAATACGCAGGTTTGATACATGTAGAAATTGTGTAGAAAGGGAATGTTTGCTGCAGCCTCCGATGGAGTAGGCGCTGGGCTTTGTTTGGTTGGATTTGAAATTGTTGCCCCCGTCCGGATTGTTGCGTACTGGTTGCGTATGCGCGTTTGCTCGAGGAAATCCGGTTCCGGTGCCGAATGACATTATCACCAAAAATCGCACCTCTGTCGTTCGCATAACAGGAACACATTGTTCTGGAGAATGTTAACGCCTTCGGACGTTCCTGCAAGCATTTCCAATTTGAAGAAAAGACGCTGACGGATTCCAGTGACAGAGGATGCGCACAAACGTACAACGCATAAAATTAGGTTGATCACTCGAAGTTTCCAAGGAAACCCAGTGGCTCTGGGTGACGAAGAGGCTGAGAAATGTACGCCCCGTTGGCGGCACGATGGTACCGTGTATGTAATATTATATACTCTGGAAGAGATATAAAATATATAGATATCAACGGCGAAAACCAAGGGCGCTCCCTGAAAACCAGGCGTTGGTTTATCTCAGGAATCCACACAGAAAATCAGAAGGCAGGAACTACATTGGGTACATACTACATGTTGGGCGAATCTACATAAACAGGTCATCGATGGTCTGTGTTTTGGGTTCTCGTCGGCTTCTATCCGACCAGCGGGAGGAGCGCAGGGAGATTTCGTGGTGTTTTTTGAGTTGAGAGGCAACGAAACATGTAGGCGAAATATCTGGCGTTTTTTTTTTTCCTTTTGTGACGATGGGAGACCTCACGGATCGAAATAGGTTGTGGAGTTGTCGGGATCGACAGATACAGGTTGGGGGACAAATCGAATAGGGGCCGGGTTGAAATATATGGCGTTTTTGGTCTGGCTTTTCTTGCGATGATGATGGGAGAAACACAGTTGTCGCACAGATAGAAATAGGATGCGGTGTTGATGGGATAAAGACGAGATTGGAGGCAAATCGAATCGACAGAGACTGTTGTTCGATAATTTAAGAAATCGTGCAGTTCGTTCGATTGGTATGGTCGTGAAAGAGAAGGAAGATTTTATATTGTGAAGTAACTGAGAGAGAAGAGATGGTGCCAAATATAGTCTTGATGCAAGGTCGTTGGATATCATTGGTCCACTTTGTCTGCTAAAGGTGTAGGCCGTCACCGTCACAAACTAGGCATCGCAAAATAACATGCGTGAGGTCGTGAACGTTCGTAAAGGGTCGTGAAGGTAATGAAGGTCCTGACGACCGTTTGGTTGCGAGGGGTTAAGCAGCGAGAACCATAAACTGGTGGGTCGTTGGATGTATCATTCGTCCGCGTCATTTGCTAAGGGGTAGGCCTCCACCGTCACAGACTAAGCATAGCAGATCAACATCCGTGAGGTCGTAATAGTCGTAAAGGTCACAAGGGTCCCGATGACCGTTCGCAAAGCTCCTTTAAGCGGCGAAAATTTCAAGAGCGAGAATCATAAGTTGGAGTTGGTCGGTCGTCCGGGACTCCGGGTATGGTCGTTGGATGTGTCATTGTTCCGCTTCATCTGCCAGGGTGTATCCATCCACCGTCGCAAACCAGGCATCACAAATCAACGTCCGTGAGGTCATAAATGTCATAAAGGTCCTGTCGACCGTTTGAAAAGCTCCTGTGAGCCGCGAAGAATTTTTCAGAACCGAGAATCGTAAAGCGGTCGGTTGATCGCCGTAAAACCAAATAGCCAGGGAGGACGAGAGAAAGAAAAAAAATAGATCCAATAAAGGTCTTCTTAGATCGCAAGCATCCTGATATGAACGCACCATATAGAGATCATTTGAACGAGGGGATGGAGCCTTAACCAGGTTCAGTGGTTTGACAAGTTGGATGTCTGTGAAGCAGTTATATCAAGGGAAACATTGTTGCTAGAGAGTCCGGCGTTAGATCGAAGCCTCTTGAACGATAGGAGGAAAGTACATGGAGGCCAGGTGGGAGCAGTCGAGGTGCCGAAGGACGGAGCATGGCCACATCTCTTTGAGGCCTTGAGCATCGTCGACAGTACAGCAGGGAATCGAAGGTCGAGGGACAAAAGGCTTGAGATGATCGGCGGCACCGAGCGATGCCAGAGGCTTGTGGAATAACCACGAAACAACAAAGCAGAGGAAAAGCCGTTGATGCTGCGTAAATAATCCGCTAGTGGTAGATCGGGTGAGGTACACAGCCTGAGGACCGTGACGATCCAGGGTACAAGGCGTCCCCTACGAGTGATTAGACGAGAGTTAAATCTAATGAGATCAGGATAATATTAATTAAAGGTACGCACCTGAGCTGGATCATCGTCGGACCATTCACGGCATGATCAGATTCCTGACAAGAGCAAGCTTAGAACCAAAGGCGCTAAGCCATGTATCCAAACTTCGATAGCATTTTGAAGATGCCGGCATCTGCGAAAGCGATAATGTTGAATACATCGAGACGAAGAATAACAAGGCAAATAGATGACTTACAGAGAGCCGCCAACAGATTACCCCCCGAAGAACATCCAATTCACACTGGGAAAGAGCCCAACCTTGACCTTGACCTTCTCATCTTCGATTGGCTCCCTGTCCATTTTCTTGGGTGGAGGAGGGGCCGTGCGGATGCCAGCGCGGAGTTTGCGAACCGCATCGTCGTATTCGATGGTTGATGACCTGTCTCTGAATGGAGGCGGGGTCGTGGGGTGGAGCGGCACGGCGAAAGGAGCTGGACGGGCAAGTTCATCGGGGGGCTTGACAGGTTGTGGTGGCGGGGCATTCCTGCGCATTTGAGGGAAACTGCGTTCGATGATTTCCCGACGCTGCTCCTCGATTTCCTGAGGTCGTTCCATGACTTCCTGAGGCTGAGTGGTAATGGGGGAAATGGCGACGGCAACGACAACGATAACAGGCTCCTTCACCACGATGACGGATGCCTTCTCGATGGCCGGAGGGACACGCTTGTCACATCCGAAGTATCTATTGTTTTTGATGACTTGACGAGCAGGTCCAGCACCTGTAGAATTGAACACGTCAGCAATGGAAAGAAGGTAAACACAGAAAAGGTACGCACGGGAGGATTTAGACTCCATGCCATCCACAACGACAACTCCCTCATCTCCACGTAGCCCACCAGCTCGATATCTGGTTCCCTTCCTCACAACCGTTTGACGCTTGAAAGCTCCAGACGCAATGGTCGGACTTGCGAACCCGCTCGTCGTCGCCTCGAGCTCCATTTCGAAGGCAAGCTCGGGCACGAAATCGTGGGCGACCTTGCATCTCTTTGGGCCCGAGGAACCTCGTAGCTGGTAGAAAGGGCACCCTCACAACAAGTTGTTTCGGGAGGAGGAACATCTCCCTGAAAATGACGCTTGCCCGATATATGCGCAACGGTGGGGGCCATGGAAGCAGCACTGGTGAGAGCGATGTCGATAGATGGGGCGACAGAGACGAAGGGAGAGAGAACAGTGACTGAAGAAGCAGCGCTGCAGCTGGCGACGGAAGGATCGGCGTTGTCGCTTTCCTGAGGTACATCGCGCTTGGATTTCTTTCGGGGACTAGTACCGTAGAACCGCTCCTCGACCGAAAACGCTTCTGAATAGGTGCGACGATGACCAATAATTGGGGGAAAGACAGATCCAAACACAAATTCAAGAGGAGCGACAATGAAGAATGACGGAACATAACCGTATGGCTTAACCGAAGCCTTTGGAATGGTCTGGATGTCTTCCATATGGCTGACTTGAGCTTTGATTTCATCGACCTCATCGTCAATCCGCATCTCCCGGTCGGGTTGTCGCTGAATAGACGCTGCTTCGCTCATAAAATGGTCGTCAGCTTCAATGAGCGTGTCAGGGAGTTGCGAGTCCTGGTTGGGCTCCATTTCGATGTCGGCGGAGGGAATGGGTTGAAGATGACAGGGGCCGGCAGCCTCTTGAAAGTCGGGCGCGCCCATGTGTTGATCAGCATCTATGGCGGGTAGGATTAGTTACAGGAGGATAAGATGAGACGTTGAAACGAGCCTTACCAATCGGTACATTGGCGGCGGGAGGAGATGGTGAGGATGTTTCAAGAACCTGATTTTGGGTGATAGAACCACCGAAGGACTGAGTGGGAGCGTCGCCCATGTTGATGTCGGTATCTGTTAATGCAGTGGCAGCGAGAGATTTGGAAGCACGAGGTACAGTGCTGAAGCTAACGATGTCCTTGTTCTGAACGGCATTGTTGAAGTGCTTGAGAACGGCATTGTCGACATGCTTGAGGTCGACTTGCTTGAGGACATCGCTGTCAATGTGCCTGAGAACATTGTTGTTGACGCGTTTGGGAGCATCGTTGGGGATGTGCTTGACAACATCGCCGCTCGTGGGCCTCAGAGCTGCATTCGTGACGGGCATGAAAACCCTGCCTGCCGCAGGTTTATACGGTGGCAGAGAAGTCCTCTTAGTGGGAACGGCATCGAGGATGGAGGGTGACCTAGCGACTGCCTCCTTCTGCTTAGAGGCTACATCGAAGACAGATAAGGAATGCAATTGACACCACAATTTGAACGTGGACGTACTGGAGATGGGCAGGCCGTCGGGACCCAGGGTTTGCCCGCTCGGAGGGCCTTGAAGGACCTTAAGTTTCGATAACTTCGTGAGCATCCCATCAAAGACTTCGGTGGGATCCAGGTTTTCTTGCTTTCCTTTCCCTTTCGCGGATTTCGAAACAGAAGGAAGCTTGGCCTTCTTCGCTTCCTGTAGTTTGGAAACACGGGCCGCCTTCGCTACAACAACTTGTGGGTTAATGGCGTCTATTGACGATGATCATGTAAAGGCGGGGTGAATGGGATGGACAAAACGAGACGTACTGCTTGAGGTTGTGACGGTGTTACCCATGAATACAGGAGCTTTCAGCTGCTTGGGCATGATGTTAAGGGTCGTGTAAGATAGGTCATCTTTGTCCAGGGCGCCCAAGCAATCTTTTTTCAAGGGGGATATGGCCGCACTATGCGAAGGTTTGGTGATGAAGGGTTCGAAGCGGATAGCCCCCAGCGCGTCCATAAGATCCTGGTTCTGACTTGGGGCGAGCATGGTGGCTTCAGAGGGGCCGCCGCGTAGGATGTCTTTAAGGAAGTTGAAGGCGTCTTCGTCTGAGGCGGACTTGAAAGGAGGGTCGGTAGTACCTACGGCGAGGAAGATGAGGTTCATGGAAGAGAAGGAATAAGGGCAATAACAAAAAAAACGTACCTTCGTTTACTTTGGTATCAGCGATGGCGGTGTCCTGGCCATGGCGCTGGGAGAGGAAGGTGCTGGACGGCGTTGTGTTTCCTGGATGGGTGGGTTTAAATAGGTTCCAAGGCGAGTTGACGAAGGAGAGAGAGTATGTACCAGCACCAGTGAAGACCTCGAGGTCGTCGTCGTCGTCGTCATCTCCTTCCCCCTCCTCGTGAGGCTTCACCTCGCGAGAGGCGGGTCCAGCGGCGGGGTTGATGGCACCTGAGGGTGTGATATGAGATACGGCGAGGAATGAGAAAAATGGTAATGGCGTACCGTTGTACCCGAAGGGGTCTACTTCTTCTTCTTCGTCTATGGCGAGCAAGGTTAGAGACAAGGCGGACAGAGTAGGGCCCGCGATGAGGACGTACAATCAGGGAGGCGGTCGTCATCTACGAGGGGCAGGGTTAAGTACATGGCGGGGTAGGAAAGGGAAAATCGAAGGCGTACGTTCTTCATCTGTGGACTCGGAGTCCGCTTCTTCGTCTATGGCGGGGAGTTGGCTACTCGGCGAGAAGGAAAACGAGGATGGCGAGTGCGTACCCATTGTGGACGAGTTATGGGTTGAGGGATCGGGTGGGGTGGTAGATAGGTCGGGCTCTTGCTTTGTTGGGTGGGCGATCGGTGGTGGAAGAGTCGCCGGGGAGTGGATGATAAATTCACGACAGTTTTATACTCTTCGAGTGTTTGCCGCTGTATTTCGATCGTTTAAAATTCGATCGTTTATCGCCCAACGTTGACGCGCATTGCGTTCTGAGCATGACCTGGCGAGGTGGCGAGTATTTAAAGAATGTTGCCAGCCACATCCCTGTCGAACGCCCTCGACATCGCTTTGTACCAAGGTCGTTTGGGGTCGTGTTGAGAAAACCTTAGGACCCTAAAAATAAAATGAAATGAGGACTGATACTCTATCCTTGTAATTGGGAAAGGTACGGGCCTCGTAAAGCCGTGGTCAATGACGCGACTCGCAGAAATTGATGGGCGACGGGGCCAAGTAATGATAAAGGTTCAACTGCGACGAAATTCAAGGTTCAAAGCAAGGGTTCCGATATAATGCAATGATAACATCGTGGAATCCGTTGGTCGAACACGAGGGGTAAGCACCCTGTTGCGCCGCTGGTCGGAGGGGAAAAAAAAGGAGTTAGTTACAGATACAAAAGAATCAAACTTGGTACTACGATTCGGGTGCCTCAAACGTAGATCAGGAGGAAGCCAATACGTTCGCAACACGTAGTGTCGAAGAGAGGATGGCGTAATTCAATGTCGCCAGTTGGTCGCCAGTGTCCAAGCTGAAGCAGGTGCCGCAAACAAATTTGATGGGATCATCCTTATTTGATTTCATCAAAGGTATTGTATATATATGCGTCGAATCATTCTCAAAACAAGTTCGAAATTTCGCCCTTGAAGTCATTAGGAGTTCAGAATGGTAAATTTCGAGACAAATTGAAAGTGTTCCATTCGCCAGAGTCGGAGCGTTGTATGGGCTGCTGTATCAAATTGCTCAACAGTGAAGTCGAGGTGCTGAAGCGCTAGCGCTTAGCAATGCTCGTGTGGTTTCAAAATTTCTTTTTCGCTGCTGCCGGTGAAGTTGGTTAGAGTTGGGTTGGAGGTCGAGTGGAGGCCTGAGTGCATGCCGCAGAATCACAGATGCTTGCGCACCCACAAGCCACACCCAACCTTTGGAGTTGGCCCCTGTCCCTGGTAGATTCGGGAGGGAATTCAGTCTGCAACTTGATGAACAGATTCAAAACTCGTAAGCGCCGCCATTGGTGGAACATACCTGATACGGCAACTAGATCTCGCTGCCTCTGGTCATGATCCTTTCTTGCCGACTGTAACGCCTCGTAAATCTCTTGTATTTCCTTCCCAGTTCCTGAGTTCAAAATCGCGGAGAACCACTGATATTCAACGCTACGAGGTCGGGAAAGATCCTGTCGATGCAACGTGTGAGAGCCAGATGATTTTCCAGGTGCCGAGGGGACAGCTTGAGGGTTTGGAGATGGTGTTGAAGGATGGGAACGTCATCAATGGCAGGAAACGTCGTGCAGTTTATCTGTATCTCGAGGTCCACAAGCAAGGGGCATTTCCAAGCGATTTCCACCAGCGAAGAGAAGCCAATGGAAATTTGACGTATGCCGGATATCCGTAAATGAGTAAGGTCAGGCCACCAAGCAAAAACCTTGGAGAGATTGGCAGCTGAGAGGGAGTGAAACAGGTTTGTCCTGAATTCATTCAAAGTGAACTCTTCCAGTTCAGGAATATCTTCGAAAGACACTTTGGCCGCAGTCGTTCCTGGAATCATTACGTTGATCACGGAAAGCGAATGTGTGGTGGCAGAGCGAAGGTGCTTGAAGAAATCGCGCCATAGTTTCGTTGGTGAGGATTGTCCTTGTCCTCGTGTGGGGTCGCCCTTGATATGGATAGCTATTATTTGGAGAGTCGGAAATTTCCCGGAACGAAATAGAGGGGAGTATTCCGCGATAGAAGGCTCTGTCCTTGACGCAAGAGAAATATATACGAGGCTGTCAAAATTAAGTTTAAAGAGACCCGATGTGGAAGGGGGAGCGATAGTGATATTGCCGTGCAAACACAACCCGAAGAGTATTTCGCGTGAAGCAAAATTGGCCAGAAGGTCAGGACCCAATGACAGCCGGCTTTCGACATCCTCCAAATCGATGAATAAATTTCGTAGCTCCGACATGCGTGCACTAGCATGAATGCATCGCTCCTGCACGGGCAATCGCAGAACGAGAGTCTCTGTATTCGGCGACGTACTCGGCAAAACATCCAGAAATGATTGGACGTAATCAGCATCGCTGTCCCCTGTAAGTGCCGCGCTGGTGCGAAAGCTACGGAGTTGAGGCGATCCCAGAAATAGTAGCTGGGGTTCATCCCGTTCAGTGTAGATAAATTGTAAACGTGGTAAAAGATGGAATCGACCTAGAGTTTGCAGGACTTTAACATAGGTGGAGATATTAACCCGATCTTCCGCCGTATTCATCATACAGTAGAAGCGGATTCTTCTTGCAAATCTGTCAAAAATTTCACGGGCATGTTCTGAAATCGGAAAGTGGATCTATCACCGAAAACTAGGTAAACTGAATTCCACGTGGATATGGTATCGGAAATTCTACAGACCTCTTGATTGTTTTCAAAGCCAGGAAGCAAGTTGAAGAGGGGAACCAGGTCGTCCATGGCCCACCAAAGGATATCCAATGCCGGCTCAGAAAACGATCGACATGTTAATGCCACCTTTAGCACTGAAGGTCTCCAGGCCACGGCTGCCCCATAATGATCATTGTCAGCATGAATCTCGTCGCTAGGTCTGGCGAAGCATGAATCCAGGATTGTTCGAACTATTTCCGGAATAGCTAGTGCACGATGGATTGCTAGGTTGCTCCCCCTATAAAAGTTTCAACTTCAGTCTGCTTGAGATTGATTTCGGCGATGAAAACAGGTCTTCGCGTACGCTTAGTATTTTAGGTTTCAAGTACCACGAGTGAGATCCTTTTCTTCCTGAGATTGACTTGTTCGAGAGCTTTCGAAGGGTTCGCTAATGCCTTTCTCGGAGGCTTGGTAATTGAAAGGGTTCCTTGTGGGGAGTCGTATGAGGGAGCGTCGTTAGTCTCGTTCCAAGATCGTCCACTCGTGGACGATTGAGAGGGGATTTGATTGAGCCTAGGAGCGTCGTTTAAACTGCTTGGCAGCGAATACGTCGCAAGCTGGCCCCTTTCCTTCGCAACCAAATAATTATTTTTCTGATTATCACTTGTTGATAACTATTTGTTCAGTAAATTATGCCTGAAGATAAGATAGTTAGATAAGGAGACTAAGAGAATCTTGGCAGCGAGAGGTGAATGTGGCGATAAATTGAAGATGGAGGAAAGCCATTATCTCGCTTCTCGTTTTCCGAGAGGGACGAGAGGGACGAGAGGCACGTTGCGCGGGGTCCGAGTGAGGGCGTTTGGAGGAGGGTCAAGCTGCAAGGCAGTAAGCGTAAATCAGTAAAAGATACGGACACGCAAGGCAAACACGTACTTCTGGAAATTCCCTCGCGCTTCATTTGATCCTTTCTTGCTGATTGTAGTCCCGCGTAAATCTCCTGTATCTCCTTCCCGGTTCCCGATTTCAAGAATTGGTCAGAACCAGAGATAGTCAACTGCACGAGCTTGGGGAAGATCCTGTCGATGCAACGGGCGAGAGCGATATGATTTTTCAGTCGCAGCGGAGAGAGTTTGAGGGTTTTGAGACCATGTTCAAGAACGGGTACGTCATCTATCCTTGGGAGTGTCTTGCAAATTACCTCTATTTCGAGATCATTAAGATGGGGGTATCCCTTTGCGATGTCCACTAGCGAAGAGAAGTCAATGGTGACTTTCTCCACGCCATCTATACTTAGAATATTAAGGCGGGGCCAATGAGCGAACAGCGACGTCAAATTGCCATGGGAAAGTGAATGAAAGATATTTGTCTCGAAAGATTCGAGGCTAGTAAATGTGTGAAGATCAGGAATATCGTCGAATGGTACTTGGCACGCGGTTGGTCCCCGAATAGTCACGTCCATCCGCCAGAAAGAATTTGTAGTAGCGCAGCGAAGGTATTTAAAAAAATCGCGCCAAATTTTTATTGGCGAAAGGGATTGTCCGGGTATATGGTCAACCGCCAGGCAAACTTGTAGCTGTTCAAGACTTGGGAATCTTGCGACACGAAAAAGCGGGGTGTATTCGGCGATTGAAGTCATCATTTTCGAGACAAATGAAAGACAGGTGAGCTTGTCGAAATCGAGGACATGGAAACTGGAGGTGGGGAGTGGAGCGATCCTGAAATTTCCACGTAAAAACCACTGGCGGAGTGTTTGGCGAGAGGCGAAATTCGTCAGAAAGTCAGGGCCTAGCGACAGCCGTAATTCGACATTCTCAGAATCCATGATTAAGAATAGGAGCTCTGGCATCCGTCTAACAGCATGAACGCATTGCTCCCGCATTGAGAATCGTATAAAGAGCGCCACTATCCTTGGCGAGGTATGCGGCAAAAGATCCAGAAGGGATTGGATATGCTCTCCATTGGTGTTGGGACTCCTCTGGGCTTGACAAGCGCGGAGATGAGGGGATCCGAAAAATGCAAGCTGGGGTTCGTTGCGTTCAGTGTACAGAAATTGTCACAGCGGCAGAAGGTTGAATCGACCTAGGGTATGCAGGACTTGAACATATGAGGTGATTTTTACTTGATCTGTCCCTCCGTAGGGCAAACAATAGAAACGTATTCGACACGCAAATCTATCAAAAGCTTCCCGAGCACGTTGGGAGATTGGAAAAAGTATCTTTGGTCGAAGATAAGCCAAATTTTCTTTGAATGGGATATCAGAAAATCCAGACCTCTTGGTTGCTTTCAAAGCCGGGAAGCAGATTGAAGAGGGGAACCAGATCCTCCATGGCCCACCAGAGACTGTCCAATGCAGGTTCGCGAAATGATCGACATGTTAATGCCATATTCAGCACGGAAGGCCTCGAGGCCTTTACTGCATAATAATATTCCTTGTCTGCGTCTATATTATAGATAGGTTCGTGTATGAAGAAACCCAGGATTGTTCGAAGGATCTCTGGGATCGCTAGTGCCCGATGCATTGCTGGATATCGTTGAGAAGGAATACGATCATGGAGAGAGAGATTTACGGACGTTTGATGCCTTTGATCTCAACGAGCGAGTTAAGTAGGTTGTCTACCGGCGATTTCGACGCGAATTGAAAGCGTTCTTGGGTGACGAGCGTCGTGTAAGGAAGGACTGGTTGAGGCAGCCTCGTAATATGAGCGTAAGTTAGAAGACCCAGCAGCAGTTACGCGGCAATAAAGGAACTGGAAACTTGAAAGAAACGCGATCGACGACTCGAAACGGCCACAGTGTTGGTGAATGTTTGTTCAACGGGTTACGTAACTACGACAAGTCGGCCCCCCCATCCATCGGAAAGGGGGCAATGGAACCTCAGTTTTATGAATGCCTAACGTTTTCCAGGGTAAATCCCCTGCGACTCCTGGTTGTCCCAGGCCTGATGTATGTACTTAGTAAAATGTTGATCTCAAGTGGTTCTAAGAATTGGATGAAGAGAATCAAGCAAATTGACCAATACTCTGACAACTTACTGTGACCTGGAACCGTGAATAGTATTGCAAGCGGAGTCATGATCAAGTCAAAATCAAGAGTACCCAACAGTGCTTGCTTTTTTCCATTCACCGCGGACTCGCAAATGCATATGGCGAAGTACTTATTATTGTTGCCTCAATTCGCTCTGCTTGTTTTCGATTTGGTAATGAAGACCTTTAGTAGAGACGTATGGATATAACTTTATCCGTCTCGGGAATTGTCGACAAATTACATCGCGCGAGTGCGCCGAATGAGAGGATCAAGCTACAAGGGTGGTAAGTCTATGTAAGTAACAGGATGACCACCATTCGAGGGCGACGACCCTACCTAGAATGGCTACTTGCTCCCGCTCCTTCTGAACCTTTTTCGCCGACTGCAGCCCCTCGTAAATCTCCTGTATCTCCTTCCCAACTCCTGATCTTAAGGATTGCTCAGAATCAAAGATCTCCAACACCGCGAGCTCGGGGAAAATCCTGTCAATACAACGCGCGAGAGTGATATGGTTTTCCAGATGCAGCGGAGAGAGCTTGAGGGTCTCGAGATCGTGTTGGAGGATAGGAACGTCATCTACGCTTGGGAATATCTCGCAGTTTATTTGTAATGCCAGGACTTCGAGTTTGGGGGCTTGGCAGGCGATATCCACTAGCGAGGAAAAGTCAACAGTAACTTCTTCCACACCCGAAATATGAAGAACAGTAAGATCGGGCCAATGAGCGAACATCGTCGACAAATTGCTCGCAGATAATGAGTGAACGATATTCGTCTCGAAAGAACGAAGTCTATTAAATGTGTGAAGATCAGGAATATCGTCCAATGACACTTGGGATGCAACTGGTCCCTTGATCATTACCTCGATTGCCAAAAGAGACGAGGTTGCAGAACGAAGGTGTTTGAAGAAATCGCGCCAAAGCTTCGTCGCCGAACGGGATTGTCCCACCGCGTTATCAACTGCGAGAGAAACTTCCATTCGTTCAAGACTTGGAAATTTTGCAGCACGCAAAAGAGGGATATATTCGGCGATTGAAGTCGATGGTTTTTTGGAGGTGAATGCAAGGTATGTGAGGCTGTCGAAATCCACCTTGGCGAAATCGGAGGTGGGGCGTGGAGCAACGCTGATACTTCCACGTAAGAACCATTTGTCGAGTGTTTGGCGACAAGAAAGATTCGTCAGAAAGTCGGCACCCAGTGACAGCCGGGTGTCGACATTCTCAGAATCCAATACCAAGAATTGCAGTTTTGGAAACCGTCTAACAGCATGAAGGGATCTCTCCCGCAACGGGAATCTTATATACAGCGCGAGTATCTTCGGCGATGTGAGTGGCAAAAGATCCAGAAAGGCTTGGATATGGTCGGCGTTGGACTTCGGAAGAATCCTTTTCGCACGGAAAGTTCGGAGAGTTGGGGATCCAAAAAAAAGAAGCTGGGGTTCGTTGCGTTCAGCGTACAAAAATTGTAAACGCGGCAAAAGGTGGAATCGACCTAGAGTTTGCAAGACTTGAACATACGAGGTGATGTTAACAGGATCTTCCGCTGTGTCCATTATACAATAGAAGCGGATTCGACTCGCAAATTTCTCGAGGACCTCCAGCGCATGAGTAGAAATCGGGAAATCAATCTATTAGGGAAAATTAGAACGAATTCGCATATGTAAATATGAATCCAGCAATCCCACAGACCTCTTGGTCGTTTTGAAAGCCAGGGAGAAAGTTGAACAGTGGAGTCAGATCATCCATAGCCCACCACAGGATGTCCAACGCTGGCTCAGAAAATGATCGACATGTTAATGCCACGTTCAGCACCGAAGACCTCGAAGCTGTGGCTAACAGGTAATACTCCTTGTAGGCTTTTCTATAGTGCTTGGGTTTGGGTAATAAATACTCCAAGATTGTCTGAATTATCTCCGGAACAGCTAGTGCAGGATGCATTCCTGGGACGTTGGGATTAAGTAGCTGCACCCGAAGGCAAATACGACCGAGGAGAGAAGAATTCGCGTACTTTAGTATCTTCTATCCGAAGAGCTCTACCGCCAACGAGGTATCCTTTTTTTTCTGAGTTTGACCAATCTCACGTTCGAAATTATGGGTTCGGCCAGCGATTGTAATTTCAGGAGGGTAGGGTTTGTGGCGAGGCGGGGATTCAAAGGATTCGCTTCCCAGAAGATGAAATGGTATGTCGGATGGGCAGCGCTGCTAGCCTATAGCACACTACCTTGCAGTGAACCGTGGCAATTAGCAGCTAACCTCAATTTCTTTCTTCGGAGCTTTTTGATAGATATTTTTCGGAGACCGAAAAGGGGATTTCCCCATTCTGCTTTTTGATCCTGACTCTCGAATAATCGTCTGGAGCGAACGCAAAAATTGGGATTGAAAACTGTCATCGGAAATGGTACAATTTCGTGTATATACCATGAATATTGTCGCGAGTATGGATCAAGTCAAAAAAACCGAAGGAATTCCTAGAAGTCGAAGGCAGCGCTCTCCCATCCCGATCTCCCCTGCTCCAACTTACGCTTCCTCTCCACGCTCTGCCTGAACCCCGCCAACTGCTTTTTACCCTCCTTCATCACCCCCTTCGCTCGAGCTTCCATCTCTCCGACAATCTCTTTCGCACCTTCCTCAACGTCAACATCCATACTAGACTCCCTCGCAAAGTCGCTGACACCGATCTCCTCACCCATTCGTCCAAGCTTGTTCTTGACCGGCTCGGAGCCAGTTCCCAACGGCCCTTGCTTTTTACCACTCAGAATCTGCGGCTCCGCCCCCATCGCGAACTGCGTCTTCCGAACCTGGCTCGCCTCGCCCACCTCATTCGTCTCCACCACAGTCTTCTGCTCGACAACGAGACCAGTGCCTGTCGCTTTCCAATCCATCTCCATAGGACCCTCCTTCCTCTCCCTCTCCAATCGTCCGATCTCACTCCAGATCGCAGCCATGAGCGCGCCCCCAGTACCGAGACCCGTGTCCTCAAATACCTGCCTTCGCTTCGAAATATCATACGCGATGCCATCGGCATAGTCAACAACAGCCCGGAGCTGCTCCGTGAGCGTCTTCTCCAGAGCTTCGCGCAAGCGCATCACCATGATCGGCCGGAAGAGGGTTACGAGCACGGCATGGTTGGTGTCGCGGACGGTGATACGAACGTCATCAGAAATTGAAACGTCGGCGCGTTCGATGATGTTGAAATGCTTCTTGGCCTCGCGAGAGTTGGCGCCGGTGACCGTGGCAGGGATGAGGCGTACTTTCAGGTCGACGTCGATTCCTTTTTCGGGGAGCTCGAGGCCGAGGAGACCAGTGAGTTCGCTGGGACCAACAGCGGTAGCGGCTTTATCCCTGTACCAGAACGAAACGTCCTTGAGAGCGAGCTGAAGGGCTTGGATTCGGATATGGGTCAATGCTCCAACACTGGTACGAGAAGGTATGGAAGCAGCAGCAGAGGTTTGAATATCCACATCCGTGATGTTGCGAATATAGACATGAGAAGGAAGGATATTGAAGGAAGAGACGTCGAGGTTCTCGAGGACGAACTCAATCTCGTCGTCCTTGTACTCGGTCCTATTTTAAAATGACAGTAAGTGAACGATAAAATAAGACAACAAGAAGAGTACTAACCTCGGAATAGGAATATCCTTCATCTTCGACATCAATCTAGGCAAGTAGACCTTGAACAGGTCCTGCCAGAACCAGGTCGCCTGTTCGATGGCGGCCTGCATACCTGTCTGCGCTTCCTGGCCGGCTTCGACGAGGCCTTGCTCGATATCACTGCCCAACTTGGCATGGGCCTCTCGGACGCGATTCAGGTCCTCATCGTTCCGAATCCCTGCTTCGACCTTCTTCGCCTCCTCTTTGACGTCATCAACAGAAGCCTTCCATTGGTCGCTCTTCTCCAAGAGGGTCCTCCAGCGGACGCGTAATTCCTTGCGCTTGTTCTGCGCCTCCTCCGAGCGGGCATAACCAGGCTCGGATAGATTCTTCCTGACCGTAGAGAAGAAATCGTCGAACCAGGCCTTGAGCTCTGGATCCTGCAGGATGGAGTGGGCGCAGCCACGGGTCTTCTCGATCAAGGGTTCGAGAGAAGTGTTGGCGAGTCTCTCGACCAAAGTGCGAAGGAGGCTAAGAGCCTTCGGGATGTGCTGTTCGGGAGTAGGATCGGCGATAAAATTGGAAAGAGTCGTCTTGGGGTCAGAAGCGGCATCCATCGCGCTATTCAAACGATTCTGAATGATGTCGAACAAACTGTCCAAAGACTGGCGGTACTCGGGATCAGATTGTGCCCGGTCGCTAATCTATTCAATACGTGAGGAATTGTTTTCGATAAAATAAGGAAAATATAATCGGCTGACCTTGTAGAACGCTTCTTGAAGTCTCGAGGAAGTCTTGTCAGCTTTCTCCCGAGCGCCGGCAGAAACACTCTGAGCGGTTCCAATGACGCTGGTGCCAGCGTCCTTGACGGTGTCCATTCCATGCTGCCAGGCGACCTTGATATCCTTTTCCTCTTCCAAACGCTTCTTGTCGCGCCCAAGGCTGTCGCGAGTCCCTTCATGTACCTCAGTATCCATAGTGCGGAGACTCTCTTTCGTAGAACTAGCTTGTCCCTCGATGAGCTCAGCCGCGTCAGCGAGAGACAGGCGGATAATGGAAAGCAAATCATCGAAAATGGAGTTTCCTTCAGAAGATACGCTGGACCAAACGGTCGAAAGAAGATTGCGAAGGGAGGCGCGAATGGCGTTCAAATCCTCAATAGCTTTATCCTTGTCGCTCTCGGCCTCTGACGTCACGGTCAAATCACCTTCGGTCAAGTGCCAGACGGCCTTCTGCAAGATATTATCGGCTAATACACAACATCGACCATGAGCGGTATGTTCGATAATAATAATAAGATATGTACTGAAGGAGAAACGCACCATTTTTCTTCGACCCGAGGACCTTGTAAGCTTCAAGCACATGTCTCAGGTCGTCGGCGAGGACACGTCCTTGGGAGCTAAGTTCCGTGTCGGCAGTCGGCTCTAATTTGGCAATGCCAACGTTGTTGAGCCAACGGATGAAATGGTTGAATTGTTGTGTAGAGGGAAGTTTGCCAGCCTCGAAGGCGGCGATTACAGAGGTAGCTTTATCCATGATTTTCGAATGGTGGAACGAGAGACATTCGCATCCTGCTTTTTATACGCGACAGAACGGGCGATCTGATGACGCAATGTCGTCATTGACTCCGCGGAGTGCAGTATGTCCGTTCCCCACCCTTGGACATCGCCAGCATTCTATATTTATTAAAATAGAAAAGAAAAGGCAGTCTCGAAGAGAACCGCAAAGCGACCACGTTGGCTTCAGCACGAACTTGCTAGGAGATCGGCGCTAAAGAATACTCGAGTAAGCGCTCGTGTTTAAACAATGACATCATGCTGAGATGATCAGCCAATGACGCAGGAGTGCCGAGAGAACGCGCACACACTCGAGAACGTTCTCGAAGTACAAAACGATACCAGAGAAGCCTTAGGAAAGGAGCTATACGAGGTCGTCAAATTAAACCTTGATACGAGGAAGCGGTTAACCAGTAATTAATACAGCAATACAGACACAGCTTCGAAAGCAAACAATTCAAGCAAGTATAAAATAAAAAGTCAATAAAGAACAAGCAAGGTCATTGCGCCTGAGCCTCCTGCAAATACAATCGTTTGAATAAGAGTCAACTTATAAAGCGCGAACTTAATTACCTGATCCACAAACTCCATAGCCTCTTCCCGTTTGATAGCCCGGATGGAAGAAACCTTTTGGTTGTTGAAAAGAACTCCATAGAATTTATCCGCCGTAACAAGCATCTCCGGACGGAAGGTCGTGGTGATGAATTGCGCAGTCGGGGCTAAGGATTGAATCATTGCTGTCGAGAGGAGATTAATAGAAGAGAACAGCGGAATGACGAAGCTGCTTACACGCCACAGCAGTTCGATACTGAGCATCAAGATTGGCATCAATCTAAAAGAACACGGTAAATCGCCGTCCGAGTTTCGCAGGTATGGACTCACCTCATCAAACAGGTAAAAGGGAGCGGGATCGCATTTCTGAATCGCAAAGACTATGAAACACGTCAGCGAGATTAAATTGCAGATGGTCTAACTTTAACGAACCAGTAGCCAGAGCCACAAGAGATTTCTGACCTCCCGATAATTGCTGTATCCGGAGGCCTTCATCAACCTTGGAGTTGAACGATACTTTGATTGACACTCCCGTATAATTGTCAACAGTACTCTGCTGAGTTTCCTCAGCTTCGTCTTCCATATCTTCGTCCTACAGAACGCAGGGTAAGAATCCACACCCCAAGAAAGCAGACAAAAGTAGATACGCACTTGGTCGATGCGTCGCTGGATAATCAAACGACCTCGACCTGCAGGCACAAGCTTCTCGAAAACCTCCTCAAAGTTGCTCGCCACCTGCTTGAACGTTCGTTCGATCGCCTCATCCTTGCGTTGGTCCAAAACCTGAACAAGTTCTTCAATGGATTCAGCCGACTTGTCCAGTTCTTCCCGTCGTTCAAGGAGTTGATCTCGTTGCTTGGTAAAATTCGTGTATTGCTCGAACGCTTTCTTGTTCACGTGCGCAAACTTCTTCAACCCCTCGTTGATAGCGTGAAGTTTTTTCACCAGCTAGACAATACACCAGTCTCAGCATGCAGTAAGATATAAAAGGTTAGATATTTACCTTATTAAGATCCTCGGTGATGTACTTCTCAAAAGCCTCTTCGGGGAGAACGCCCAAGTCGCGGATGTACCCATTGCACTCGTCCTTACGGTTCATGAGCATCTGCCTCTTGGCAAGATAACGTTCCGTTGTTTTTTGTTGCTTGGAGATCGTGCGACTGTCCTCTGTTTGCAGGGTCTGGACTTTCTCCAAGTTTGACCTCAGTTCTTGGACTTGCGCAGTAAGCTCCTCGCCCTCCTTCTCCGTTGCTGAGGAGGATAATTTTTTTCAACATCGAAAGCGATTTGAAGAAAGAATGAACGCATACCTTGAAGCTTCTTCGTCAAGCCTTGGATAGACTTGTTCAGGGCTTTGAGCTCCCTCGTCCTCGATTCAAGATCCTGGACAGACGAGGTCACGTCATCAGGCTCTTCCAAAGCCTCGAGCTTTTGCTTGATTTCTTCTCTTCGGCGCTGCAAACGTTCTTTGAGTTCGATCTCAAGAGTATTTTTCCTCCCTTCCAACTGTCAAAAAGGCGTCAATACTAAAGAGACCAAAATACGATCCATCCCACCTCGTTTTTGCGTTTGCTCAGCTCGACCATCTCCTTTCTCCTCCGCTCGACTTCTTTCCCCAGAGTAACGATCATCTGCTCCTCATCGCGCGTGATGCCATTCGTCAAAGGCGTGGCCAACTCAGAGTGGTACCCAGCAACCTTTGCCTCCAAAGCGCTCAATTCCGTCTCCAATTCCTCCGTATCCTGCTCGAGCCTCGAGATACGGGCCTTGAGTTTCTCCTTGGACTGCACAAGCCCAATACCTTCCTCCACCAGCCTATCCCTCGAGTCCCTAATCTGATTCTGCTGCCCCAACAACACCGTCACCTTCCCGCCCACCTGTGTGATCTCTTGCTCAAGCTTCGAGATTTCCTGCTTCACCTCGGCAGACCTCGCCTTCTCCGCCTCATATTTGGTACGCCACGTCCCAACGCTTTTTATGCCGTCGATCCTCGACCGCCTTACATCGTGATATCCACCCGTCAACGCGCCCTTCCGATCAACTTTGTCACCATCAAGGGTGATGGTGTTGATACCGTGGCTCTTGACGTATGCAGCAGCGATGGTGAGGTCGCGGCACACCCACGTCTTACCAAATACCTGTTGGAACGCCTTCTCTAGCTTGCGGTCGAAGCGGAGTTTGTCGAGGAGAGCCTCAGCATCCTGCGAATTGGGGGCGGGCGGATTTTTGGGTTTGAGTCGGTTGAGCGGCATGAATGTCACGCGTCCAGTCTTTTCCTTGAGCATGACGTCGAGGACTTTCGATGCGGTTTCGTCCGTATCGACCACAACGTGGAAGAGGCTACATCGAGATAAGGTAAAGGAAGAGTTTATCGAGTGATATTTGCACACCTGTTGCCGGCTGTGAGCTCGACCGCCGTGTTGAACTTGGAGTCAGTTACTTCGAAGAGACGATACAGAGGACCATAGACTCCGGTGAGGTTATATCGCTGCGCAATGTTGTCTACGGCCTTAAGGCCTTGCCCAGTATCCTATGGCACGAAAGTAAGCATAGAAAAACAGAACGAAGAGAGAATAAAATGCCTTGTCCATCATACTCGCCAACACCCTTTCAGCGGTCTTAAGCTCATCCGCCGCGCGACTGACAAGACTGTCCAACTTTGTATCCTCCCGCCACATCTCCTTCCTCTTCTCCGTAAGCTCAGTGTGTTTCTCCTTCAAAGCCGTGATATTCTCCGTGATGTCCTTCACTTTCTTCCTTCCATCCTCGATTTTCTCCTGCACGCCTGCCGTCAATTTGTCAATCTCTGCCAACGACTGCCGCGATGTCGATAGCTCCGCATGCGTCGCCTCGAGCGCCGATTCCTGGCTGGCCTTGTAAGCAGAGACAGAAGTAATCTCGTGCCTTAAAAATGCGTCTCGCTCCGCCTTGGTGCGAAACTTGCTAGCACGTCCTTGTTTTCCAAATAGTGAGTTGAGCTTCGCGCTAGCCTCATCCAACCTCCGCTTCTCTGTGGACTCCCGAGTTTTCTGCTCCTCCCAGTCCGGAATGAGCTCTTCTAAGGACGCCTCCTTCTCCGCAATCTTTTCTTCGATTTGCTCAAGTTCGGCTTCGTAATCCTCCCGCCTACCCCCAGCGCTTTGGTTGGCGGCACGCAGATCCTCCACGATACATTCCAGCTCAGTCCGTGAGCGGACTAAGTCCGTCAGCTCTGCTTGTGTGTCGCGTCGGGATTGGGCTACAGTCTCGAGCGAATGCCTTGCCTCCGACATCTTCTTCTCCAAATCCTGTAAAGGGGATATTTTAAAAACGCAAAAATAAAAAAGTTAAAAAGTGGCGCACCTGAATCTCCTTTTCCCTCGCGCTATACTTCTCCCTCCTTTCATTCGCACCATGTACCTCTAACCTTCTCTCGTTCTCAATCTCATCCAATGCCTCACCCACTTCCTCCAGCTCGCGTTGATGCATCGCGTACTCCATACATCGGCGTTGTTTGTCCTTCTCTTGAAATTCTTTCAGCTCCTCCTTCTCCTCCTCGAGCTCTTCGAGACGGGACTCAATGTACTCGAGTAATTCGTTGATCTTCCCTCGCTTGGCATCGGTGTCGGCCATGATACGCAACGACTCTGTACGTCGTTGTTCGTAGACTTTTGTCCCAGCGACTTCTTTCAGCAAAGCAAGTCGCTCGTGGTCCTTGGCGTTCGTGAGAGAAGTGATCTATAGCAAGAAATAGCATAAATAACAGTCTTTTTGAGCGGGACATAAATTTCCAACTCACCCGACCCTGTGGCACGATATAATAAGGATTCGACTTGCTAAATCCCGCACTCTCCAACAAATTCATAACATCCGCCTTGCTCGCGCTCTTCTTGTCCAAACTGTATTCATCCTTCTTCAACCCAATCGTTCGCCGCAAGATGACTTCATCGTGCCCGGTGGGAAACCGGCTGTCAGAGTTGTCGAATACGATTTCAACTGGAGATGGATCTCAGCGGTAAACGAAATCAAGAAATCTTCCACGACGCACCAAAAGCGGACAATATACTGGTTGTAGAGACGCCTTCGTGGAGGAGGGACTGTCTTTCCTCTTTCGACATGGATGTATATGCATCGGAGAGCACAAACCGAATGGCTAGTGAAAGTTATTCCTCATACCAATTTCAATTGAACAGAACAAAAAAGAATATGCACCAGCAAAGAAATTACTCTTCCCCGACCCATTCCTCCCGACTACCACATTATGTTTCGGTGAAAACGGCTCGATCTGGGTTTGGTCGCGATCTAAAAAGAGCGCTATGAATGTAAAGACCAAAGGTGGAGGACGAAGCAACGTACATGACTTGAAGCCTTGAATCGTTAATGTTTTAATATACATTTCTCAGAGCTCTAGAGCGCCCTCCTAGAGGCGATGCTCGAGTCGGGATGAGAGTCGTTAAATGAGAACTGTTTGGGTTGCTTGTAACGCGTGTGACAGAACGCGACGGTGACAAACACGTGATGGAGTTTCCTAGAATAAACCGGCGCGTTGGCGGCGCCGCCGGCGCGCCCTCGCAAGACCTTACGGTAATGCATAGTCCTACCGCAAGGCAAATATGAGTTCCGCGCAGTCTTACAAAAAGAAATAGTCGAAGCTCGAGCCCAACTTGAGCACGCTAGCGGGGCCGAATTGGACCAAGAACTGGACCCAAGCTCAAGATTCGATTCGGAAAAGAAGCAAGTTGTGCCCATTTGATTTCAGCAATTTCAAGCAAGTACATATCATGAAATACAGCCTACCGCAGCGAAACTATTTACGTAAACGCGAGGGAACTCAATAAGTAGCCTAAGGATACCATCCTTTGTCACAATGGGTCGGACATATGGATAAAATCGGGAGTTGTATATTCCGACCTATCTTCAAGTCCGTTCAAGTTGCGGGCGCCAATGAAAGGCGCGCCTAGTGGCGATGTCAGATCCATTTCCTGAAGGAAAAAAGAAACACACGCACAATATCAATGATATTCATATTTTGCTAAGAATTTGAGACGCCATCGATACCGTAAATCATAACTACCTGGAATCAATTCTCGTCCGAGTCGTCGTAGGGTGAACCCACAAATAGATCTGGCATATGACTGTACAACGCAGCTTTCCGTTGGCGCTCCCAAACTTCTCCCTCCACGAGCTCCGCACCATACCAATCAAATCCGGTGCTTCGAAGAACTTCCAACGACGTAGCGTCCACAATAATCTTCCGGAAGGGCACCTTGTGCTTCTGACGGAACGTGGCTACATCATGGAGTATCTCGGCGAGGGGGCGGTCCACACCAGTGATCGCAATGCTTCGCAGATTGGGGTACACGATAAAGTTTTCTGTCGTAAATACTCTGTAGAAGTCGTCGAAATAGGCGCTAGAAACGGCGAGTAACTCGACTCTGGGGAAACAGGTGGAGGCTATGGGGAGCACGTTGAACGCATCTGGATATGCCAGTGCTAACGTGAGCGAGGTGAGGAGCGGGAATCGAAATCGCTGGGGGGTTGAGTGGGTCAGAAGTAAGGATACATCGGCGGCTACAATAGGTGCGATGACGAGCTCCTGAAGTTTGGGGGCGTCCAAGAAAAGTATTAATTCGGACACCGATAGCATGTTACCGAAGATGTGGAGTTTTTCAAGCAATGGGACGTGGCAACTGGCCGAAACTCCAGCCCACTCGTTTAGGAAGTCGTCGTAGATCGCGAAGAAAGTTAAAAGGGTACATGCTTCAAGCATCCGTCCAAGCTCTGGAAATCCGATAAATCCTTTATCAATGACCCTCGAAAGATGTAACGTCGTCACAGAAGATAGGGATGGGGTGAAAACCTTGAGAGCTGTTCCTCCCGTGCGCAAGTCTCGAAGCATGGGGGCCGCGGAAAATAGGTGAATGCGTCGGTCAATAATGGGAGTTGGGCCTCGAAAGGAAAATTCTCCGTCAAACGTGAACTCTTCTAGATAGGGCATTTCGACGTTTTCGAGATGCCGAAGCAAATCAATGGACGAGTTGTAGCTCTGGAAAAAAATTCCTTGCACACGGAGGGAGCGACAGCGGTGAAAATGAGGAGAAATTATGTCAGCGAGTGCCCCAAAGCCACTCAGCGAAGGAAGGGTTGTGGTGCTTTTACGTGAGATGTACCAGTAGTCGGGATGAATAGAGATGTGCATATCGATGGGGCACGCCTTCGATCTCTTCAGATAGGTTGCGATTGCGTCGAATTTCCATGGGGGAAAGATCAAAAGGTAGGTCCACCATAAGGGATTGTTTATCGCAACCGAACGCCAAAATTTCGATACCTGGGATGCCGTAAGGTAAACCGAAGACTTGGTTAAATCGTTTGGGTAAGCGCAGTTGGCTTCTTCCTGGGCTGTATCCAAAATCGATTCCAGTATTTCTTGGGGCAAGGAGGAGATTTTGGATCCTGATGTGGCAATATCCTTTATAACGGAGACTGAGGGTGCCACTTCCATAGATCCTTGATGTGGGCGCTCATGGTAATCTGAAGCTCCGAGAGTATCACAGCCAGAGTTAGTAGACTAAAGCACGAAAAGCAGTGAGCTGGGCTCGATGCTTATAGATGATTCCTACCTTCAAGGTAATTGTCATTTCACCCTGACTGTTAAAAGCCTCGAAGGAGGAAAAGGACTTAAATAAGGGTTGAGATGGAGGATGCTACAGTCAAGTTCAAGGGAGTTCAAGTTCAAGCTGTCAATGATCGTGTTTTCAATCACATGACTATAAAATAAGTATGTACGCGACGCGTCGCGTCCCATCGACTTTACGCGGGGCATCGTTTTCAAGTCGGGTTTTTAAAATGCTGTATACTACAGGAATCATCAATTCATCCAATATTCGTTGAACCGCTTCCAGTTCCTTCCTTTCCATTCCACGACCTTTTGAATAGCAACGCAATCGAGTTTATGGCGCTCCTTCCAATCACGCAGCTGACAATCCTAGAGGGACAATATATGAGTGTGGCGTCGCCACTCAAGGGTAGGCACGTTTACGCACCGCTCCACAATAATTGACGACCGAACACTTCGAGCATCGAAGACTTGCAGGACTTTTACAGGACGCACACTCCCCTGAGGTCGTCGGCTTTTTGAGGTCGTCCCCGATGCGAAGCAGCGTATCCAAGCTGCAAGGAATCATCTCAGGAAGGCATTAAAAAAATCAGTGTTAATCCTACGGGCTTCAAAGTGACGTTTGGCTCACCTTGATATTCTCCAGTTCCTCCACGCGAACTCCATGCTGGCCATCCGCAAAGGAGTGGCTGGTGGCATACATAATCGCTATGACACTACCCGGGAAACAATGTTTCTTCCATATGGCAGGAATTTCTACGCCGTTGTCGAGGTAAAGCGCCACGAGGAATTGCTTTCCTGCTTTGTCTTTGACCAAGTACATTGGCCTGAAGTAGGGGATGGGTTCCACGACTTCAACGAGGAGGCACCAATGCTTGATGGGCCCATAGACTCCGTAGTTCCATGGATCATCATCTCAAATCGATGTCGTCGTCTTCAGGAAGTTCGTCAAAAGTCGGGAAATGGTACTGAAGGAAAGTGGTCAGCGAACGTAGCCGTGGCAAGCTGAAATACAAAAGGAGTCGTCGGTGATTCACCTTATTTCTCAAGCTGAATTTAGTTTTCGTCATCTTCTGAAAGGAGGCGTATGCGTATCTTGGCAGGTGGGCGACTTCAAGTTCGTTGGTCGGGGGTGGTTAAAATCAAGTTCGTTCAAAGGCGCCACTCTTTTTATTTGGTAAACTTGTTTGCTCACCGATTCAACAAGAAATAGACGTCAAAACAAAAGTCATAAAGCAGTGGTTTCAAAGCCAAAAGTGTACGCTTGTTGAACCACGTCATTTACCTTCCGCTCTATAGAAAGAGAGACCGCCATCACGCAAATTTCTTGTGCACAACCGCTTTCAAGCTTTTTTGAACAACAGATAACGTTGGATAACTTTTCACGGAGGATGTCCTGAGCAGAGACAGAGTTTTGTTTCTTTTCGGGGAACGGTATTATTGATGGGTGGCTGTGCATGATTATTGAACACGTCGCCACGTCGCGTTTTTGGCGGCTTTTTCATCTCCCCACCATGGACCTCCTCCACACGCAGCTGAACAACATACAGCGCCATCTCGCTTTTGTGGCCGTAGATCCCATTAATTGGAAATTATATGTCCAGTCTTTCTCATGGGCCGTGACCATTTTCGAATCCTATCTTCTGTGAGCAAGGGTTTTTTTTCTGTTGGCTCGTTCTTGGCTAAACCTTTCATATAGGATTCGTCAATACCCATTATACTCAAAGACCGAACCCCCGGCTGTATTAGCACAGCATTTTGATCCAGGCGTCTTTGAGAAATCGCAAAACTATGGCAAAGACAAAGCGAAATTTGCTTTGTTCTCGGGCATCTTTAAACAGTTGCTCGACTCACTCATGCTGCAATTTGGATTTTACGCATGGTCGTGGAGTGTGGCAGGAACGCTGTTAGCAAAGGTTGGATATGGAGCAGAGTATCAGGTACCCAAATTCCTCTAAACCGTATTCGGGATTCTGAGCTTCTTCCTTTAGATTCTTCAATCCATTGCCTTCGTGTTCATTCTTTTCGTTCTTTCCTCCATTCCAACTTTGCCGTTGCCAGCGTATGGAACGTTCGTCCTGGAGGAGAAACATGGATTCAACAAAACCACCCCAAAGCTCTTCATCACCGACCTCTTGAAGGGTTGGGGATTGGCCTTTGTCCTTGGGGCACCCTTCCTTGCCGTTTTCTTGTACATCTTCCAATGGGCAGGTGATCGTTTCGTACCATGGTTGATGGGCTTCATGTAAGTTTTCATGTTCTCTCCCTGTCTCCCAACTGCTGATGGCCGCCTCCTAGGATTTCGTTCCAACTTATCATGGTCGTCCTCTACCCAACCGTCATCCAACCGCTGTTCAACAAGCTATCTCCTCTTGCCGAAGGTGATCTTCGCCAAAGGATCGAAAGCCTTGCTGGCAACCTCAAGTTCCCTCTCAAGCATCTGTACGAAATCGATGGATCTAAGCGCAGCTCTCACAGCAATGCGTATTTCTTTGGTCTTCCATGGGTTCGTTTTATTATTAGGTCGTCGCATAGCCTCTTACTTACCCATTCTCTCGGATGTAGAGCAAACACATCGTAATCTTTGACACTCTCATCCAGCAGAGCAAGCCTGAAGAGGTCGAAGCCGTCTTGGGTTAGTTTTCCCCTCATCTCATTCCCCCTCGATTTTCAAATACTCATCAACCCACAGCCCATGAACTCGGTCACTGGTACTACCTTCACCCTACTAAGATGCTGGCTATTTCCCAATTCCACATCTTCACCGTCCTCGCTCTCTTCCCTGCCTTCCTGCACGCCCCACCCCTCTTGCGCTCCTTCGACTTCCCAAAAGCGGTCGCAGCTCAGCCACCCACCATCCTTGCCTTCCTCATGTTCCAGATGATCTTGACACCCCTCGAAGCTGTCGTGAGCATCGCCATGAACGCCGTCAGCAGGCATTTCGAATGGGAGGCCGATAGGTTCGCTGTCGAGCTCCAAGACAAGCTTCAGGATGAGAAGATGAGCGACATGGGTGATCGTCTCGGACGCGCTTTGATCGCCATTCATGTGAAGAACCTCTCCACTGTTTGGGTTGACTGGCTGTACGTTGCCTTCTCTCTTTTTCCGTTATGCTTTTCCGCATTCCCTTTTCTTTGATTTTTTTACCACTTGCTAATGAACCGTTTTCGATATTTTTAGATACTCGGCATACCACCATTCTCACCCGACATTGACAGAGCGCCTTAGAGGTCTCGAGAGCTTCCAAGCCAACCGTCAAAAGAAGTCCCAGTAGAAATGCATACGTAACGTCTGCCGAGTTCAGCTTTTCGTTTTGCCTTGGCGCAGAAAAGAAAAGTATATCGCCCGTTTTCTTGGATACATCCACCCCTCCCTCGATTCGACCCCCTGCCCACGTATTGAGGGCCCCAACTACCACCACCACCCATACCGATAACCGACCTATATATTATTTACCCTTGTTGTATTTCCCCAAGTCTTTCCAACATAGGTCTGCGTTCATTCATCCGTATCCCTCCCTGCTAACGTACTGTTGACGGTCGTTGGAAGCCCCACTTGCCCGCAAGGTTATTAGATAATTGACCGTAGACTATTAATGTCCCTCTAGCATTATATGTGTACACCATTTGGTATCTATTCAAGCATTCCGAACAGCAACAACCGAGCAAGACAAACAAACTCATGCTGATGATAATGAGGGGGGAGGAGGCGTTCTGGAAGAGTGGTACTCGTATTCCTGGGCGTCTTTCCTTCCCCGATCAACGTCAACGCTCATCAAAATGGGTACAGCCAACCAGATCATGAACACGAGGAAGAAGAAAGCATAGCGAATGTTGCCGGTCACATCGGAAATTAAGCCCACCACAAGAGGCCCGATGAAGGAGCTTGACTGTTCGGATATGTCAGTGTGATGTTCTCACAGGTTGGGGTTCTCGAATAGGATTCGAAATACACGAACCTTGTCTGTGATAGAGAATAGTCCATACCAACGCGCCTCCTCTCCGGGAGGCAAAAGCTCTGCATAAAACGCTCGTGAGTATCCTTGGAAAGCGCCATACACGGATCCTGACAATGGAATAAAGTTAAACACGGCCCTGTTTCATTGAATATTCGGAAAAAGGAACACACCAAAGTAAATCGCCAGGGCGAACATTTCTCCTTGAGTTGTCAACCCACCGAACCTCGTTCGGCCTTGGAAGACGAAGCCCAAACAACCATAAGCTGGAATCATCGAAGCCATGATAACGAGTAACACAAGGATCTTGAGATTCGACCATCTGAATTTACGTTGTAGGATGGGCCATGCCAGTGAGCCCATGATTCCTGACGTTGGTGTGAGAATGCCAATAAGGATGAGGGCAGAAGGAGACATGTGTAGGGTAGTTTTTCCGAAGAGGATCGCTGTGGAAGTGATTGTAGTAAATCCTGTTGAGAATGAAGGTCGGTTTCCCTACTAAAGTGAAGAAGGATTATCAGGGACGTACCGTCAGATAGAAGGAACCAGGCAGCGAGATACTTGAAGGTGTTACTGAGCTTCTTGATTTCTCTCCAACGGAGCATATTCCCGAGCCTGATCCACGCCGCAACAATCTCTCGCCAAGAATTCCATTCTTTCTCGTCTATATCATGCGAATCATCCCTTGCACTGCGCATCTGTGAGGGATGGGTATACTGCGTCGATGGCAACCAAATCGCGGCAGGGATGGTGAAAACCGCCCACCAAATCCCACTCAACCCAATAGCGAGACGGAGCGCAAGAGTCGAACCGTGGAGTTTGGTATCCGGGATCAAAGCAACGATGAGAAGGGCTATTCCCGCCCCGTATCCAAGAGCAATACCTAGAGATGAAATCCGCGAGGTTGCACGAGAGAGCTCAGCCTGGTATTCTTCTTCCAGATGTTTCCTCTTATCGGCATCAATGGGAGACGATCTCCCAAGAAGAGGTGAAGAGGCACTTTCCGTGCTGGTGTCCGGGTCCCTGTCAATATCCGTGGCGGAAACATCTCCCGCGGGTTCCAGTTCATTCAAGATTTTGACAACTTCTGGGGCCTCCTTTGCAAGGGAAGGGATATATGAATTCATTGCCACCACAGAGGCTCCAAATCCAACGTTGGAAAACATGGCCAAGAGGGCGGAAAGGTACCACACCGGGGAGGATGATGGCAACACGAGGAAGATGGTGGCGGCGAAAGACCCAACTGCAGCAAAAGTAAGAAGCAGAGCTTTGCGATGGGGGGCTATTAAATGTATCGTTAGATCAACAAGGCATAAACCTGAGATGATGGAACATACGGTGGTCTGCAATTCCACCCATCGAGATGACTGTGATGGCTTGAAGGGCTACCGAGATGGAATAGACATATAAACTGGAATCCTCTGAGAAAGCAATATATTTTACGTGTCATGTTGCATACCTGAAGCTGGCCGTATCAATCCACGCCCACCCAACCTTTACAACACATCGTGCAGCGTCGAAATCGTCCACCGCCATCGCCGTTCCATTCGAATCCTTGGGAGCGGGTAGAAGTAGAGAACATGGCTTTGTCTTATCGGGCAGCAAGTAGCCGTTGTCCCGAGCAAATTGCTCCAGACATATGGGCAGAAAGAGTGTCAAGGAAACTATGACGAATACCTCACTGAAAACGGTGTGATTCGGAGTTGTTCATTTATTGAGTACTAAATTCCTTGGAACTCACCTGGCAGAGGCATAACTCAACCAGCCATGCAGTTTCTTCTTATATTGTAAAGTGCTTGAAAGCATAAGAGTTAGAACTCAGTAGTAGTATGCAGCATGAGGTCGACGTTCACAAGGAAGGCGGTTCTAATTGGCAGCTCACTCGGCGCTCGTAACGATAATAGTCACGTGACACTCTGAACTATTTTTCAATTTCAATTTGTATTTTGAAGTTAGAACTTGGAAACGAACGTCCACCATCCTCATTCTCATCTGGATGATTGTCTTTAGAGACAATGAAACTACTATTTTGACGAATTTTTAGCCGATATCGACGAGGGTATTTCTTTGTATCTGACTCGGTGTTGATATACGGCCCCCCTGGCAGCGGAACAGGATCTCGCAACTTGAAGAGGAGGAAACCCCCGAATGTCCTATCACTCCTCTAGCGGTGAGGGAGGATCTGCTTGCTCGCCAGAACATTGTGGAAGCTGGTGCCGATTTTCGAAACAGGACCGTGCCGATTTTCGAAACAGGACCGCACAGGCCGGAATTCTCTAAAATGGATTTCTTTTGGATACCTGGAGAATTGCGAAGCTACTAGCAGGCTCTCCTTCTCGATCGTCTTGCCACTGGAAAACCATGCTTACGTTTTTGGCGCCGTGGAACTCCCCAGCTGTCATTATCTGGAAAAGGATACTGACGACGCCTGGATCCAAAGAAGAACATGTGAATATGAGCATGCTGTATCTTGGGGAGTAAGGTCTCCTGATTTTCGGATGTATCTACCGAGAAGGAGGAGGGCGTGCCTACCGTGCTTTCCACCGTTGCTGGTCATTCAACGTCGGACTCTTAAACTTCCGGGGCAGGGTATCAATATCTGGATTGAGACCCGCCGCAGAAAATCACTTACTTTCACTTTCGCTCAACTGCGCCCTAGTTTTCAGAATTCGCTTCGGGAGACAGGAGGCAGATGTCGAAATCCTGTTCACCAGGCGAGGCGCGAAACAATATCCACCGGTCCCAGGTAATCCGACATGGTTCCAATGCTAGCCGCCGCCGTTGAGTCGTGCGCGATGACCTGCATGACGCATATCTGCTGAGGAGTGGCGTGTCTATGGATTAGGGTAAAAGAGAGCGA